>OZ038492.1:61615787-61636649 GCA_964036315.1 Acanthosepion esculentum | reverse complement strand
TTGACCACTACACATTATGTTGATTTGTCTGTATCTCGTATTTCTGTAGCATTTTAAAGCAAACGGAATATTTATCAGTGCATATCTCATTAAATGTCAGCTCAAATAATGGCGGTTATTTACTTAAGACACACACACACACACACACACATATATATATATATATATGTTTAGAGAGTGATTTTCATATCAGAAGAATAATAATAATAATAATAAAAAAAAAAAAAAAAAAATCTACCGGCGTGGGGGGATAATTGAGATTTACATATTTTTTATCTAGCCTAATATAAAATTAGGTGGATGGTTTTGTATGAATGCAATGGTTCATAATGTTGGACCGTTGAATCAAAAGGTTCTTTGGATCCGGAAATGTCATTATTACTATCTTTTCTTGTTGGCCGAGGTTGTAGATATTATTATGGTTGTTGTAAGGTTTCTTATATATTTAGGCAAGATTTTTACGAACATTATTGTTTCTCACCAAGCAAAGTGATAATACCACTAAGACACACGGGGTCACTGAGAATGAAAGAGAGTTGAAAGACTTTAGTGAGGAAAAAGGAAAATAAAAGAGTAGGATTCAGGAAGATAGTTGCATTTAAAGTCGATCGAAGATTATAGTTGGCATAGAAGAGTTGGAAGGGAGCTCCACATATGAGCAGTGCGAGAGAAGAAACAATTACATTACAAAATACAGTTGAATCTAGCGACTTCAATAGTAAAACGGTGGGACCTAATTGCCAGTCTAGTAACTTGCTTAAATTCAGGCACCAGTCGATGCACCAAAGAGGAAAGGTCATCAAAGCAATTGCTATGAAAATATTTGTTGAAAAAAGCACATATTAAATACGCGCAATTGTAAACACATCCATCTTTTTTGAATGGTTGAGATTGAATGAACAGTATAAAAATTGCTTCATTTTTTTTTCAATCAAAGAAAGCTGGTATCTTTTGTAACCAAGCAAAATAAATACCCATTCGGCACTATTGAAACTTTATTTTTATTCGGAGGGAATGTGTGAGGAGAGATGGGAAGCTCATGTTTAATTTACAATACATCTGTGAGGATCTTTTTATGGAATGTGAGAGCGCAAGTGGAAAATTCAAAAAGTCTTAAACTGGAAGATTATTCGATGAACTTTGTACCATTCAAATATTGTAGAAAAGCAGCAGTATGCCAGTTGGTTTAAAAAAAAAAAAAAACTTAGAAAAAATCCAGTGGTTCAAAAAGCCGTTCAATAGTTGTCTTCATGTTCGTATCTGATTCCAATAAAAAAACTCTCACTGGAAATGTAATCTCAATTTATTTCAAAGATTCGAAAATTCAAAAAAATTAAGACTAGTTTCAGCAAACCAATATCTCAATCTAAACATATAACAGGATTATAGAATGGCTAGAACCACGACACATTTATAGTGCAAATTTGTCGTGAGCAATTGGAACGTTTTAATGACGTATTAGAAATTTTACTCGGGAACAGAACATCGGAAGTGTTGGAGTTTTTGGGTACCTTTTGTATACTAGTGAGCCAACCAAAATAAGCTGACTCATTTTATAGTTCACCAATAGAAGCTATCCAATCAGAAGGCTCAAAATATTCAGTGCGACGTGTATAAAGGCGGCCATGTTTTTTTCCGAATATTCACTGCCAACCTCTGATATCAAATACTGAAGAATTACGGAACAGCTGCTGGTAGTATTGGCGATATAGTCAGATTCAGTAGAGTGTCTTACTCGTGAGTGTTAATCATTAACGTTGTTTCATTGAACAGATTACGTACTGCGCTGGATTCTATATTCATAGACTATGGTGAACATGGTCAACAGGATTTTTTTTAAATGCAACGCAGCAGTAACTGGATCTTGTCATTACTAAAACGTTTGCTAAAAAAATTAATCATTTTTTTAACAAACGTTTTAGTAATGACAAGCTCCATGGAATTTATCCCGGGGAGCGAAATGGCCATGAAAATGGGGTACAATTGAGTTCCATTTCTATGTAATTTATATATATATATATATATATATATATATATATATATATATATATATGTATATGTAGAAATTTACGTTTGTGTGTGTACGCATTAAGCAAACGAACAGTTTGCTGTATGGTAAGTTTGTTTAAAGATAAACAAAAAATATTTTGTTATTTTTTTTCCGTTAGTAAGCAAACCTTCCAAGATCTGATCAAATGATAAAAGGGAAAAAAACCTTTTTGTTGCATTGCGCATATTTCTGCGCCCTGTCACACCAACGCACTTTTAAAATAAAATATATTTCACCCCAAGCAAAGCGATAAAAGCTACTACAACGCAACAGGAGGAGAATAAAAGGACACGATTCAAAAGACAGATGCCGCCGAGTGACACTGAATTTAAATATTTGAAGACTGTAGTTGACAGGAAAGCAAGAAGCCAGAAGATAATTCTGCACTTGAGAAAAAAAAAAACGGGTGAAGAAACTATTCTCCTCGAATGTACGAATATATTTATTAATTTCAAAGCAGTTACCTTTTGAGACCTAACTGCCAATCTAGCACTGCGCTAAAATTCATGAAGTCTTGTTGCCAACTAAAAAATATAATCAGATCAATTATAGAAAAGGCGCGGGAAAGTTACGCTACGGTGGCGGAAAAAGCGACTGGAGCCGAGATGACGCAAAGATATGTACAGCCAGTGAGAAAGCGATAGACAAAGACTGAGCGGATACTGATTTGGTGCGCATGTAAAAATGTCTGCGTACGTGGATATTTGCATCTCTCCACACATACGTCTGATTGTCCCTTTGGAAACACGACGTTGTAGATATTTGAATATTGGCAAAATGACAGGAGAACAAATATTCATTTTTTTTTTAAGCCAAGCAATAAACAGAATTACGCGAACCTTTTAAGAAATAGGAACACATCTTAAAAAACAAAAAACAAACAAACAAAAAACAAACTTATTTACTTTTATTTTGTACTGTGTACAAAAGGCTATGTGTAATATTTATTCGTGTAACTACATATATTTTTAATGCAAGTACTTGTCTACGCCGAGTAAAAAGCCGAGAGACGCTGTAATGAGATTTCAACTTATTGATGCTGAATTTGTCTGCCTAATGAAACAAAGAATAATTAAATTCATACCACATAACTTAAGCGGAAGCGGAACAAATTTAATCTCCAAGAAGGAAATAACTATTTTATAATCGTTGTCGTAAATTAAATGTTTGTTTCTCTAATTATTCACTTATGTCAAGTTTCATTATACACACATACATACATACACAAACACTTTATATATATATATATATGAATAGGTTAGGTTTTATTTCAGTAGTATTTTTTCATTCTTTTAGACAGATTTGTTTAAAGCTCAAGCAAATTTAAAATTTTTTGTTCAGGATATCATTTTTATAGTTCGAGCCATTTTCTTGGCTTTCCGTACATAATTAACTATAAATTATCCAACGTCTGAGTTACAAATAAACAGAAAACAAAAAAGGAACTAAACAATAACACGGACTGTTACGTGATGGACGCGACGACGCGATATATGAAAACGGTGACACCGACATAGATAAAAAAGACAAAGCTCGCTGATAATGATTTTCAAAATCTTCAAGTGCTCAGCCATGGAAGAATTTATTCGTAAATATGTACCGAAAATCAGGAAAATAATCCGAAATATTGAATAAATAAATTAAAAATTTTTCGTTGATATTTATGTTTGTATATTACGATCGTAATAAAAAAAATCAAAACAAATTAGGTTCTAAATATTCCTGGTAATTTGCTAATGGAAAAACTTGATATAGGAAGAAAGAAGAAAAAATATTTTCGGATAATTATTTATTAAAATTGCAGCCTAAAATTACCCAGCTATTTTTTCTTTTCTTTACATTAATAAGAAAATAAACGATAATTGTTAGTATGAAATAAAAATCCTCCTATCAGAATAGAGGTAGATTCTTCACTTTCCCCATGGGGAATTAATACTTTTTTTTAATATTAAATAATTACTTTGGCTTCAATACGTGTACCCCATTTAAACTAACCATGGCAATATTTTGCCTTGCGCAGTGAAAAGAAAAACACACTGTTCATAATGATATATAACAGGTATGTTTGAAAAGGGAGATTTTGTGTGTTTAGCGGCATATCTACTACTTATAGGTCATTTAATGCCGAAATTTAATTTAGTAATTAAGAGCATTAATAATTTTCTTTCCAAAAAATGAATTCCTGGAATTGATTTTTTACTATGAAAATACATTGTTGGTATTTTCACCATAAAAATATATTTTATATTTTCATTGTGTTTGAGTCAGGTTTAGGGATTAACTATTTGCGTGGACCCTAACAGGTGCTACCACTCCGGGACAGGGTGAACCAGGGAACAACAGCAATTAAGAGGTAGTTCCAAGCTTCTCAAAACCTCAAATCTCCCGACCAGAAGCCATATTACTAGATGTAATTTATCATCATACCCAAGTCGACGAAAGAGAAAAGACATGTCTAGGATTTATTCCAACACCAACGTCCACTATAGTCATTAATATATCATTGATATACAAAGACCATAACAAGACAGAAAGAGGAAAATATTAGATTCGAGAAATAAGTCATATTGAAAATATTTTATATACAACACCTGAGTGTGCAAATATAAATCACACTAATACAGATTTATATATATATATATACATGCATATGACAATTGGAAAAGAATTCTTAGTTTTTGCCGACGTGTTTCGTCTTCCGACTTTATCAAGGCAAGCAATGAAAGCGAAATACCTTATGTACAGAATTATTCTGGGAAATTCAACTATATATATAAATATAACGGGTGTAACACTAAAATTGTCCAAATCGTGTAAAAGCAAAATTGTTCAAATGTTAGTTTAAGATTTGAAACTCTGTATCTTAGAAATGATTAAAGATATCTTACTGGAATTCTTTGAGGTTATTATAACACTACTGGACTCTACTTTGAGCTATAAGAATGTATAATTACTCTCCAAGCTTAACAGAAGAATCAGGATGAAATCGATCATAAATGAAAATGACATGTTCATCATTAATTAATCATAGCTAAACATCTGAAGCTCATGAAGGATTGAAATTAATATATATATATATATATATATATATATATATATATATATATATATTAGTTCTGAGATCATTTTCCAACATTCAAAATGATTTCCGCCCTCTCTAACCTTCTAACTTTCTGTCCTGGAGTAACAAGGTGCCTCACAGGTTTCACGTATGATTTCATTTTCAAGTCTTTTTTCACCGTTCTTTGGACCGTCATAGCTGAAACTCCTTTCTCATGTGCCAAATGTCTTATGGATTGAGTTGGATCTTTTCTAATTGATCTCTTTATTTCTAAGCTAAAATGATGATCCTTATTTCTACTGCGACCTCCTGGTCCAGTTTTCCTCTCTTCTGTTCCCTCTTTTTAAAACTTATTCACTGTCTTCTTTATGTTTTTGAATAGACTTTGAAGATGGAAGCCAGTGTATGAATGTTACCGAAGACCTGAATGTTTTTTTCTATCACCATTGTTCATTTGGGAACACAGTGGGACTGGCACAAAACGATTTAATCTGTTCTTTTTTCTAGCTGAATAACTCAAATGGTTTTTCAGTGATTCTTACAAAATTGGTGTGAAGATGGCTAAACGTCTTATCTGAAAATCTGGAAAAGAACTCAATTATTTTAGTGGCTTTTTAGATATTGAACATTTTGTAAGATAGACAATTATGCTGCAGCACGATTTGGACAATTTTGCTGTTAAACTTGGTGTGTATATATATATATATATATATATATATATATATATATATATATATATATAATTTCAAATTGAGTATATATGTGAAAGGACAATATGAATAAGGATAGAATGAAAAATTATCTTAGCCGATGCGTTTAGTCCCCTAAGGGATATTGGGGTATACTCGAGAGAGAATATGAATATTTAGGTATGCTGAAGCAAGAAGATAAAGACTGGTACAAGCTTAAGAGAGAAGAGATAGACTGGGTTAAACTCGAGAGAGAATATATTATACTGGGTTAAGCTCGAGAGAGAAGATGAAGATTGGGGCAATCTCGAGAGAGAAGATGAAGATAGAGCCTGCGACAAACTGGGGAGAGAGGATGAAAACTTGGGTATTCTCGGGAGAGAAGCTGAAAACTTGGTTAATGTCGAGAGAGAAGATGACTTGGTTAATGTCGAGAGTGGAAATGAAGATTGTGGCAAGCACGAGAGTGGAAATGAAGATTGGGTTAAGCTCGATAGAGAAGATGAAGACTGGGGTATGCTCGGAACAGATGAAGACAAAAGCAAGCTCGAATCAGAAGATAAAGACTGGGCCAAGATCGGGACAAAAGATGTTATACTGGGCCAAGATCGGGACAAAAGATGAAGACTGGGCCAAGATCGGGACAGAAGATGAAGACTGGGCCAAGATCGGGACAGAAGATGAAGACTGGGCCAAGATTGGGACAGAAGATAAAGACTGGGCCAAGATCGGGACAGAAGATGAAGACTGGGCCAAGATCGGGACAGAAGATGAAGACTAGGACAAGATTGAGACAGTTGCTGATGAAAAATATTATGACTGGGAAAGAAGACGACGACTGGTATAAAAGTGGATATAGGAGGATAAGTAGAAAACCCGGGACGAACAGAGAAAGAAGAAAAATCCATTTTAATGGGGAGAAGAAGAAGAAACTTGGTGTATGTTAAGAAGGCTACGATAACAGATATCACATGAAAAAGTGAAAGCCGAAATTTGAAGGAGAAAAGGCACAGGAAAGAAAAAATCAAATCTGTATTTTGAGGACAACTGAAAAGAGTTTAAATGAAAGAATTTCAAAGGACGTGAAGATTTCTTTTGAGATTTCATCAAATGATATGATATACCGACCCGATTGATTTCTAAAAACTGTGACATCTCCCCAATGTCTTCGATTTTTTTTAGATTGGACGAGGCAGTAAATTCAACTGTCAACGGATCTCAGAATGTCGACAGTGCGTGTAATCAAGAATGAGAAAAAAATGGCGACGTAGTGAATAGCAGACGATAAAACTAACAGCGAATATTTTTTTTGTTTTTGTTTTAAAGCAGTGGCTATGGCGAAATGTATTCTCAGAATTAAAACAAAAAACGTTGACGGAAAATTTCATTCTAGATCGATGCTTTAATATTTTGATATTTAAAAATAGGCTTTGCGATGTGAGGAGTTGAAAAATCACTGTCTGTTCTGTGACACACAATCACTGTTTCTTTTAAGTAACATATAATCGGGTATTGATATACGCATGGTTGGCTTAAAGAACAAATTGGATAATGAACCGTTTTTTTTTAGCGAAGATAATTAAATTCCTCTAACGAGTGAGAATTTGAACAACGAACCGTGAATTGATTACGCATGTATTTAAGTCACTGGGAGAGTTATGAACAGCGACTTTAGTCTCCATATTATTCTCGTTTTGTGTCATTACTTGTAAACTTTCAGGTTATCGTGCTTTACAATGAAAATAATTGTTCCCTAATAGTTAAAATAAAAATAAAATGATAACGATAGACCGACAGAAGCGAGTGAGAAAATAATTTAGCTTACAAATAAAGAAGAAAACAATTTTGAAATAACTGAGTAGAACAAGCGTTAAACTTCGTGTCGAGTATGAAATAGTGAAATTAACAATATACAACATACTAAAAAGCATAAAAGAATTAAAATGTTCCCGTGGTTAAGAGAATAATTACATTTACTAATTTTATTCGTTTAAATTGACATTCTAATTTTAGTGCTACATAGAGAAACAGAAAAAGCCACCGAAAATAAAGATAAATCGATAATTTATGACATGGCCAAAAATTTGTTCCATAACCTTTGACGTAACACTCCCAATAGAAGTGATACTACAGTACCATACTATCTTGCTTCATTCTATTTTCTGTATATTTGTAACTAGCTTAAAATCCGCTCTATCGGGTGGCATTTAAGCTAGCTGCTGCGGAGGGCTGTTGATTGAGCCTTCATCACAGTAGTTGAGGAGTAGATGCGATAGGTAACAATAAACTACAGAAGAACTCAAAATTGATCGTAAGTATTGCGTTAATATTTAAGCTTGGCTTTTATAAGTTCAACGACAATTCTTCTGTCGCCACTTCATTTAAAGATAATTTGATGTACGTAGGTCCTTACTTTCCGTACAAACAATTATTTTTATTTTGTCGCTGACTTTCGCAATTTCGATTATTCTCAAATTTATTTCCAAGTTATAAAATTTATCATACAAAAAAAAAAAAGAAGAAAAAAAACCGTCGCAAAAATCATTTAAAAATTCGCTGAAAGCAATCGATGTAATGAAAACTTGGGAATCAAAAATTTCAGGATTGTGGGTACTGATCCAGTCCGGGATGCTTTTAATTTCTTCGCGGAGTTGGTCCGATTCCAGGAGTAAAGTTGAAAAGTGTCACACAATGACACACTGATACACTGACATTCGCATTTATTATATAGATTTATGTATGCATATATTTATTTGGATGTTCGTAGGTTGTAGAATAGTATCCGTACAAATGTAGAGATTATGGGAATAAGTGGACATTTTTCCTGACAACGCGTTTCGCCTCTGTCTGGCAGACATTCTCAGATTTGAATCGGAAACGCATTTTCTGTCAAAGCTTTTCCACTTTCTCTCATTATCGCCATATATATTTGCTACATAATTTGTGCATTTTCCATTATTTATAGCGATTTACTAAGCGTGGGTTAGATGCGACACCAAGCAGCAATTATGGAGCAGCCGGTGAGGTTACAACTTGCTATTCCGTCGTAATCGTTCTAGTGTAAGTTATTTTAAAACAGTAACACTTTGCAAGGGGAGTATATCAAAGTCGACAGTAGAATATATGTCTTTATTTCTGAGATGCGGTATTGTAATTATTTACACTTTTTACATTGTTCGGACTGGTATTCTCATTTTCGTTGCCATAATCACGACGTTTCGGCCGTTGTACACTACGGTCTTCTTCAGGTGATTGGAATTTCAAAGTGAACCCGTTGTTTCGTCCACCGGGTTAGATTGTTCTAGTTCCACATATCATGACTCTTCTGGATGTCTCAATATCAGTTTGACTGAACTCTCCAAGTTTTTTTTTTAATTCACTGGACCAAGTGTCCTGACACATGGCCCAGTGAATAAAAGCGTTAGTTGAATCCAGTGACTTGACTCAAAGATTTGTGAGTTCAATATCTGGCTAAAAGCAGAGATGAACAAAAACTTGGAAAGCTGAGTTAAAAGGGAGATAACTTATATTGAGACATCCAGAAGTGGCATGACACGTGGAACTAGAACAATCTACACCTTTAGACGAAATAACGGGTTCAGTTCGAAATTCCAATTACCTGAAGAAGGCCGGAGTGTACAATGGCCGAAACGTCGTGAATATGGCAAGGAAATGAGGACAATACCCGAAAAATGTAAATAGTGCAAATAATTAACAGTAATAATTATTTACTGGCAGAAATTATTTTCTGATGATAAAATTCGCCGAATATATATATATATATATATATATATTATTAATTTTCATCCACAGACAGACTGTTTCGCTGTATCCCAGCTCTTCAGTGTGGCTAGATGTCCGATTACTTCAAGCCGGGATCGAAACCCGATCGATTGGTATCAATAAGAGATATCTAGTCCTAGGCTATCGTCGCACGGCATCTCCCACCCTCTCTCTCTCTCTCTCTCTATATATATATATATATATATGAGAGAGAGAGAGAGAGGGGGAGCGTTAAGAGTGAGTGGGAGAGAGATAATTATTTCATCTCTTGCATTTCAACGCAGTGTCAGAGAAACACTTTAGTGTTGTCGCTTTGATGACAGTTTCTGTTTGCAATTTGATCCTTCGTCAATATTTCACATGTTTCTCTTTTTTTTTTTAACTTGGCGTTTCCATTGCACTAAAAATAAAAGAAATGCAAGTAGTAGCTGTTTTCTGATTAAATTCTTTGCTTGTCACGTACGTGACGTAAATGAAGTTCTGGAAAGATCGAAACACATTTCTGCAGTTCAATGGTTGTAACGTACATAAATCTATATAATAAATGCCAATGTCAGTGTGTCATTGTGTCACACATTTCAACTTTACTCCTAGAGGACTTTGCCCAGTATATCGTGGAACCAGGCCGACTCCGCGAGCAAAGTAGTAACATTCCGGGCCGGATCAGGACCAAAAATCCTGAATTTTTTTATTCCTTAGTTTTCATTACTGCAATTGTTTTCTTCGATTGTTTTACGTGATTTTTGTGACGATATTTTTGTACCATAACAATTTTTATAACTTGGAAATAAATTTGAGAATAATCGAAATTAATTGGGTAAGTCAGCCATGAAATAAAAATAATTGTTTGTACGGAAAGTAAGGACCTACGTACATCAAAGTGTCTTTAAATTAAGTGGCGACAGAAGTATTATCGTTGAACTTTTAAAAGGCAAGCTTAAATATTAACGCAATACTTACGATCAATTTTGAGTTCTTCTCTAGTTTATTGTTATCTGTCGCATCTAGCGAATTTCAAAGCAGAAGGTTCAGCGACTTCTATGATAAAACTTAGTAGTTGTAGTAGTAACTGAAGCTATTAGAAAATCTAAGATGAAGTCTATCTCTCTTTTCCCCTCGTATTTTTTTCGAGTAAGTCATGAAATTTGTATCATCATAATATTTCTTTGCATATCTGGAAATTCGTGATAAAAATATACGCATTGATATTTGATAAAAGCTAGGTCCCGTGATATGGGATACGAATGTGAATTTTATTCCAAATTAAATTTTTGTTTTAAATTTATCCATTTGATCTTAAAGCCAGAAGCATTGCGATTAAACAATGAACACAAATAAAACTGGTTTCATCAATATCTCGCAATCTTCTTCACCAAATAAAAAAGTTCGACTTCATCAGAGTCAATCGTTCACTGTGAAAGTGAGGAAAAGCACACTAGCAAACTAAAACAGTGATCACCGGACTAATAAGGTACTGATCCTTTACTAATTTTCAGATTTAGCTATTATTTTCTCAGGCGTGAAAAAATCATATATAATTATAGAAAAATATGTAGTTATTTATGTCTTCTTGTTTTGTGTCGTGTCCCTTCAGGGCGTTGGCGGGTTATGTCTCGTCACAATTCTCTGTCGTTTGTAGATCTTAATAAATTTTGTCTTTTTGTTTTCTACTCCCACCGTACATGATTATAACCCAGGTTCGGGTTTTTCGCTATGCCACCTAGAGTTTATGAATTTAAGTTCAGTACTAGATTGGCAACAAGGTCTCATCAATTTACAGATGAATTGGCTAGATGTATAGTTCTATAACAGTTTCTATTCTTGCAGTTCTCGGTTGTGGAACTCTCTTCCAGGTCTATGCTTTCCTGTTAACTTTAATCTTCAAACACTTAAATGCAATATCAATCGCTATCTACTGTCTTCCTGCTACACTTCTATTGTTCCCACTCCTTAGTAATATTTCTGTTTTCTAATTCTTCTACACGCAATAACCCCTTGTGTCTTAGTGGCTTAACTACCTTACTCGATTAAAAAAAACAAAAAACTCTCCCTCCTACTTTCATATAATTCCATCAACAAATGCATTACTTTTGTCCGATAAATTTCTTTTTTGAGATCGAAACGTGTAATGCAGAATCCACATTTAATCTATGGGTTGGGTAGTGTGTACTTGGACTCCGGGGAAACACGTCAATAAATAACTGAGCCGTACTAAAAATAAGGACTAGAGATATCCCTAGACATGGGCACTGGAGCGAGAACAATATAGATTGAATAAAATTTTAAGTTCAGATTTTCCTTTAGGTTACCCGGATGTAACACCTGAGGAAGGCCGGATAAAAAAAACGGCCGAAACTTTATGATAAAAACTAAATTAAGAATGTAAACAGTGGAAATGATTGTATCCGCTCATCCCTGAAATTCAGACAGATAATATGTTCCCCCCTCCATTTTCACTCAATTATATTAAGCCATTGCAAAAGTTCGTGCCCGAATAGAAAATTAGAAATAAATATTTTAAATAATCACCCCCTAAAAATGTATTATAGTCAAGTACATAATCTTCATTATTTTTAATATCTCCCTCCATCGTTCTGCAAGTTTGTTGATGCGATCTCTTAGGGACATAATGTCTTTTGTTGGAACAATGTTGTGCAGTAGTTTGCGACTGACGGTACAAAGTCAAATTTGTTTTTATTTAAATTGTGTGGTATAGGCCGGAACAAATAACAATTAAAAGGAGACAAGTCAGAAGAATACAGTGTGTGTTTGATGGCATGTCATTTCAACACTTTTTTGTAACATGCGGGTCCTGCGTTGTCATTGTGGGAAAAGACACCTTTTCGATTTGGCACAATTGGCCGTTTTTCTTAACCCGAAGTCTATTCAAATGCATTTTGTCATTTGAAGTATCGATTTTCAAAGTCTTAGCAATCTCTTCCATCAAAGACCTTAGTTCGTTCTCTACGATAGCAAGCAGAGCCTCTTCATCGACGTCGGAAGTTCGCCTGAGTCGTGGCTAATCGTTTAGCCAAATCACTTTTTGACCGGACATTTTATATTAACAATGAAAGTCTGGTACAAACATTTGCAAGGATCTGATATCTGCACGATATATCTTCCCCCGTAGAATCTGAAGATATGGCCTGATTAATATGATAATAATCCTCAATATGACTTCAAAGCAGCTATTATTTAATAAGGTCTGGATTATACAAGACACAGTTTTACCTATGGAATATGTCCCTTAAATACTGCAAGTTACGGAGTGTTATTTAGTCTCGCACATCACTTAACTGCCTCACAGGATTGAGATCTGAGAAGAACGTTGGTCAGGACAGCACAATTCTTTGGGTTACTGAAACCATTTATGTACATTTCTGTGATTCTTTGGAAAGATAACATTGCCATTGTAGAAGTTGATTGCCATGAAGAAGTCTAACTGGATTTCACTGAAGGTGAGGTAAGACTTGCTTGACAAAGTACCTTCCAAACGGATGAAAAAAATCCAGTAGCTTCCAGCACAATGAAGCCTAAACCATCATATAGTATCCACCGGATTGTTGCTTTCCTGCAGTGCATCCTGCTGTTATCACTTCGCCAGTATTAGCAGATTCCTTACAAAGAAACATTTGATATTCATTGACCAACCATTTTTGTCTCTTAGAACATTTTTTAAGCAAAATAGGTTTTTCAAGTCGGAAACCTATTGCTTTTTACCGTATTGATGTTATCTTTTTCTTTCTAAACTTTTGCTTGAAATAGTGTGGACATCAGCATCTTGATTATATTATTAATTTCCCATCTAGTGACATATGTCATCGATTTTAGTTGTTTAGTGGTGTGGCTTCTATTATTGGGTAAATTACTGTTTGCGATTCTGTCGCCCCAGTTCACGAGGTTCGCCACATTGTGGTACACGCTCACGCCTGCAGGCTTCATTTCCTCAGAAGCAATTTAATCATTGTTCTGAGAAAGCGGCTGGATCCAGCTGACAGTCTAGATATTTCTGAACGAATTTAGCGCCATGCATGAAATCCAAATAAAATTCTCGATCTGACGAGAATAATAACGAAAATGGCCCGAGTTTTAGGTTTAGTGTTTTAGTTTTGCAGCAATTTGCTCTGTTGGGCGAAACTACCCCGACCACAGAACGACGCACACTGATGCCGAAAGGAAGGTTGATTTTTAACTTCTTTTTTTTGAAAATCAACATTGCATCAATTGTGTAATCTGAGGTTTGATGTGATAAGTATTGTCACCAGCAATGAAATTCATATCCTATACCATTTTCTGAGCATTTAGTATCTTCTAAACAAAATGTACAGAAATGCATAAGTTCAACCGGATTTTGCTTACAAAGTGACTTCAAAATTTTAATATTTTAAAAATAAATCGAAATTGATATCTATTGTATTAGGTACATTGATTGGAAAATATATTCAAACCAGAATGTTAATGATGAATCAACGCAAGCAAAATATCCAGTTTGTTCTTTACTGTATTCGATAAGTAAAAACTGTAGAAGATTACATAAAAGGGCTACTCATTGAATAAGATTTGTTAGATTATAATTAATAAAGAGAAAAAAATAGATAAAAGTATATATAACGCCATAACACATTATCCTCAATCGTATAGCTTTAAAAATGAAGACAATGACACTTTGCTTGATTTTCTGCTATGAGACTATCGTCCATTTGCACAATTCTCAGTGGCGAAATTGCCGGTGGCGTTCCATGTCCTCCACCGCACAATAGCCTAGTGGATTAAAGCGTTAATTTGTGAATTTGGGGACATAGCCATTCTGGGTTCAATCCGTGGGCAGGACAGTTTGCAGTTGGACTCAGTGATTACCTTCCCACTTACCACCAAGCCGTACTATCTGCTTAAAAATGGACAATGGAACGACAACAGTCTATGTTATGGGAACTTACCCATAATAGTAATGGACTATCCCGTACACCATAAATACTGCGCCTCAAGAGGAAGCAGTAGTGTGAGATTCAGTTTTTTTTTGACGACTCACCTAGCAGGTCGAACTCTCTGCCTCTGGGCAGGGAGGAACCCGGACGAGGAGGTTGACCAACCCGATCCCGTTTATACGGGTTCTACGGGCAATTTTTGCCCGAGCATACGGGCTCGGAAAGCCCACATTAAACCGGCCTTGTGCCATATTTGACACACGTGGGCGTGTTAATGAACATCGTGTGAGATTCAGTCCTTTTTGGACGTCTCAGCTATTCGGTCGAACTCTCTGCCACGTTCGGGGAGGTTGGCCAACCCGATACCGTTTATACGGGTTCTACGGGCATTTTTTGGCCGAGCCTACGTGATCGGAAAGCCCACATTAAACCGGCCTTGTGCCACATTCGACACACGTGGGCGTGTTAATGAACATCGTGTGAGTCAGTCAGAGACAGAGTCGCGCCAGACGATTACTGTAAGACATTGGAATAGTGATACTTCTAGACAACATAGTTCTCTCTAACGTAACCGGATTATTATTACTAACACTTCTACTTCTTTTGTACATATTCTGTTTGTAATATATCTGTGTTATTCCATACCTGTGTTCGAGTTATTCTTCATTGGTTCTACCTTGGACCATCACCGTGGTACAAGGAACATGGACCATAACAGTCTACCAATTCCCATAGATTAAATAAAGGGTTCAGTTCGGTATTCCTTGTAGGTTATCCGGATCGACATACACCTGATGAAGGCCGAAATGTTCTGATAACAACAATGAGGAAGACACTAGTCCACATGTAAATAACAAATGGATTAATGACGAAGACGAGTCTTAAAATTTCCAAAAGTACGTTTCTGATATTTTCTACACAGGCTCACATTCAATTGAGAGATAATTCTCAGGATTGCAGCCGTCAAATTCTGCGATGTTTTACCCAACCGTCAATCAAATTGGCAGGATATTGTAATCTCAAGAGGCGCGAGAGAAGCCAGGCTACACTTGCACAAAACAGAAAAGATGTTCGTAAAAAGAAAAAATCACGTAGCCTTTTTTTTCTTATTACAGACGTCTAATAAAGCCCTTCAGTCAAAATGTTGGATTGCGTTGAGAATTTTGAAGTAGATTTATTAAATACTTAAGATCATATATATATATATATATATATATATATATATATATATATATATATATATATATATATATATATATCAGTAGATAATAGTATTAGGTAAGCTTGCAAATGCAACACGAATTTGGCCAATTGAAAAACTCTTGAAATCACGAAGGAAAGAAAAATGAAGAAGAAAGAAAAAAAAATAAACAAAACATTGTAGGCAACATAAACAAGAAAAGACAGACACCTTCTTACACAATAAATTATTCTAAATGCGCAATGCCTATAGAGAATTGCCCAAGACAGAGCAGTTACCTTAACCAGCGACAAAGCTAAGTGATTAAGGCGAAATCATGACTTCGATTATTTACGAGGTGAAAAACTTGTAGTAGCGATTTGGACCTAGTCTCTTTGTGAAAAGTGTCGGTAGTTAGGTTATATATATATATTTATATATATATATATATATATATATATATATATATATATATATATATATATATATATATATATACAACAGATCTCCTAATGTTTAAAATTTTTAAACTACAGAGGAATCTAGATTCTCAAACGTCTCGCATGTCGAACAAATCGGTTTTCGAAGAGATAATTCGAGATGAAAATTCCTCGGTTTTCGAACAAATTTTCGAATAATATTGCCGAATTGAGTTAACCCGAAAATAATGATTTCTGTGTCGACTACCGTGTTGTATATATTCATGTGCCGTGCCTTTATTTTCCAATTTTCTTGTATTGTGACTCTCTTTCTCTACATTGATTCCTACTGGAAAATAATTTTGGTTTACGAACGGCCTTCAGGAACGAATTAAATTTGTGATCCGAGGTTTCACTATATATATATATATATGTATATGTATTGGTTTCGTTAAAGGTACTGCAAATTCTTTTCTACTTAATTTTTCCTTTGCCTTATATTTTCTTTTCTGGATATAAAATATGTAGAAATTATAAAACATGTATGTACGAGAGCTTTCGGCTGTTGTTTTACTCATTAGGGATGATTTTATTATTACTTTCAACTGGATCTATGGCTTTTTATGTATGCGTCTAGAGTCATAGCAATGTAAACATGGCCAGCACGTTGTGACCGCGTTCAAAATTGATGATATTGATGTGCTGACTCTGTTTTGAAAAAGAAAACATTACTACGTAATTTATGTGTAAAAAAGAAAACTTGTAAGAACACAAGAAAAATTAAATAAAAAAATCATAACTGCAGTACCTTATCAGTTGATATTAACAAAACTTTTATATAGGAGAGATTACTTCCAAACACACAAATTATATATATATATATATATATTATATATATATATATATATATATATATGCAACTATCAATGTCCAGACAACCCTTTAGAAAGAATGACGCTGAGAGATTTTAGTTGGTTGGTTTTATGACATGCCAATGATTTTGAGAATTTTAATATTGTAATTTGTATGGACTACACAGTGAGGATCGAACTCACTATTCAGTAGTTATGGCATAGCCACACTAGGGTCGTTAAACATTAGCCCACTCCGAGGCGACTGACACAGAATGAGATGATATTTAATTTTTTGCATAATACAGAAAATGCAACATAATATATATATATGACTATGGCGACATCTGTTATTTCTGTCTTATTTTTTTAATAGGTATCACCGCATGAAAGGCAGTAACGCCACTAAACCACAAAGGGTGGCAGGGTGTGGAAGAAATAGGAACAGAAACATTAATAACGAGCGGAGTAATCAGGAGGACAGTAGATAGCGATTGACATTGCATTTAAAACTTAAATAGTCACAATCACCGACTTATTCCCTCGAATATTTATCCTTCCACCAGAATCCACATTTACATATATTATCCGTACAGTAGTCAGCAGACTTTCACATCATCTCTATGCCAAAATGCAGTGCTCTTAAAAAATAAGTCTGGAACTATTATTTAACACTACTTACCAATGGGATGTGAAGGGAATGAGGATTTTTCGATACTGGGTCCGTGAAATGCCTGGTCGTAGCTGTAAAGGTCTGAACTTGTAGAACTAATAGATGTAGCTCGTCTGAACATTTCCCATGGAAATCGCGAAAGCGAGGCTAACAACGTTTCGACCGAGAGAAAGGTGTTACAAGGCGGGAAATAATTAATCGCCCACAACTCTAGCGAGGTTGGACAGTCAGGACTGGGCAGCTCCAGTCCAGCTGTAGCAGCAATATTCCATTTTGGGTTTGATCTAGTAAAGATGTTAGTGTCTGGTAAGGATACAGCATAGCAGAAGGTGTCAGATACTTTCTGAACCGACTATTTTACCTGCATTTTTAGCTATGCTATGATATATCCGATTTCTATTTCAAGTCTGGTGTAAGATTTAGCCTCAATTTCTCTATTAAATAAAGCAGGGTAGGTGCAGAAGCGTGTCATGATGTCTCTGTAAAGGTCTGAACTTGTAGAACTCGTTATCTAGGTAGGATCTTTTTTGTAGTACAAGAATGACAAGTACACCTAAGGATATTTACAAGAAACAAGATGAAGTTCACACAGAATGAAAGGACACGGTGATATCGTTAGGTGAAAATATGCGCGCGCGTATCTTTTAAAATGTTTTACTGACTACAGGTTTCAGATTGAATGTAGTTACGCTGTTTGAGTCAGTTTATTTTATTAGTTTCATTCATACGTACAGTTTCTCCTTGTATATAAATAGTGTAGTCAGATGAACAGCCAAAGAAAAACCGCTTCTACGCACAAAGCTCTCAAGATGACGCGAATAAATATTAAGTCTCGTGAATTCTCGATGATTTCACGCGTTGTAAGTCTTCCGTCCTACACAACCACATCACTGAACAAAAAACAACTGTTTCATTCGTAAAGCCTATTACCTGCATCTCTAATGAAATAATACAATAATTTCTAGTTTTCTAATCTACACAAAAAAGTGTACTTCATGTATTAAGCGTTGTATTAAAAAGAAATACCTTTATTTCGTAATATTGTTCACCGAATATAAGACCCAAGATTTACTCAAGGGAGGGGATTCTTGAATAGGATTCTTGTAATGGAATAATGGAAGGAACTAAGAATATTATGAGGATGTGTAGGAAAGATTACGGTTGACTCTAGCTTTGAAATGGTCAAGATTATAGTGATCGGAGAAGTATCGTATCAACAGTCTGTTCAATAAAATAAAGGTTCTCTGTAAGAAGCTGTCTGAGTGAATCTTCCTACTGTTGTATACACCCCCTCTCTTCTGGGGAGGTCTTATGGCAAACGGAGGCGATCATAATAAAGTTGTCTTCCGCTCAATCTTCTCTCGGTCGGGTGATCGCCAGTTGGTTTGTTCGGAGGTAAAATGAGAACTTCAAGAAAAGGGATTTTAAAACTATCCATTTTATTAATCACGTTGACGTGTACATTTTTAACTAGTCAGTGGGGTCGCTCTATGACCCCCACTGAGGAGCAAGCTCCATATACGAGAATAACACGTCTATATTCTTCGACGCGCAAAACTTAACTCAATGAAATCACTTTCTATCCCTCTAAGATTCCAACAATCAAAATCGACATCCCTATTTTGTCTACGATCTGACATTAAACGCCAGCCTCAGAAGTTCTGAGCCAAAATGCAGTGCTCTTAAAAAAAATAAGTCTGGAACTATTATTTAACACTACTTACCAATGGGATGTGAAGGGAATGAGGATTTGTCGATACTGGGTCCGTGAAATGCCTGGTCGTAGCTGTAAAGGTCTGAACTTGTAGAACTAATAGATGTAGCTCGTCTGAACATTTCCCATGGAAATCGCGAAAGCGAGGCTAACAACGTTTCGACCGAGAGAAAGGTGTTACAAGGCGGGAAATAATTAATCGCCCACAACTCTAGCGAGGTTGGACAGTCAGGACTGGGCAGCTCCAGTCCAGCTGTAGCAGCAATATTCCATTTTGGGTTTGATCTAGTAAAGATGTTAGTGTCTGGTAAGGATACAGCATAGCAGAAGGTGTCAGATACTTTCTGAACCGACTATTTTACCTGCATTTTTAGCTATGCTATGATATATCCGATTTCTATTTCAAGTCTGGTGTAAGATTTAGCCTCAATTTCTCTATTAAATAAAGCAGGGTAGGTGCAGAAGTGTGTCATGGTGTCTCTGGATATGCCCGTGGGGACCACGTATTTTCTTTATTTAATAGTAGCAGTAAATGTGGTTTTAATTTTGGGAGATTTTCCGTTAAGTGGTTTGAATCATCGTAGGCATTATTACTTCAGCGAAAGAAAGAAACACATCAATAAAGTATCTAAGGGGTAGAAATATGCAAGCTTAATATACTCACCTACTCTGAGAAGACCATACCAAGCCTATGCATCACAGCCAAACTTGAACGGTGACAGGTATTGATAAAAGCAATGCATCACACGTTGCAGGTGGCATCATGTCGAGCAACTCAGTCCGCTTAGGTTAACCGTCAATCGAAGACCGCCTAAGTCTTTGACTACAGTCACCTTGGCGGTTTCATCCTTCAAACTTAAAAAACGATGTCTTTCTCACAGATGAAAAGTCGAAAACCTTTCACTACTCTATCGTCATTTCCATGGAATGTGTTCAGATGAACTGCATTCCTTAGTTCCACCAGGCCTAACCTTCACGGTTAAGACTCGGCAGACCAGGGACATTTTAGAGGACCATACGCATTGAGTTCTTATTCCGTTGCTGAAATAGGAGTAGATGGGTTCGCTTATCGCTCGGTTCACACGCCAGTCTTTTGAAAAGGTGTAGACGTTTATCCCTTGTTCCTTTATTCGGATTGGGTTTCCGTTTCATTCCAGAGTTAGTTTTTTTTCATATAAATTGTTAAATAATTTTTTTCAATGTTGAAACTCTCCTCAAATAATGGTTAATATATTTTTTTAAGATTTTGCCAGCAGTGTAGTTATTAAAAGACTTCGATAGCGACTGAGCGATATATCTATATATATATATATATATATATATATATATATATAGTCAAACCTAATGAGCCAGAGAAACCTACCAAGGTTTCACTGACGATTTGCCTAAGTGAAACCTTCGTAGGTTTGTCTGGCTCATTAGGTTTGACTAGGTCTGCTCTACGTTTGTATCGATCTCTTTAGTTAGTTAGTTGTTTACTCGTATCGGTTTTTTTTCTTTGGGCCTTGAACCTGTAT
>OZ038492.1:61598287-61603287 GCA_964036315.1 Acanthosepion esculentum | reverse complement strand
TCCCAGGCATTTTTTTTTCTTTCGCTACTTCAAAAAACATAAATAGTAGTATAAACGTTAGACATTTGCAAATTATGGACGCCATTTCGGTGAAAGAACGTAATTGTACATTACTCATATAATATTGAAGACCTCATCACTATGAAGTTGTCAATTTAAAAAAAACGACCTAGAGGTGAAATTCTATTTTCTTCGAAGTAAACACGTTTTAAAGAAACCGTACTAAGTGCAGCCATAAGCCAATAAGTTCTTGAGTAATTATTCGACGCTCCAAAAGTAACGCCTTTTGTTTATGTCAAGAGAAACAACAATGGGTACAACAAACACAATGACCCCAAACGAGTGGAGTTAGTATTCAGTTACAACACTCCATTTACCCAACAGCTTTTGCTATACCCATTGTATCTACCAGCTATCTTCATGTATCTGTCTTTGATCTCGGTAATCTTTTCTGAATTTTAAACCAAACCCATTATTCAATTCTCGGTGGTGGTGGTTGGGGTGATGGTGGATTTGTGTGTATGTGGGAGGGAGTTAGATATTTAAAAAAAATCTATTCACCCCCAAGCAAGAATATAAAGACTTTAGAAGGAATCGAAAACCCAATCCTAAATAAGAAAAAAGGGATACACCTCTACTCCGGTTTCAAAAACCGAGACTGTTCGCATTCTGTTTTCCGTACTTAGGCAAGATCTCATCTCAGTTATTATTTAAAAAAATTGTTTGAGACACTAAATAAGAAATTAAAGCTCTTCCAATCCCAGCGATCGAACTCACAACTAACGGGCAACCTGGTATATTTTATGCAACACATGTCCCAAGTTATTGATTAAACGGTTTGGTTCGATGATCCAAGAAGGTTACAGAATACGAAACCAGAAAAGAGCCTGAAAGGTGGTTCAAAAGCCGAAATGTCACGAGTGTAATAACCCAGATGAAGAAACAGACTCGAATAGCAGGGTGTTTCCAGTATATACTCAAATATAGTGCGAGATGCTATGATCAATTTTTTTACGCAACAAATAGGGGGCGCGCTTTAGAGTGGTAATTTTTTGAATTGGTTAAAAGGCATCCATTTTCGGTAACCAGCTAGACTATAAGTAGTTAAATCTTTTTTTCTGGAGGGGTTAAAATTCGTGAAAAAAATCAGGAGTTGCACTATACAGGAAGTCGACTTATACACGAGTATACACGGCGATGATTTCTGATATAAAGGATTAAAAAATAATGAAAATAATTTGTTTGTTACCACCAAAAACTTATATTTAATCTTTAACTAGTCATACACAATGGGCACAATATAACATTTGAATGCAAAAATATACTTATTTTACTAATCCACATCCTAAACAAAGCCCAAGTGCCACTCAAGATAGAGGATTATTGAAGGCGGTTTTTGTGTGATTTATAAGAATAAGGGCGCAGTTTATGAGGATACGAGTGAAAGATAACCGTTAATCCTGGATTTGAAGGGGTTAACATTGTAGTGGTTGGAAAAGCAACCTCTTGGGATTATGCTCCACAAAGCAACAGTTCTTGGAAAGAATCTATCTGAGTGGAACTTACTCCTTACTAATGGAATACAAAGAGAATGAGGGTGATTTACCTCAATTTATGCCGTGTGGTGGGTCTTCACTGGGAGGGTTACGGTTGGGAGAACTAAGGAACATAGCTTGTCTTAACATTTTCCATGGAAATTGCGATAGATTAGGGAGTAGCTTGTCAAGTTTCGTCTGCAAGAAAGGGCTTGTAGGGTGGAAAACAATTCCTCGTCCACAAGGCTACATAAACACTTTTGGACTTTTAATAAAGACTGGAAAGTGAAGACTTGGTAGCCCCAACCCAGTTATGCCAGGAGTACTCCATTTTTGGCTTCATCTGGTTCTTGCAAATGTAGAATATAGCGGGCGGAGTCAGGCACATACTGGAGCGGTACAGAGAACAACTCATCAAAGGAAAAAGTCGCTTTACAGATATTCTGTTATGCAGAAATATTTCAAGTAACAATTACTATTTGTAGGTGTTCAGTGAAAGATTATAAGCTCTCTTATGTTAGATGAAAAAAAAATTCCAAGGAAAAAAAGAAATCGGTATTTTAAAAAAAAATTCTAATTACTATTATGTAAACGACTGGTGTCACAGAAATTGAATCCCCGGTGCACGTTAATAGATGACAATAATAAAACAATGACAGTGGAAATCAGACATTTCTCAGTTATACCTTTCATTTATTACATCTTATTATTAAATGGTCAAGATGGGACTACTTTTCAGGATTGCATACATACAGCTGTTTCGGATAAGTTGATTCAGATGAAGCCTTACCAGCTCACTGTTACAGTACTAAGGAATCGTTTGTCGTTACAAACAGCTGCGATCTAAGTTTTGACTTCAAACCCGATAGATACGGTTACTTCAGTTAGTAAAGTATGTACGGATTCGATTCTTTTGCCAAAATTCCAGTGGAGTTTTTTCGGTTTTCAATCTTTATGAAAACAAATCTATAATCTAAGAATCTATTTGGCAGAGACAAAAAATAAACTGAACAATAAACAAAGTCTATGACAAAAGAAAAAGAAAAAAAAATTCGTTCAAAAAAAAAAAAAAAATGAAATAAATGATTTTTTTCTTCCTTTATTTGAGTATAATACGCAGATATTACGTTGAATCCTAAGTAATGTACATTCTGAGGAATCAAGTGTAAAAACCAATGAATAAATAACGACAAATCGTACATGGTAGTTAAGGATAAATTTGGAATAGACTAACATGTCTTAGTTTGTGCACAGCAGTAGCAGCATACACTGCGGAACTGGTAACAAAAATCATTCTGCTCCATAGCAACGTAAGGCCCGCATCGAAGTAGAGTAACACAGTAATAAACTTTGGAACTAAGTACATATATTCTACCCGACCGGTCATATTCATCTCACTTTGAATTAAATGATTATTACGTTTTCTCGCTTTGATAGACAATGCTTTCTCTCATGAAAACAGGTTTAAAAATGTGTTTGAAACATTTTCACATTAAAACACGTGATTAAAAATGGGTCACATATGACAATTTTCACTGCAGAAGGGAACCGTGAGACAAAGGTAAATCTGCACAAACCCCCATAAAAGCGGAGATCTATGATGAAAAAGAAAAAGGTTATGTTTTGCGCGTGGTGGGACCATCTGTGGTATTATTCATTGTGAGTTCTTAAAACACTATATAACGCTAAATGCACATATGTACACCCAACATCTGGCACACGTCTCTAAATGTTTGGTAGAAATTCGCCAAGCGCTCGTGAATAGGAAAAAAATAGATTTCCATCACAAGGCCGGACCATCTACAGAAAGAACAACAAAGGAAAAAAAATGGGAACTTGGATGGTTTGTTCGACCTCGTCCGCCAATTTCACTTAATCTTGTGTCAAATGATCATTATCGTTTTTGATTTCTGCAAAACACCTTAACTTCCTTTAAGGGAAATAACCTTCAAGAATTCATTAAAACTGACAAAAAAATCTTGTAGAATTTTACTCAAAAGTTAACGAAGGAAACATTTGATATTCATTGACGGATCAGCCAGTACTGCTTTCGTTTGAAATTTATAAAATCTTTCTTTTAAAACTATTTTCAGGAAAACAGATTTCTCAAGTCCTGTAGCTGTTATCGCTCTTTCCAGTATTGATGGGGTTTCTTTTCTAACATCTTGATTATATCATTATTTTCTCTTCGATTTACATGTCCCCTACTCTTTTGTTGTTTCTGCTGTTGGTAGTTCTCAAGTGTTGTAGTTTGTTATATGGCACAGTTCTTTGTGTTTATATAGCGCCATTCTGCAATGTTTATGAAGCATAATCCTTACCGAAACCTTCAGATTTTCCATATTCAAAGCCTTTTTCCCGCCATTAACTTAGGAAGCGCTGCCATTTTGATATTAATAAATGTGAACAATCCATTACAAATAATGGTGAATATATTGATTTTCTAAGCGCAGCTTAGATGTGGCACAAGGATGAAAGTATGGGGCACCCAGTAAAAATCGAACTCACTATTCAGTCGTAACTGTTTTAACGAGACAAGCTTGTTAACCATTACAGCACGCCGAGGTGCCCTCAAATAATGGTGAATATATGATTGCGTAAAATGTACTTTATTTTTCACAGAATAAAGTTGATAATCAGAAAGGATTATTTATGACTAAACCTAATATTTTCAGTAATGTGTTCTAAATGTAGCTACTGCCTTTATAACTGTCAGTCTATGGTTTTATTTTATACGTCACCACGTCAGATTGTTTCGGCACCAGTCGAATATTCCATCATGGAGGCAAACTTATAAGAATGAAAACCCTCGCAGCAAGAACAGACTTCCCTCACTCCACGGTCTTAGCCATGTTCTTCAAAACCTCGATAAACATTCACTATTGTTTTTTCCCCTTCTTTGCAGGAGTTGAAGGAGGAACAAGCCTTAAATTAGAAACGCTGCCTTTTATTGATCGACGCTACTGGTCATGTTCTGCGAACAAGTCATTACATTTTTTTGCCATAAAGAAAGACAAAAATCACAAACAATACTAGAAAAGGCGAGTTTTAAAAAAGACGATTAACAAAAACAGTGATAAATCAATGTCCGCACAATTGTACACGTACGCATGCGCGGGTCTATGGATATCTGTAAAGATAGAAGTGAACATCGTCGGAGAAATACAAAGCTAAAAATAAGTGTTTTCTTTCTTGGTTTTGTTTGAATTACTCAGCTGAGATCTTATTACTATGAGACATTGACTCCTTGAGAGAATTTTCCACGATTTTGTTTTTTTCCCAACGCGTCAGCCGGTAATTTTTCTGTCTCAACTTCTTAAACGAGTTGTGGTTACTAAGATACCTTGATTAATTCAAACTTTTACCGGATTTTATTTCTCAGGTGTGTAGATTGTTAGTATTATTAATTGACTGAGGCCAGTCTCATCTTCCGTTGCTATTGTTATCACAACATTTATTTAATCG
>OZ038492.1:61583287-61593287 GCA_964036315.1 Acanthosepion esculentum | reverse complement strand
TAGCGAGAGAAGCTTGCTTACCATTATACAAAGTCGAAGTGCCCAAACAGACGGAGATATGGTTAGATAGCTAATATATTTCTTCTCAAGTTGGGATACGGAGCTTTTGCCTCTGAATCTATTTTAGGACGATTTGGTAGTCTTGGAATATTGATATAAGAAGAAAGGATATATTTTCAGATGCTTCAAGACCGAGCGGAGGCAGCCTCTGCATGGCTTCGACATTCTCAAAAAAATGATGAGCAACCGACAAATCATAATGATAAGGTATTGATTGCATGGGCGGATTGGCTTTGTTGTAATGACGTCTAAACAACATTTGTGGTAATGACGTGAAAAGTCTAATAGCGGAAGTGAGTTTAGAGATTTCGAACTGTGTCATCAGTAGAGAGAAACCCTTCACTACGGCAGATTCTCTATGGATATGCAATTAGTTATTTTCTTAGATTGGTTACCATCTAAGGCGAAATTTTAACACAGAATAAGGTTGAAAAGCGGCGGATTCATGCTATTTCCACAGTTGTACAAAAACTGAACGAAATAAGCGTAGATTTGAACTGGGCAAATCGAGTCCTCTTTCCGGACTTGTTGGCTGAAAGATTCATGACAATTATACTAAGCATAATCGTCTTTTAAAATGTAAGGAGCATATTAGAAGTGACTTTGAAACTTTTGAAGTTTTTTTACAATCTATGGAGTCGTTATATTCTTTTAGAGAAAAATTATGAGGAGAGGAAGGTATGTTTCACATAAATTTATGGAAAATTTTCCATCGTTCACCTATGTTCGATTATTTTTTGTTCAATACAGAAATAATACAAAAAGTCACTTGTGAACTAGATAAGCACTTGCGATGAAACAAAAGAAAATTTGTTTACGAGAAAATCAAAAGAAAATTATAGCTCCATTCAAGAATTTAATATGACAGTCTAAATAGTTTCACTTGTAAAAAACCTATCCGATTTTTCTGGAAGAAAAATTATTTATTATAAAAGGCTACAGCCTGGACATAATGGTAGAATGTAACGCGACAGTTAGCAATAAGCTTATTTATGACGCACTGAAAGGGGAAGTAACTTTTAATGGGCAATGAAATCAAGTGCAGATTTTACTGCCTTCCAATACGGGTTCTTACATTAGAAACGATCATGGAACTGGAATGATAATTCTTCAAAACTGTCACCTTAAATTTATCGCTTATTTCAATTCAGCCGTACAAAAGGACTGCAGAGCAAGCGCGGCCATTTCAAAATACCGAAATATTTTTCTCAGAATTCAAAGATACAGAACGGAAATAAAGAATATCGGAATTTATCCGAGTAAAAGAATTTGGCTCGTTGGAGTAACGGATAGCGACTCGGATTGAGGAATCGGAGAGCCGAGTTCGAATTCCAGTCGAATCCATTACATTCACTTATTCACTTACGTGTTAATACCATTGGGAAAGGTAGAAATCCTCTTCTCCCCTCCCCCAGACAGGCTTCTATAGCCTTGGATGATAAGAAAGAAATGACAACATACTGCGTCAGTCATGTACCGAAAGATACATGATCGCCTAAGCGTGTATCACGTATGGCTCATAACTGACTGAAAAGAACTTGCCAAAATACTAAATAAATGAAACAAAAAAAATAGCTTAATAGCACCTAATAGAATGGAATATTAAATTTAGTTCAAATGTGGGATAATATCCGTATGAATTTATAAAAATATAAATTTTACTTAAATAAACAGAAAGAAAGCATTGGATCAATCGCATATAATCTCGGCGGAAATGTAAGCACAGTTAAGATATTTAATTACTTTTACTCATTTTTGTGGTAATTTTGAAAGCGACAATGCTTTCTTAATATTTCATTCTTTCGCGCCCTGTTCACGTCCATCCAACTATCTTATATGTCTATTTAGCTATCTGGATCTCTTCATAACTATCTCTCTATCTATCTGGATCTCTTCATAAGTATCTCTCTATCTATCTGGATCTCTTTATAAGTATCTCTCTATCTATCTGGATCTCTTCATAAGTATCTGTAGCTGTTTATATCTATCTATGTATCTATCTGAATCTCTTCATAACTATCTCTGGATCTGGATCTCTTCATAAGTTTCTGGATCTGTTTATAACTATCTATCTATGTATCTATCTGGACCTCATCATAACTATCTCCGTATCTGGATCTCCTCATACCTATCTCTCTCTCTCTGTATTTGGATCTCTTCATAAGTATCTGGATCTGTTTATAACTATCTCTCTATCTATGTATCTATCCGAATCTCTTCGTAACTATCTCTCTATCTGGATCTCTTCATAAATGTACCTATCTGTCTGCATTTGTTCATAATTAAATCTCTAGAACTCTACATGTCTATTCGAACCCCTTCATATCTATTTCCCCCCTCTCTCTCTCTCTGTATCTCTCTCTCTCTTTCTCTATGTATGTATGGATCGCTTCATAACTGTCCACCTATGTGGATCTATTCCTATCTAACTCTATATATGGGCATCTCTTTTTAACTATCTATCTGAATCTCTTCATACCTATCTATCTATCCATATATCTAGAGCTCTTTATACATATATATCCATTTATCTGGATCTTCATACCTATATGTCTCTGTCTCTTCATACTTACCTATCTGGATCTCTTCATACCTATCTATATCTGGATCCCTTCATACCTATCTATCATGATCAAGTGTGTGGTTAAGAAGTGGAATTGTTCATTTTTATTGGCTGGAAAGAAATCCCAGTATGTGTTTGTAGGCTTTGCTTATACATTTAGGGCGGGGAATCTTTTGGCAGTAATTTCCGGAAACTGAACCTAATGCCGTTTAATAATGTGCTAACTCTCCGCTTTAGGGGTTTCCAGTAAGAGATATGTTAAACCTGTATTTTTTAAATTTGATCTGCCATTCTTTTAACACGCGTTGAATAGCAAACTGCGCATTTCTGCAGAAAATGATATTTACAAGAATGTGCGCACAAGTAAATGACTACTATATACAAATCCATACTCTAGATGGCATGTAAGAAAAAAATAGCTTGGCTCAGAAAGATCTTAAGCCCTTTTTCTTAAATGCAACACTGATGTTATTTTTTTTTTATCGAAAACTTATTGATCGTTATCAACAAGAGAATTCAAGTATATATGTCAATGACCTGGTTTGCCTATATCGTTACTCGTGGTACTCAATGTAGCCCCATCCTGAAATCTCCCGATAAACTATATCCGGCAGCAAGTTCTCTGCTCTAGAGGTTTTGAGGAGTGTGGTACCACCTCTTATGTGCTGTTTTCCCAGGTCCACTCTGACGGGGGTACTAGCATCTGTTAGCTACTATGGGCAAATGCTTACCTCCAACCTGGGATCAAAACACTATGAAATTGTGAAAAGTGTTATGGTAAAAATACCAGCAATACATTTTCATAATAAAAAAAATAGCGGCAATAGAAAACATTTTTGTAAAAAAAAAAAACAAAAAAAAACTAGTGCTCGCAAGAAAATTAAATTTAGTTATTAAATGACCCATTACGTTTGGATATGCCGCTAAATAAATAAACAAAAGGACACTTTTGTTCACGCCATATACTATTGTGAGAATTAACTGTCTGAGTTAAGGCAACAAAATAAAACAAAAAAGAAATGGCGCCATTTTGCAATCGTCTGCTTGATTCATTTGTAAGTCTTTGTACTTGATTAGACATTCACTGAACTTCCCGTCTTTTATTTACATGGCAACTATTGTCCTCGTTCCAAAGATCCGGTCGTTGTGCTCCCTGGCTTTTATAAAGCGTATCCGGAACTACATATAACTGACGAATGTCGGAAAGTAAAACCGTGTAAAAGTCGTGATGACAACAACAAAAATGAAGGCAATATTCTGCATGTCAGTGATGTAAATAATACTTGATTTATATTGTATTTTTTTTTTTTATTTCAAATAGGTTGTTTTTCACGTTTATTGATACTATACATAAACTTTTTACTAATAAGAATTTGTTGAAATATTTGGGGTAAATATACACCGTTATTGTGATTGAATATTTCAAAATGTTGAAAATGCGTAGAAAAAAACTTCTTTGCAACGTGTTTCCGTTTCTCTCTACTTCGTGATATCGTTGTTTTCGGGAGATGTTTAAAACATAGCTAGGGGTTCTGAAAAACCTAATGATATACCAATTTTTATACCATTTTTTTTATAAAAATGAATTACTCCACATATAATTACTGGAATTACTGATACTTAATAAAGATTCATCATACACGATACTATCTTTTTAATTTTTATATTCATAGTTCGGTATATGTCAGGTTGTTGAACAAATGTTCCTGCTACCAGTACTGCCTACAAACATTGTTGGTTTATCCGTAAGTCAACTGGTCTCCGACCAAGCTTTTCTGGTAAGGAGGTTGGTTAGATATTCATCCGCATTAAAAATAACTTTTCAATTGGCAGATGAACGTTCTTGTAAGGTTAACGCCCATCTAGAACAATTTCGGATTCTGGGTTATGCAGGCTGCTAATGTGGTGATGATCGCTGCGTAGTAGTAGGGGTGCTAGACTGAAGCCAACGGCCATGGAAGAAGGACCATACAAAATTGAAACAAAAACGACGTGTCCTTGGCTAAGGCAAACTGTCGAGTTGGACGACATTGAAGGGGAAGAATAAGCTCCGCTAAATCGACTTGCTTCCAAAACTCGCTAAGCATGAATATTTCTCCGGTTTTCAACCCAGATATGTGGAGTGAATACGCTCGGTCATGGGACTGATGCTTATACATGAAATAATGAAACAGAGAATGAAAGAATGAAAAAAAGGAAAAAGTGAAAGAAAGAAAGAAGAAGTGAAAAAAAAGAAAACGTGAAAGAAAGGAAAAAGTGAAAGTGAAAGAAAGAAGGAAAAAGTGAAAGTGAAAGAAAGAAGGAAAAAGTGAAAGTGAAAGAAAGAAGGAAAAAGTGAAAGCAAGAAGGAAAAAAGGAAAACGTGAAAGCAAGAAGGAAAAAGTGAAAGCAAGAAGGAAAAAGTGAAAGAAAGAAGGAAAAAGTGAAAGAACGAAAAAGTGAAAGAACGAAAAAGTGAAAGAACGAAAAAGTGAAAGAAGGAACGAAAAAGTGAAAGAACGAAAAAGTGAAAGAAAGAAGGAAAAAAGGAAAGTGAAAGAAAGAAGGAAAAAAGGAAAGTGAAAGAAAGAAGGAAAAAGGAAAGTGAAAGAAAGAAGGAAAAAGGAAAGTGAAAGAAAGAAGGAAAAAGGAAAGTGAAAGAAAGAAGGAAAAAGGAAAGTGAAAGAAAGAAGGAAAAAAGGAAAGTGAAAGAAAGAATGAAAAAAGGAAAGTGAAAGAAAGTAGGAAAAAAGGAAAGTGAAAGAAAGTAGGAAAAAAGGAAAGTGAAAGAAAGTAGGAAAAAAGGAAAGTGAAAGAAAGTAGGAAAAAAGGAAAGTGAAAGAAAGTAGGAAAAAAGGAAAGTGAAAGAAAGTAGGAAAAAAGGAAAGTGAAAGAAAGTAGGAAAAAAGGAAAGTGAAAGAAAGAAGGAAAAAAGGAAAGTGAAAGAAAGAAGGAAAAAAGGAAAGTGAAAGAAAGAAGGAAAAAAGGAAAGTGAAAGAAAGGACCGAAAAAGGAAAGTGAAAGAAAGGACCGAAAAAGGAAAGTGAAAGAAAGGACCGAAAAAGGAAAGTGAAAGAAAGGACCGAAAAAGGAAAGTGAAAGAAAGGACCGAAAAAGGAAAGTGAAAGAAAGGACCGAAAAAGGAAAGTGAAAGAAAGGACCGAAAAAGGAAAGTGAAAGAAAGGACCGAAAAAGGAAAGTGAAAGAAAGGACCGAAAAAGGAAAGTGAAAGAAAGGACCGAAAAAGGAAAGTGAAAGAAAGGACCGAAAAAGGAAAGTGAAAGAAAGGACCGAAAAAGGAAAGTGAAAGAAAGGACCGAAAAAGGAAAGTGAAAGAAAGGACCGAATATGGAAAGTGAAAGAAAGGACCGAAAATGGAAAGTGAAAGAAAGGACCGAAAAAGGAAAGTGAAAGAAAGGACCGAAAAAGGAAAGTGAAAGAAAGGACCGAAAAAGGAAAGTGAAAGAAAGGACCGAAAAAGGAAAGTGAAAGAAAGGACCGAAAAAGGAAAGTGAAAGAAAGGACCGAAAAAGGAAAGTGAAAGAAAGAACGAAAAAGGAAAGTGAAAGAAAGAACGAAAAAGGAAAGTGAAAGAAAGAACGAAAAAGGAAAGTGAAAGAAAGAACGAAAAAGGAAAGTGAAAGAAAGAACGAAAAAGGAAAGTGAAAGAAAGAACGAAAAAGGAAAGTGAAAGAAAGAACGAAAAAGTGAAAGTGAAAGAAAGAACGAAAAAGTGAAAGTGAAAGAAAGAACGAAAAAGTGAAAGTGAAAGAAAGAACGAAAAAGTGAAAGTGAAAGAAAGAACGAAAAAGTGAAAGTGAAAGAAAGAACGAAAAAGTGAAAGGAAGAAGGAAAAAAGGAAAAGTGAAAGAAAGGAAAAAAGGAAAAGGGAAAGAAAGGAAAAAAGGAAAAGGGAAAGAAAGAAGGAAATATGAAAGTGAAAGAAAGAAGGAAATATGAAAGTGAAAGAAAGAAGGAAAAAAGGAAAGTGAAAGAAAGAAGGAAAAAGGAAAGTGAAAGAAAGAACGAAAAATTGAAAGTGAATGAAAGAAGGAACTAGTGAAAAAAAGAGAAAGAAAGGAGGGAAAAAAGGAAAAGTGAAAGCAAGAAGGGAAAAAGGGAAAGTGAAAGAAGGAAAAATGAAAAATTGAAAGAAAGGAGGAGAAAAGGAAAAGTGAAAGAAAGAAGGAAAAGTGAAAGAAAGGAGGAAAAGGAAAAAAGTGAAAGAAAGGAGGAAAAAAGTGAAAGAAAGGAGGAAAAAAGTGAAAGAAAGGAGGAAAAAAGTGAAAGAAAGGAGGAAAAAAGGGAAATGTGTAAAGAAAGAAGGAAAAAGGAAAAAGTTATAGAAAAATGAAAGGAGAAACGAGTGAAAAAAACGACTCAAAGAAATAAAGAATGAAAGAGTAAAAGAACGAGTCAAATAAAGAAAAAATGAAAGAAAAAAAACAAAACTAAATCCTTTGAAAGCGTGAAAAATGAAACAGGAATCTAATTTATGAAAAAGCAATAGTCTACGAATGCTTATAGTAGAAAGGAAGCAAACACGGGAAATTAAGCCGGAAGAAATGATATAACAATCAGAATTATGTGTAGAGACGCAATTTTCATTTGAAATATATATATATATATATATATATATATATATATATATATATATACATTAGATGTTTGATGTTTATATTTATTTTATATTATTTTTTTCCGAGGACTTTCGAATGTTGGTCCATTCGTTTTCAAGTATTGTTCTGTGTATATTTACGAAACTGTTTCTGGCATTCTCACGTTTGATGGAATCCATTTCAAGTCACTCATATATACTGTCAAAGTGATTTATTTTTATCTTATTTTAAAATTACATGAATATACGGTCCGCTATATATTAGACAAAATGGAAATATTTATTTTATATTAGCAACACGACTTCACCTTCGTTAGGGTGTTAGGTAGGCGTCTTAATGTCAAACTTATTTCTTTACTTTTGTTTGGATCTAATTTCATATTGACACACATATACACACATATATATATAATAGAAAAATATAGTTTTAATGTATGTATAGGAATGAAATCCTTTATATATTTTCCGACCAACCAAATCTCATCATTTGGCTTGTTTGATAAACAATAATTATTAATCAAATACCGCTAAAATACTTGGCGAACGTAGTTGTACCATATGTAATTTGGGGATCGATTAGAAAATTACAATAATACCTCCCTTCACCACTCTCGCAAATTCGAGAAAAATATTTTCGAGAGACAGCGTGAAATTATTTTCAAACTAATGAAAACATTGTATTCAAAATAACGCACCTCTATGTGAAATTATTTTTTTTATCCCTTTATAGATATAAAAATAGAAGCATACTACTTCTCAAGGTTCAAACTGATTTTGAAGGCTAGTTTGGCCGACATTTGCATATGCAGGCACACCCACCCAATAGAAGAAATGATTCAGCAGCTACCGACTATGGCGTGGTCTACACACTCACAGACACATTAGGCTGGCCGTTATAAAGTAAGTCTGTCCACACATTTCACATCGCCCTAAGAACACATACTTACTTGGTAAAACAAACTTCACTGCAAGGAAAATTGAAACTTTTATTGTACATTTCGAAAAATAATATATAAATGTTGTTTTAACTGACGTTCTGCTTCTACATTTCCTTTAGAGAATAACCTTTTTATGTTTCGTTTAAAAGAAGGGTTGTAGTTAAATATATGGAACTCCGACATTCAGATAACAACACAAAACTGGGTAGTTGGATCACGACCTAAGTTTACAGTTAAAAGTGTGCAATATGACGCATAGATCGAGAGCCAGTCAGTTAACGGCCATGCGTGATACACTATTAGGCGATCATGTGTCTTTCGATACAAGACTGACGAGGAAGATTTTTCCCGCAGTAGATTGCCATTTCTTTCTGCGGTGGACCAGTTGCCAAAGTTATAGAACCCAGTCTGTCCGCTTTAGAAGAAGAGGGTTCATTCCTTTCCCAAGTGTATTAGCACGTAAGTGAATGTAATTCAAACTCAGACTGGAATTCAAACTCAATTCGAGCTGTTATCCATTTGCCGTTCCTATGGAAATATAGATAATGAATACTGATATGAATACTGAGCGTAGAAGGTCTGTCTCATTGCTTGAACGCAATCTCGGTGTCATGCAGATTGACGGAATATTATCGCCACTCGGGGTTAAACTCAGTCTTCGTGTGTGTATATAAGATAATCCTAAGGAGCCAGGCAAACCAGGTTTGCCTGGCTCATTAGGATTATCTTAGGTTTTGCTCTACTTTTGTAGTTGTCTTTGTACTCGTTTTGGGTTTTTTTCTTTGGACTTGGAGCTTAAACTGTGGACGATTGTTTTCGACTTGTTTTAATGTTCTTGGTTCTTTCTTTTTTTCTTCCCCATTTTTCCTCGGGTACCGATTTGTTCTACTGTAAGTTGACCTATGCGAGGTTTTTCCAAACGAGTACCACCATTTATATATATATATATATATATATATATATATATATATATATATATAAATATAAAAGTGGACATGGAAGTCAGCACTTAGAGGCGACAGTCTGTTTCATGCTTGTGCAGTCGCCTGACGATTGCACTAGCATGAAACAGACTGTCGCCGCTAAGTGCTGACTTCCATGTCCACTTTTATATTTACACACGCTCTATCTCTGATATTGAGCACTTTATCCCATAAATATAGCACACTTTAAGACTATATTTCTTCATATATATATATATATATATATATATATATATATATATATATAGTGTGTGTGTGTGTGTGTGTGTAAGATCAAAATAAACATTCTGTAACATGTCATTCTTATTAACTAAATTTGATATGAATTTCCCTAGGTGTTCACTCGTTGTAATTTTTAAAAAGTTATTTGGTTACGTGCATTTACATGTGGAAGATGATTATACTTAACGCCATTTCAATATAATTGTACACTTTCAGTCTTTATAGTTTTAATAGCCATGCATAATATTAGGCGAACGTGTCATACTTTAATATACCGGGTGTAACAGCAAAACTGTCCAAATAGCGTAACGACATGAGATAACTGTCCATCCCACAAAATGTTTAATATTTAAAAAAAAAAACACAGAAAAACACTAATCTAAATGAGTTTCTTTTTTCCAGATTTTCAGGTAAGACGTTTAGCCATCTTGACACCATTTGTCGTAAGAATCATTGAAAAAACACTGAGTTATTCGCCTAGAAAGAGAACAGTTTAAAACCGCTTTGTCTCCCAACTGAACAATAGTGAGACAAAAAAGATTATCCAGGTCTTCAGGAATGGTAAACAACATTCATACTCTGGCTTCCATCTTTAAAGTTCATTCAAGAACCATCAAGAGAACGGTGAATAAGTTTT
>OZ038492.1:61568287-61578287 GCA_964036315.1 Acanthosepion esculentum | reverse complement strand
AAACAGTGGAATCGCACCCACTAAGTATTTGGAATATTCTTGCTTCCTCTGGGAAGTTTGGTCGATGCCTGCCTTAAATATATCCAGTCTGCATCACCTTTGACCTTTTTCTCCCCAGAAAAATAGAGACACATTCAAGCGGACGAGAATTGGAAATCCTTTCAACACGAAAGGTGTTGCCGAGATATATTTCACACCTTATTAAAAGCATCCGTTTGCAAGTAATTGAAGTGATTCAGTGAAATAAAAAAAAACAACCAATATTTTAGATTAGGTCATAAATAATTTCCGTTTTGATTTATCAACTATATTTATTAAAAGAAATACTTTTTTTTCTTCAATTATATATTTAACAAGATTTACATATTGTCATTTATCAGGTAGCTTTTTCATTCCTTTTGAGAAGAATTTCACAGATTTTGGCGTGAAAAAAGATATCGACGAACTCTTGGATCTATTTTATTTATTAGGTTTTTTTTTACCTTTGAAAGCTTTTTGTATTGATCAAAATCTGTAATAATCAGTTGACACAAGATCTGATGAATATCCCGAGTGAAGTAAAACACCAACAGATAATCAAACCATTCATTGTCATGTAGGAGAACACATTTTTTCTTATTGAGTTCGAGGCCCTTTTGGACGAAATATTTAGGGACGCATTGCGTTTTAAGTACACTACGCAGATGACACAGTACTGATAGCAGACACGGAAAAGAAATTAAAAAATGTCCTACATAAGGTAGCAACGGAGAGTGAGAAGAGGGGACTAAGCATAAACTCCAAGAAGACGGAGTGCATGGCCGTCAGTAAGAGGATGAGTCCGAAATGCGATTTGAATGTCGGGAACACTAGAATCAAGCAAACGCGGACGTTTAAATATCGGGGAAGCGTCTTGACAGAAGACGGTAAGTGTGACACTGAGATGCGTAGGCGTATTGGGATAGCCAAGGACATATTCCAAAAGCTGCCGAGAGTACTGCGAGACAGGAGGATATCTTGGTAACAAAAAAAAAATACTGAACTGTTACGTGACATCTGTCCTTCGTTACGGCAGTGAATTTTGGACGATTTCCTCAAAGATGAAGAAGAGACTAGAGGCGATAGAGATGTGGTTCTACAGAAGGATGCTAAGGATATCATAGACCGAGCGTATGAGCAACGATGCGGTCAGAGAGATGGCAAACAAGGAGAAGGCTTATACTGAAGAGTATCGCATTTCAACGCCTTAAGCTTCTGTAAGGTCTGTTTTGCAAGATACAGTCTTACGCTGCCGTGGTGGAAAAGGAGACAATTTGCTAAACTCAGCCGTTTTACTTGAACCTATGTCAATTCAAATAGTGGAAAATAGTTGAGAGATATCGATTTTCAAACTCTTAGCAATAGCTTCCGTCGAAATCTTCGGTTTATTCTCCACGATGGCAAGTAAAACGTCTTCATCGATATTGGAATGTAGTTGATTGTTTAGATTAAATTTACCCTGACTAAATCTGCCAAACTACTTTTTGACCATTAGAGCACGATCCAAATAAACCTACTGAATGTTTTTGTCGCGGTTTCTTTCCGAAATTCATAAGGCATATTATGGCGAAAGTGTAACTGGCACTCGCACGGACATTATCGAAAGATTTATGAAAGGTGTTTTTCCAACGGCTACTGTTGATCGAGCAGACATACATCTTTCTCTCTCACACACACATCTTTAAATTATGTTAGATGTGTTCGCAGTCTTAAATGTACATTTGACATGGTCTCGGTCCCTTGAGTTTTCACAAGATGGAAGTGCGTACAAGACATACATTAATAAGATTAGAAAAGGCAATTACGATGTAGATGCATCTTGAAATAGATTTGGGAGTTTATAGGATAATTTCTTTAAAAGAAAGGAACTATTGACAATCATTCAATAGCATGAGGAAGGTTGATATAACTTTTAACCATTTCCTTCATTGTTATTGTCTTTTTCTTTATCCTGACCAATTTGTTTGAAGTTGGTATTTTCTAGATTTCAGATGAAATTTTCATTGAAATGTTATTTTAGATATATGTAAAAAAGAGTTAAGTTTAAACTGACGCCAGGTGGATATCAAGGGGAAGATCCACGTTTTAACCGATTAAGTGCCAATTTTTTTAATGCGCATTTTTGGCTATGACAGGTGTCTTAGGAGTTAAAACAACATGCAATATTAAAGTTTTCTTCGAATAGCTTGTACTTTGAAACTTTATAGAAACTAGAACATCAAATATATATGTGTATATAACATCAAAAAATAATATTGATTAGAAATACTAAAAAAGTACTTTTCAAAATAGACATTATTTTTCTACTCGTGAAATGTAAAATTAAGACAGAAAGTGTCTTCTGTGATTAGTTATGGCTAATAATAAAAAGTTTAAAGGCTAAGTGTTGTAAAATATACCTCTGCAAATGCAATGTATATAAGCAATTCAATGTAAATACAAGGAATAACATGTAGTGAGTTTATTTTAACAGATCGCCAAACGGGGCGCATGGCAGGTAATGGGTTAATGAAATTAAACGTTACATACTTTCTTTTCGTTTGTTTTATCTCTCTCTCTCTCTCATTCACATATACGTGCATATAAGTGAACATTGAAGTCAACACTCAGAAGTGACAGGCTTTTTCATGCTGGACGCAATCGTCAAGCTGCGAATTCGCGGCCTGACGATTGCGTCCAGCATGAAACAGCCTGTCACCTCTGAGTGTTGACTTCAATGTTCACTTTTATATTTATATTTGCATACGCTCTATCTCTGATATTGAGCACTTTACCCCATAAATATAGCACACCTAAAACTATATTTCTTATATATATATATATATAATTTGTATGGGTTGTGTGTATGTATCTAGGGTTCCTATAACTCTAGATGCATACGCACAACCCATACATTCAGTTAAAACGTGAAAATAAAATTATCCTTGATAATGGCTAACAGTACAGTCGAAAGTGCTTGGAAATGCAAAACATTTGGACCGTTTTTACAGACTATCCAGAAAAGAAAAGATTTGTAAAGACATAAGAAAAATGAAATCAAAAGCTTAATGGCAGAACCTTGTCAGGCGTCTTTAATGAAACGTGTGTGTGTGTGTGTGTGTGTGTGTGTGTGTGTGTGTGTGTGTGTGTGTGTGTGTATTCCTGCGGAGCTATGTAAAGTACCAGGTTGAGAACTGGGGCGGGTTAGCTGCCCTTGATGAGGGTGAAAGGAGTCTCCACTTTCAACCTCATCAACTCTGTCACGTACACTATCCAGAACAACCTATCCCATCAAAATAATCTTAAAATAGTCACAAACACTTCCCAAACCATTATGGAAATACTTAGATCCTCAAACACTAATAGCAATAATATTTCTGAAGCAGACATCTATAAAATAAATTGCTAAAACTCTTCCTCCCAATATATTGAAGAAACAAGTAGAAATTTAAGCAAAAACGCATCAAAAGAGACCTCACAAAAACTACTTAATTAATGCACTAGTCATACATAGAAATAAATTTTGATTTTAAAAATGCTGCATTTATAACAAAAGAAAATAACTCACTCAGAAGGAAAGTCCTCGAGAGTGCCATTGAATATTATCCAAATATTAATCTACGGTCAGACCTTTTCCCTATTTCACCTTTCCTAAAAGAACTACTACTCTCCCAAGCAAACTTACACAACTGTATCAAGAAATCAAAAAAAATATAGTTGAATCTGTTAACACAACAATAAAAACAATATTTCCACACGTGACAGTACTTGACGTCATTTTCAGTTGGCAATATGAATATAATAGCATTTTTTCGTCATCAGATCTAATAAGGTAATACAATTTTCCCCGCTCAAATTCTCAAAATTCGCATTTTTTGCAAACATTTTTGTCATTCCTGCTGATCTGAAGAAGCCAAAACCAACAGACGTCGGCGAAACGCGTCGTTTATAATCTTTACTTTGTCTCTATCACCACTTTTGTTTTAGATGCTATTATACATCCCAGAAATATATATATATATATATATATATATATATATATATATGTTACTCTTCTAGGGGAAATGCGAATTCATTGATATTGGTATATTTAACTTTGTAGTGATTATCATGTTCAAAGTATTTTAGATTTTTGTCGTTTTTGCGTAATGATACATTATTTTTATCGGTGGTCGGTATCATTTATTTTCTTTTTTTCATTTTCGTCTAGTTTCTTTTGATTGTGTAGTTCGTGTTTGTAAAGTAGTTGGTGTGTGCAGTCAAGGTGTACAAGTCTACATAAACACGCAGTTTACATAAACGTTTCATCCACGTACCATCTTATTAAAGATTAACATTCGAGACGTTTCTATTTCCGTTGGAAACTTGAAGTGTCATTTTCCGTCCACACACCCTTCCAGAAGGTCGGGATAATTGTTCAGACCAACTTATCTTGTCTGAAACCATTGTAATTAATACTGTTTTCAATAGAAATTCTCAACCTGTTTATTTGAGAGGTCAGAATCGCATCGGGTGTAATCGAACATTAAAAAAAATCGATTAGCCCAATTGCTTTCTCTCCAATAATCGATAAACTAAAATTAAATATCTGGCGTTCCACTGTTGGAATAATCGAACAGAAATACTGTCGTACAATTTTGTTTATTCGTGTGGTATTGCTATACCACTGCTTCTATTTACTAGTTGACATTTGACACTAAAAAAGATTGCATATATGAAATTCGTATTAATGTTCTCGTCAATTCTCGAACAACGATGATCCGAGCCGAACCGAGTTAACCCGAACGGAATCATTTCCGAGTCGACCGCCATGTTGTATACATTCGTGTGTTGTGCTGTGCTTTTCTTTACCAATTTTATTGTATATTGCATTTTTTTCTTTTTATTAGTCTTTAGTCATGACTACAAAGACAGCAATGTTACTGGTAAAGGACAAAGAAAAATTAAGAGAGAAACAATTGTTGATGATATTGTCTCTATGATGACGATATCTCTTCCTACTCAGTTCCTTATGGCAAAACCAACGGTCTATACTATTCTTATAAATAAAGAGACGATCATGTCTTTCGTTTCCCCTTTTTCAAACAACAACATCTCTCTCGTTCCCCTTACACTTACGCCATCAACTCTCTTACATACAGGTAGGTTAAAATTGAAGTGTTCGTCTATATTTTATCTGTTTAGTATTGATTTTTTTTCTTCGATTTAATGATTTTCATTAGTTTATTTGTATAAACTTATACACAAAGTACTGTTGCTAAAGTTTAAATAAGCAATCACCTTGAAACCAAGAACGGATTAATCCATTTTACATTGATTTCTATTGGAAAAATAGTTTCGGTTTACTAACATTTCGGGTTACGAACGGGCTTCATGAACGAATTAGATTCATAAACCGAGGTTTTACTGTAATTTCAAGCCATTTCTGACATCTATCGCTCCAGTCGGTTCTTATTTGATGATTACAGAATCGTCACTGATTTGATAGATAAAGTATCTTATCGTTATGTTTTAGCTAATATTCACCTTATATTAGGTTGGTGCAAAAATAATGTCGTTTTTTGACGTTCAACTTCATGTGAGAAAACGACATTATTTTTGCACCAACGTAATACAAGGCTAAATTGTCACTAAAATGTAGAGTGTTGCCGAAGGCGGTTATTGTGTGATCGGTAGTGTAAGGGGTGCAGTAAATTATTATATGTAGGAAAGATAATGGTTAACTGTAGACATGAAGAGGTTAATATTGTAGCCGTCGAGAAGGCTTATTCCTGGAATTCTGTTTCACAAAGGAACAATTCGTGGGAAGAATCTATCCCAGTGAAATGAAAAGAATGAACTCCTCGGGCTTAATGCAGTGGTTTGAACAAGCACAAGACGAAGACACGTCACAGTGAACCCTTCTGAATTCAGACCATTTGTTCATGGGTGTTTCACCTATGGCACTTTAGACGACAAGGGATGTTCACAGTATACACAGCCCATTCAAGGTAATGGGTTACTGAGGGCGGTTGTCGTGAGTGGCCAGAGAAAGGGGTGCAGTTTATGTGTATATGTGGGAAAGAACGGTTAACAGTAGACTTAAAGATTGTAGACTGGATTCTGTACCACAAAATATTCTTCGGAAGAAGCTATCCGAGCGGAACGTGCTTTTTACTAAAGGAATACATAGGGAAAGAGGGTGGGTCAATTCAATGCACACAGCGTGGTGGGTTTTAGCTGATAGGGTTAGAATTAGAGGAACTAAGGAATGTAGAACGTTTAAACGTTTTCCATAAAAGTAGTGGCCGAGTAGGGAGAGACAATGTTTCGTCTGCGGGAAAGAAGTTGTCAGGTAGAAAATAATTCATCACCCACAAGGCCGCAAAGAAGCTTTTCGATTCTATCAAGACTGGAAAGTGAAGTCTGGGCAGCACCATTTCTGGAATGATCAGGAAGTACTTAGTGGAGATTTACAGGGATCCAACTATATTCCTATAACCTTTAGCGATGACTTGTATATACGCGTTCCACTTGAAGTCTGATATGAGCTACTGTCCCATCAGGCGTTCAAGCCAAGAGGTCTCCTTGAGAGAACATCTGTTCATCTCAATAGACGGGAAATCAAGGTCCGGTCTGTGATTATAGAACGTTACCGGACTGGTTTTAGAGATATTTAATATGACCAGTCAGTTTTTCTCCCATTGAGGTAGGTCAGAGTAGAGATAATCTGCCAGGCGCAGGTCATCTCGATGTGTGGAGATATACTCATATAGTGTTCTAACAACTTCATAGATATTAACAGGATATCAAAATCTCTGTGCATATTGTGAAACCCATAATATGAGCTGATGCACAATTATCGTTTACCTTGCCAGAAAAACCTCACTAATCGAGTAAATGTTGTTAACTTTTATTAGATTTCCATACAATTCTTCTTGGGCATTTTTTGTTTTCAGCTAGCATTTAGTGCCGCTCCAGGTTTCGCAAGAGATAAAAATAGATTTCAAATGAATGAGAGATAGATATATAAAGAAGACTGGGGTAGGTAGATAGATAAATAGATAGATTTCTCTCTATCTCTCTCAATATATATATATATATATATATATATATATATATATATATATATATATATATATATCTTTGTTCTTGTTGATGTCCAACTGCTTCACACCTGTGGGAGGACTGATTTCCTGTTGCCCAAATGAGATGCAATTTCTGGCGTTCTTTCAAAACATTTTGCTACGAGCTCACACATGGAACAAATTTTAATTCATATGGATGTATGCTGATCTTTAACAGGGCCGGACTTTTCACCTTTATATATATACATATATATATATATGAACAAACAATATATATATATATATATATATATATATATATGAACACACACATATATATATATATATATATATGAACACAGACAATATATATATATATATATGAACACACACAATATATATATATATATATGAACACACACAATATATATATATATATATGAACACACACAATATATATATATATATATGAACACACACAATATATATATATATATATATATATATATGAACACACACAATATATATATATATATATATATATATATATGAACACACACAATATATATATATATATATATATATATATATATGAACACACACAATATATATATATATATATATATATGAACACACAATATATATATATGAACACACACAATATATATATATGAACACACACACAATATATATATATGAACACACACACAATATATATATATATATATATATGAACACACATTATATATATATATGAACACACATTATATATATATATATATATATATATATATATATATGAATACACATATATATATATATATATGAACACACAATATATATATATATATATAAACACACAATATATATATGAACACACAATATATATATATATATATATATATATATATATATATATGAACACACAATATATATATATATATATATATATATATATGAACACACACAATATATATATATATATATATATATATATATATATATATATATATATATATGAACACACACAATATATATATATATATATATATGAACACACAATATATATATATATATAACATATCTTCCAATAAGTTAGCAAGGTATAGAAACAGCACAAAAACTTGCTAGTTATGTAGGGAAAATAAAGGAAAAATACAAAAAGTCCCATTGTGAAATGGGATGTATTAAGACAATAACCTTCATAAACCATGGGGAATACAATGTGTAAATTATGCTAAGTGGAGAAATTGTTAATTGTGCTCTACCCTGAAGTGCATAAGATTGAAGGGCGGAGATCATGGCATCATGCAAGCAAGCGATGAACCGTGGTAGGCGTATGTTTATAAAATATGTCAACTTCCACCTTTTTGCTCCTTTTTTCCTTCTTTTTTCCAGCGGCAGGATTATGTAGATGAGGGTGAATTGGGATGGAATATCCAATTTGACAGCCTGAACCCACCTGATCGATAAAAACTGCGATAACAGGAAGGTTGGTTCACTAAATACATTATGTCTTAAATTACTCTACATTTTCTTGCTTCTTTTTTTTGTAAATTGAATTCAGCACTTTTCGATTAATTTAATCGTTTTTTGACAAATGTTGTTTTTGTCAAAATATTCACACTCACACAAACACATATATAATGACAAAAATATAGTTTTAAGGTAGGCTATCTTTACAGGTGAAAAATGTAAAATGTAAAAGTAAATAAAAGTAAAATTTAAAAATAAATAAATGTAAAAGTAAATAAATGTAAATGTAAACGTAAATATATAAAAGTAAATAAATAAAAAGTAAATAAATGTAAATATAAAAGTAAATAAATATAAAATGTAAAAGTAAATAAATGCAAAAGTAAATAAATATAAAATGTGAAAGTAAATAAATGAAAAATTAAATAAATGAAAAAGTAAATAAATGTAAAAGTAAATAAATGTAAAAGTAAATAAATATAAAAGTAAATAAATGTAAAAAAATAAATGTAAAAGTAAATAAATGTAAAATTAAATAAATGAAAAAGTAAATAAATGTAAAAGTAAATAAATATAAAAGTAAATAAATATAAAATATAAAAGTAAATAAATATAAAATGTGAAAGTAAATAAATTTAAAAGTAAATAAATGTAAATTTAAAAGTAAATAAATATAAAGTGAATAAATGTAAATGTAAAAGTAAATAAATGTAAATATAAGTAAAATGTAAAAGTGCACAGTATCGGGGATAGAGCGTATTTAAGTATACAAATGGACACTGGTGAACGTATCGAGCGTCGACAGTCTGTTTCATGCTTGAAAGCAATCTTCATTTTCCATTAACATCTCCCACCGGAGTTGGCATTATTCACACGAATTTTCAACAAATAAAAGACTCAACAACTACGAAATATAGTGGGTTATCCTTAAATGTTGATGATGAATAAGTTGCGGGATATGAATGGAAGAAGTGATTGGAAATAAAGATTATGAGGATAAGGAGGATAGATTAATAATGATTGCCCCTTGAATTGAATAGATTAAAACTGTCACGCGAAAAGAAGCATCCACGCGTTTCTCCGTTCCATAAAGTAGCAGTTTTTTTAAAGCGATGTCTGCGTACATTTTGAATACGGAGGAAATGACTGTAATTGACTTAATGACACATGGCACGGTGGATAAAGGCTTTAGTTAGATCCAGTGACAGGACCCAAAGAATGTGAGTTCAATACCTGGTTAAGGCGGTAAAGAAGTTGGAGAGGGGAATTAACAGGAGATAACCTATAACTGACATCCGTCAGAGATGGCAATGCAACTAGAACAATCTACCTCAGTGAGTGAAATAAAAGGTTCAGTTCGACATTCCAAACACATGAAGGAGGCCGGAGCGTACAACGGCAGAAAAGTTGTGATAAATATGGCAACAAAGATACGGACGATAGTCTGAATAATGTAAATAATTGCCTTAATATTTGCTCGT
>OZ038492.1:61550787-61558287 GCA_964036315.1 Acanthosepion esculentum | reverse complement strand
TATATATATATATTTTGTACATATCTATATATATATATATTTTGTACATATCTATCTATATATATATATATATTTTGTACATATCTATCTATATATATATATATATTTTGTACATATCTATCTATATATATATATATATTTTGTACATATCTATCTATATATATATATATCTTGTCCATATCTATCTATATATATATATATCTTGTCCATATCTATCTATATATATATATATATATCTTGTCCATATCTATCTATATATATATATATATATATATCTTGTCCATATCTATCTATATATATATATATATATCTTGTCCATATCTATCTATATATATATATATATATATATATATATATATCTTGTCCATATCTATCTATCTATATATATATATATCTTGTCCATATCTATCTATCTATATATATATATATCTTGTCCATACCTATCTATCTATATATATATATATCTTGTCCATATCTATCTATATATATATATATCTTGTCCATATCTATCTATATATATATATATATATCTTGTCCATATCTATCTATATATATATATATATATATCTTGTCCATATCTATCTATATATATATATATATATCTTGTCCATATCTATCTATATATATATATATATATATCTTGTCCATATCTATCTATATATATATATATATATATCTTGTCCATATCTATCTATATATATATATATATATATATCTTGTCCATATCTATCTATATATATATATATATATATATCTTGTCCATATCTATCTATATATATATATATATATATATATCTTGTCCATATCTATCTATATATATATATATATATATCTTGTCCATATCTATCTATATATATATATATATATATCTTGTCCATATCTATCTATATATATATATCTTGTCCATATCTATATATATATATATATCTTGTCCATATCTATCTATCTATATATATATATATATATATATATCTTGTCCATATCTATATATATATATATATATATATATCTTGTCCATATCTATCTATCTATATATATATATCTTGTACATATCTATCTATCTATATATATCTTGTACATATCTATCTATATATATCTTGTACATATCTATGTCTCTCTCTCTCTCTCTCTATATATATATATATATATATATATATATATATATATATATATATATATATATATATATATATATATATATATATAACCTTGCAAGTAAAGATTCAGGTTTTATAAATTATAAAAGGTGAATGTCCTTACATATGTAAGGTAGGCTTTGTGAGCAACAAGTTTAACCGTCTGTGAAAGGGATTTGTCTTCAGACACATTATTTCTGAAAGACTTAAGTAACTTACAACAAATACTTAACAATAATTTCCTAAACATGTTGATGAAAAAATGAGATTGGCTTTAAGAAATTTAAAACGACTAACACAGGTAAACATCTTGATATAAACAAACATGAAAATTTATTTATTTTTTTGTAACCAGATACATTCTAGTTGAGGGTAGGAAAGGTTCATTAAGTGTGCAATTCGCCGATAGATAACTATTGTTCATCTTAACATATATCGTTTGTCAGAGGAAGTTCAAAGCGTCTAATAAATAATTCAATCTAATTCAAAGGTTCACCCACTTCAGGGGTAGCGTTTTTTGAGAGTTCTCGTCATGTTTGGCAGACTGTCTCTAAAACGTTAATGGGGAACTTAGTAAAATTTGGCAATTTTAATTCAACTTAATTAGAAGTTGGATAAACTGAATAGAAATTCCTTCTAGTAAAAATTGTTGTGATTATATTTATCAGGGAAGCAAAATAACGGAAGAGAGTTCCACTGTCGGAAATTTTGAGAAAAGAAACTGTTGGACAAGAAGTGGCGGTTACATTTAACTAATACAATAGTAAAAGCATGGGACCTAGAGGCCAATCTAGTAGCACGCTTAAACTCAAGTAGTCCGGCTACCAGGGGAAAACAAATATCGTCAGATCAATAGCCATGAAAATATTTGTAGAAAAGACAGAGGGAAGCCACGTTACGTCGGTGAGAAAGTGACTGAAGTTGAGATGCCAAGCCAGGATCGATTACATTGCAGATACTTCTTTGGATATTGTTAAGAACCTCGAGAAGCAGCTGACCAGATATGGCAACAGTATTTAATGCACGGATGAATAGTAGATTTGTAAATGTCATAGATGGACACTGATGAGAAAAACACAGTGACCCAACTTTCCTTTCAGTAGATGCAGCTATTGATACGATGTAGTCGTTCCACTTCAAGTCATTTGAAAACGTGAGGCCAAGAAGGCGCAGTGAGATGTTCTCCATGAGTCTAGCATAAGCCATGCTGATAGTGGACAGGAAAGTTTCTCTAAGGTGGTTATATGAGAGCAGTTTCGTTTTGGAGGCATTCAAATCTACCAGCCATTTCACTAACTGGAGGTGTTTTTCAAGAGTAGCAACCAGGTTTACTTCGTCAACTCTGATGGATTTGCTAGTGAAACAGGAGCAAGTGGTAATGTCACCTACTTGGGAATTGATGACATCAAAAAGATCACTGATGAAGATCAGAAACAGCGTAGGCCCCAGGAGAGAGCCTTGTCGAGTGTCATCCGTATTCGTTTGAAAAGATCTGGAAGCGAGCCCGTTCAAAACCACCTGCATTTCACAATTTGCAAGGAAGGATCGGATTAATTCAAATAATTGTGCTGTAATTCCGTAGCCCTGGAGGTTAGATAGAAGACGAGCGTGCCAAACCCTGTCAAATGCCTTCGATATATCTAGTGCTACTGCTCGAGCTCCGCCGTTATTATCAAGAGCTTGCCATACATATTCAGTGATGTTCGTTAGCACATCAGTTATAGTACTGACAAAACGGAAGCTATATTATTTGTCATAGAGTAGGTCATGAGTGGTAACATCATTAATGACTTCAGCATTGATTAAAGGCCCGATAGTTAGAGGTGTCAGAATGTACTCTAGAGTTCTTAAAAACGGGAAATACAGAGGCGGAATTCCAACAAGCAGGAAGCAGCGAGGCAATAATTGTAGAGTTTGGAGAGAACTAGAGCCAGCTCGGGAGCACATCACTTTAAGACGAAGGCTGCGGTCACTTAACTCTCTGTTGGCTTATGGATGCCTAATTTAGAAATATCGTCTGACACCTGTGACGAGATTATGCGCATATTACTCAGTACAGCCTCTGTTCTAGGAGGGAAATCAGGTGTGGGTACAACAATTGAGTCAAGTTTTGAGTTGGAAGAGAATTTCCGAGAAAAGCATTCAACCTTATCTCTTGTAGATGTCAGGGCTTTGAATTCATTGAATAAAAGATGGGTTGAGGATTTTCTGTTATTCAGCACACACTTGCAAAACCGCCAATAATCTCTAGAACTGAACTTGCGAGAGGCTTACGTTGTTTCATTTTATGAGCAAACAGTAACTTCGCTTCTTTGAGGACATGATTGCACTCGTTACGAGCTGAGACAGAGAGACATCTGTTGCAATCAGGCGTGTTACTCTGGTACATCCGGAAGAAGTGATTCTTGTGGGATATAACGGTAGAGCATGCAGATGATAACCACGCTGTGTAACTTGTTTTTTTTTTTCTGGAATGAAAAGATCGATGCTGGCTTTCACCCAGGAGGAGACTTCAGGCGCGCATTTATGAAGTGGATGATTAAAAACTGCATTCAAATTTGCGTCACTAAGGAAGTCACGGAAAGAGTCCCGATTCGCTCGTTGATAACAAAAAATATATTCTGCTGGTAGGAGGTTATTGGATGTCAGGGGAGCGGAAAGAGATGCTTACAGACACTACTTCATGATCAGAGTTGCCAAGATGGCAGAGGTTCATAGTACGACATGAGTCCGGGATAGAGGTAAAAAAGAGAGCTAGAAAAGTGTGTCCATCAGTGTTGCTGGAGAAAGGCGTGGGGATGTCCACTGCTTGCGTCAGAGATTGAGTGATTGATCAAGTTAATGGACAGGAATCCTGCGGGGACAGTGACAGAGCCTTGAAGCCAGCTAGCATGGTGGCCATTAGATTCACAAAGAAACATTTATTTGCAGACGGGTGTAGGGAGATGGATTTGTTTATATTATCAGAAATGATATCTAGCACGCAATATTCATGAGATGAAGGAGAACGGCAGAGAAAGACGAAAGAGATAGCCGAGTGCGGTAAGAAGATAGAGAGAGAGAGACGGAGACACATATAAGCATGGTGTGAAGATTCAAGAGAGAGAGAGAGAGAGAGAGTACCCTCACCATCGGGAGATGTTCACGGACATAAACTCTTCATGCCATGTCCGTCGGCATTAGAGTACTTCCTAAGGAGAGGAAGACAGCCAGGAATCAAGAAATCAGAGGAGAGGATTATATATATATATATATATATATATGCACACAAGCTGAGGCAAGTATTAAGATAAACACAATAAATGCAGAGAACAAAAAAGATAAAATAAAATTTGAAAATAGGATGCCATAGAAAAGTGTTAGGAAAAAAACAGGCAACAAAGAGCAAGTCAAATACAAGAAATTTACAAAAAATAAAATTCATTTCAATGATACCGAGGACTGACAAAAGTCAACTGGCAGGTGTTTTGAATGCATATCAGATAAAGAAAGCCTTGGTGATGCCAACATTGAAAGATGGAACGGATATATTAAATGAGGCAGAATGGTGTTGGGAACTGCCAAATTCGGACATTTCCATTTTCCCTCCCATTTATTTTTATCCGGTTGACATTTCTACATTTTTAAATATTTGTGGAAAGTATCCACTTTGTTGGGAAAACGTCAAGCCAAATTTCTACATTCAGTTAGCAACGCAGGATGAACAACTACTAAAATGTAGTATCGAGAATTAACACTAAATAATGTGCAACAATTTATTCAGGCGTTTCCACATACTCGCAGACACATGATTATATATTTTATATATATATATATATATATATATATATATATATATATATGGATAACTATAACTAAACCTATTTCCCTACCTGACGATGATTGTATTAAACAATTGAAAGCTAGTAGTAAAAAAAATACCTTATAAAACCGGAATTTATAAACAAGGATCATACCATTCATTAACGGATTCGAGGTTAATGTATTTTATTATTAAAAATTGTTTGCGAGAGTGATTCTTGCCATTTATATCATTAACTTCATTATCTGCTTTTTCTATGAATGATTCACGTAATGTAAATTGAACCTGCACCACATAATTGATATATATATATATATATATATATATATGTATATAAATATATATGTATATAAATATATATGTGTATATATATATATATATATATATATATATAAATAAAAACATACCTGATGAGTGATGATCCGCGGTCCTTCAAAAGGGCTGTGGTGAAATAACTTATTATATGGAACCTTAAAGTGATCTGTTTTTATTTAAATTATTAGCTCTGATTTACATTGAGCTCTCTGGATTTTATCCTCCTTGGGTCTACCCATACGGAGTACCTACATTTTCGTAAACTATATATATATATATATATATATATATATATATATATACACGAACTGAAGCAAGTATGAAGATAAAATTAAAGCAATGAAAGTAGAGAAGAAAATTTGGAAATAGGATGGTTTATAAAAGTGATAGAAAACAAAAAAAAACTGACAACAAAGAACAATACAAGAAAATAACAAAAAATAAAAGTGTTCATTTCAACTATGCCAAAGACTGTCGGGTGATTCAATGGTATGAATTAATGTTTATTAATCTGATTTGCCGCATGATGTTTTTCTGTTCGTCATCTAATTGGTGGGACTGAGAAATTGCCCCATGAAATTTTCCAAACATATAATCATTAGTATTTTAACCTGAAAATTGTATTTATAATCTTTCCATAGTAAATACATACATCTTTTATATTTCGATATTTTTTGATAATTGTATATTTCAGTATCTAATTAAACAATTTAACAAAAAAATTTCCTTGTAAGACCTTCAAAATAACCATTAAAAAATAAAATATTAAAGTTTTTTAATAGAGCAAATATTGAAATATGTATTTTTATTATCGGCTTATCTATTTATAACCGCCATTTTTTTTTATCACATCACCATTTACGTGATACTTGACAAACAAAATAGTTATCCATTTTCTATAACTTTTTAATTAATAGTTAACTATAAAAAATCAATTTTCTAGTACTATAGGTAAACTGAAAAAGAGTTTTATCGCACCAATTGTTTATTATGCATGTACAAATCGAATATTGATATGTAAATTTTTAGCGCACTAGTCGAATGAGCATGAATCGAGGGATTCTTGTATAAACGACAGCTGAACACCGATTGGATTTGCACTGAAATCTGTTTCTAAAATAGCATTAAGCTTAAGTAACTCTTGAGCTACACTGTATCTAACTTAGTTTTGTTTCTCATGAATATTTACTCATTTCTACGCTCAAAGGTGAATATAGTCTCGGTTTTATTTTAACCGAAACCCTGCACCCGGAAATCTTCGAGACTAGAAAACAATGTTTTTAATTCAGCCATTCACTGAGTTGATCCTCAAGAGAGGCCATCTCGGGTACCAGGCTAGATGACGACGAAATGCCAAGAAGGAATCTTGTCTCCACATGGACACCACATCTCCGGTTCACCTCTGTCCCATCTCCTAACGAATATCACCAGTCATATCGGTATGACGGTGAAATCTCTCCATCAAATCAATGTCAGCCATTGACAGTTGTTTCTAGAGTAAAAAAATCGGGCGCCTACTCCCCAGGTAGTCCAGCGATAATGCCAGGCCCCCAAAGGATATATTTGCAAACAAAAATCAGACATTTTAAAATGACCAGCGCTAAACTCATGGAGAAGCCACATCGAAATGAAAGAATATACTCCGACACCATGCACGGCCACGTTGCCAAACAAGGGTACATTCGAATGTTGCACCATTTGTTATTAAGGATTATTCGATGTGTAGTTATGCAACAGTTATTGGTTAATTACGGAGTTGCCATGTTTGACTGAATCAACTTTCACGTCACTACGGTAAAGTGATATAAATAAATGCTCAATATGAAATTTATACATACATATATATATATATATATATATATATATATATATATATATATATATATGCATTACAAACATAGATGCATATACACCGACACGATTATACACCCAGACGTATACACCAAAAGAGACACATGCATATATATCTTCACACAGAGATACACGCACATATATAACACCAACCACTCACATACGCGTACACACACACACACACACACACACACACACACAATCTCTCTCTATATATATAGAGAAACACACACTTATGTCTATCTCACTCTATATATATATACATACAGACATACATACATACATACATCTATATATATAGATAAAAAAATATATATATACACAGACATACATACATACATCTATATATATAGATAAAAATATATATACATACACAGACATACATACATACATACA
>OZ038492.1:61543287-61545787 GCA_964036315.1 Acanthosepion esculentum | reverse complement strand
AATGATTAACGTCTTTTGCTTTCAAGAAACAAATTTAATAACACTGATTTATGTTGCAAAATTCATTGACTTATTTCTCAGTTCTCTTGGAAACGTTCGATCGTGATTTCCGCAAACTCTCAAATTACTTCCGTTCGGAAATAAAGTATGTTTAAGTCAGAAGGCCAGTTGTGGGGGGGCCTTCCCAATCAATTTCTCGGGGGAAGCAAAGTGAATTTGCGAGCGTCAGTGGTAGATAAATGGTCAAAAGAAATGAAAACATGTAATGAGAAAAGCGACCTCTAAGGCTAAAAGAAAAACAGACCTTTCTTTCTATTCCGAACTTTTCCGCCATTAATCACTTTTATCCAAAACGAATCGAAACACCGGTGTTAATCTTAAAAGAGAACCCCAGAAAATTTCTTCATAGGACACTATTCATTTCGGCTTTGTAAATGAAAGTATATTTGATTCATTTAAGAAACCACTTTAAAAAGAATCACTCGAGATGTATTGTGTAAATATTTTTGACACTTTCACTTCAGACAAATCCAGACTGCCATTCTTATTATTTTCCAGTACTTTTCTGCAGAGATGAAAGAAATAAAGAAATTCATCATTGCAACTAAATAAAAAAAAGTATTTGTGTATAATACGCATAGCGATCTTTGCGGTATGAAAAACAAATTTCGTATATAATACTCAGCTTTTAAAATGTCAAACAGCTAAATCCAACCTCATTTTATCATTTGTTAATCTTTTGAACCGATAATTTATAATTGTAATTATGAGATTAACCGTTTCCTTTCAGTATACATCAGTCATCCATTGATCGGACAGCGTTATTCTCGGTTCAGATTTATAAAACTTTATATTAAAAGACTTTTTCAGGAATTTGGAGCCCACTGTTATCGGTTTTCTACTATTGTATCTTGATTTATGACAGTTTTTTCCTTGTTAAATGTGTTACGTATCTTTTTTTTGTCGTTGCTGTTCGTGATTTCTTTTATCGGGGATCTATGTTGTCTGATTAAGATTGATTTTGTCGATGCTCTGTTTTTGGACACGAAATTTACACGGTATTTATTGCTGACACACTTTGTTGTAGACGAAGTTACATTTGTCATTCGTGTACATTTTTGGCTAGTCTGTCTTGAACGTTTAACATGTAGTGAGTTAACTGGTTAGTGTGTGGAACTCGTCCGGAAAAAGTATTTTTGATATATTCATATATATTCAACTTAACTATATCAATGAGCAAATACTACTGACTTCGTAAAAAGAGTTTGGTTTATTTTGGCATAAAACCGGGGGAGCAAAATATTCCGTGGGTTGGAGATAAAGCCTGCATTATATGCAGTGAGTGCGGCATCGAGACAGATGGATGGCATACATTAACCATCACAAGTCATTCTTATAATGAATAAAGGTTTAATAATAACAACGATTTGCGCGCAAACCAAGAAAGAGATATCTATCATTATTTTAGCTCAAATAGCCAACAGCGAAACGTTGATGTTTTTAAATGATGTTGGAATAAAAATGAAGAAAGAAAAAGACGGCGGCAGCGAAAGTATCTGGAAAAAGCAATAAGAAATACAGGGGGGTCCTCGACTTACGTCGGAAACCCGTTTCTACGGCGCGACCTAGCCTGATTTTTGATGTAGGCTGGAAATCACCTATATAAGCACCCACGAGTCTGCATTACGCTTGGGAGCTTTAATGAAAGGCAAAAGCCCCCCCCCAAAAAAAAAAAACAGAAACTAGAGATAGCGAATGCAACACAATCCAGTATGGTGCACAGCCGTTGAAAAAACAGCGCTGTCTTCCTCATATAAGGCAGCGTGACGACGTATTATATTATGGGAGATGGCGCCGTAACCACGAAACGCCGTACGTTGGGCGGACCTAATGCGAGGACCTTTCGAGAGTGGGAAAGGAATTCATGAAAAAAATTGCATTACCAAGAACAGAGCAGTTTATTAGGCTCTATGTTTGAGCAAACGCTGCATGTTCACATACATTTCACTTGCATGATATCTATTTCCGGGGTAACCTGGGTTCGTGTTAAGCATGCTTTTGCGCAGAAACAAGGCCGTATCATACGGTCATTCACCAATAAAACCTTTTTTTATTTTTATTCGGATGCCTTGTTATTGTTTTCACGGTCTTAATTTGTTTTATTTCACAAGGCGATGCATATTTAACTGGGAACATATTTACTATTCATCCCTCTGAATGTTTCTACCATTATACCAGAGGAAATGAATTCAATGCCTGTCTCATGGTTTGAACTCGGGACAAAATAAATCAAAGAGCAATTAACTCAAGCTTTATCTTTCTCGGTTAATTGTGTTTTCTTGAAGCGGCTGCACCAAGGAAAACATCGAAATAAATAAACAGCAGATTCTGTCTGTCTGTCCGTGTGTCTGGAACCCCTCTAACTCGGGCCACACTTGCTCTGGATAGACATTATACCTTTTTGCAATCAGGGTGATCGCAGGATTGAAAATCTTCCCTT
>OZ038492.1:61428287-61538287 GCA_964036315.1 Acanthosepion esculentum | reverse complement strand
TATTCCAATTCTAAGGAGGAAGTTCCACTCAGTTACCCTCTCCACAAAAAAACGCTTCTTTGTTGAGCCGCTTTCCCGAATGCCATTGTTGTAAATCTTCAACTAATGTGTAAAACGTTACTTACGCCCCATATGCGCGTAATCCTCACTTATCACTGAGTTTATGCAGTAAAACTCTACATTGAATGGCTCTTGAATCTTGTCCTGGATGAGTATGAGTTTAAAAGTGGTAGGCAGTAGAAAATTGGGTTTGATTTTTTCTAGTTCTAAACTGATCTTGATTAGTGACGTCCATTGTAGACCGAGCATTCCTTAATAGCACCACGTATGTTTACATCAGCCTAATATGATAAAATACACAAGTTATCTGATAGATGTATGAACATCAGAAACATGGAAAGAACTGTCATGACTGCATAATGAAGCTTTGATTTTATATGAATAAAAGATCTTGCTCCAAAAGTGATGTAAATATTTGTATTCGATATTTGAACCAGAGCTAAAAAGAATCCATATCGATTGTGTATTCCTCCATTCGTTTTATAAACTGTTACTTAGTGAATGCCACAGTTCTCACGGTTTTTGTGCAATCAGTAAGAATATAAAATAACGCCTATGCTTTTTAAACGTCTATTTTTACAAGAGCTAAACGAGAAATGAATAACAAAAATCCCGAGGAAAGCCGTTGTTTTCGATTTCAACTATTCACGGTTTTTAACTGCCACACTGCATGAAAACACGGATCTAAAATAAAACAACAGACATTATTCACAGTTTTATAGTGTGACTCCATGGAATATTTGATTGACCCAAACGATTCAAAATCCATCGATTATAAAAAAAAAACAAACAAACAAAGCGTGAAATAACAGACAAATATCCGTATGTTTTTTGTTGATCAGAAGCGTCATCCTGACTGGCGACGATTGTTTTCTCCACAGCTGCTATGTTTAACTTTATGAGTCGGTGTTTCTGGTTTGAAATAGAATGATTCATCTGTAGTATGTAGTTACAGTTTCCAATTAAGCATTTCGTCTAAACAAAGGGACAGACTGCATCATCTGTACGTTTGTCTTATGTTTTCTATATACAGACGAACCTCTTGTAGCGGTATTGACGGCCTAAATCAACCCGTACATTTTTTACTTTACGAATGTTTAAGCAAACGCAAAAGCAACAAGAGAAACAAGAAGAAGGAACACAAAACAGTTTTGTAACAACAACAATATTTATATTTGTATAATGATGTACACAAGAAGGGGTTACTATTTTTGTTGGTGTTATGCCCCTTTGGCTGAATTAAAGTTTTTACTAATGAAATTGAAATATTTTTATCCACGCTCACAAAAGTTGAATGAATTTGCCGCTCAAAATGTTCACTGTTAGAGAGTTGAAAGAATTATAAAGCTGAGAAAATGCTGAATAAACTTTTAGCTTTAGAAGTGTTGAATGTTCCGTAATGCTTGTAATTAAATTTCCATTGCTTGTAGTTGAATATTCGTACTTTGAAATGAAGTTTGAAAAGTTCCGTATGTTTGTAATGTAGTTTGGAAGATTTCGTATGTTTGTAATGTAGTTTGGAAAATTTATAAAGTACGTGTATGTGTGCGTGTGTGAATATGTTTTCAGCGTCCGCCGGAAGTGGGGATGGGAACGCAGTTTCCTTTAAGGCTACATTTTTGTAGGCGAATGAAATCAAGAAAGAGAAAAAAAAAACAAATGTGTGTCTGATATTTATAATCAACGTAATCACGTGATAGGATCAAAAAGGAATTGACAGATTTTGGCGGAATTATTTTTTTGTCAGCTCAAGAACTAAGTCGATGTTATTCGGACATGATTTAAATATTAAGTGACCAATCAGATGTTGAGATTTTCTGAAAATATGTATGAAGCTGAGTGAGCTCTGTGATCCACTTTTTGCACAGATTTGCACAAAATTCAACATTCATAAGAAATCGTAGTGGGATCCTAAACTCTCATCTACAGACCCCCCCCCATTAACGGAGTTCAGATGCATCAGAAAAATTCTGCAGGAAAAATTCAAGAAAAGTTATGCTGCAAAAAAATCTTCCAAATCGTCCGCCGTCCTGGGTATGACGATAAACTGCATCCGCGTCCTGGGTAAGACGATAAACTACGTCCAACAGCAAGGCCTCTGATCAGGAGGTTTTGAGGAGCGTGGAACCACCTCTTAATTGCTGATGTTCCCAGGTCCACCCTGACCTGGAGTGGTAGCACCTGTTAGGGTCCCAGCTACGGGTAAATAGTTAACCGCGAAACTGTGGTAAAAAGCATTATAAAAGTGAAAAAAAAGAATTTAATGCCAGAAATACTTTGTAAAAATTATTACCAGAAATAAATTTTCGGCTATACGTTTTTGAAAAAATAATATTACCAGCTATACGTTTTTGAAAAAATATTACCAGCTATAAGTTTTTGAAAATAATATTACCAGCTATACGTTTTTGAAAATAATATTACCTGCTATAAGTTTTTGAAAATAATATTACCTGCTATAAGTTTTTGAAAATAATATTACCTGCTATACATTTTTGAGGAAAAAAAAGATTAGCAGAAACAGATTTTTGACAAAACAAAAATACAAGGAAACAAGTTGCCGGCATTAAATGACACACTGAGGTTGATATACCGTAAACCAATCAAACCAAATCGTCGACGATGTATTTCGAAAATTGAGGCCTTAGCAGAACGAGTCGTATTAGTTCTCAAAGTTACCGCTTGGCGGCGGTAGCGGGCCTTTCAATTGTAAACAAAGACTGGTGTACAGTATATGAAATACGACACACTAGCGTGTGTGAGAGAAAGATGCTGAGAGAAATCTATTATTTGTGTTATTTTGATTAATATATTAAATGTTATGTCCTCATCCTGGCATCGAAAAAAGAAAGTAATATAAAAAGGAAGCGTAGAGACATTAGTATTAATTGTTATTATAACAGTTTCATAACTCTAAAATAATTCCGAAAATCGGCTTTAGCGGACCACCTCCTCCCCTTATTAGTCCATTGATGGGAAGTTTCAAAAACGTTTTGAAATCGTGCGAAAAAGTTTGACTGTTTAATTTAACTCTTACTATATCTTTGTGTTAAGGTTATCGCACATACGGATTAAGTTTATGAAGAAAATGTTAAAAGTTCTTGGTGTTCTTGTCCGAGTATCTGCTTGAAGGCCCCCCTACTAACCCCCTTCATATTGAAGGTGTCTAGGGCCTTCACTACAATCCCTTTCATCTCCAGGCCCTAAAAACGTTGATTAAAGGATCAACGGGTTCTGTGGCATTCCGACCAGTTAAACACAAATATTTATTAAAAAAAAAAAAAGGTTTACGATTACATCACGTTGATACACTGGTTCCTGTACGATGAGCGAAGTTAAGCAACGTCGAGCCTGGTCACTAACTAGATGTGTGACTATTTGGGAATACCAGGTGCCGTAAGCTTGGGTGTGCGTGCGGTGTAATGAATAATAGCTCGGAATTGTTAATCAGAGAGCAGAGTTCAAATTCCAGTTGGGTTTGTTATATTCACTTAGGCGTAAATACTCTTAGTAAAGGCATGAATCCACATATTCTCATCCAGCTATGGATTAATTAGTAACATTTGTATCACTGAATCATTATCTCAAAAAAATTCTTACAACCTAAAAAATATTTTCTGGCTTTAAATAACCTGTATTGGGTTGATAAGCCGTAGAAAATGAATCAATCAATTATTAAAAACGTATTAATGGATTAATGTTTTCAAGACGTGGAGGGGGCGAGGATCCTGGGTATGCTCAGGGTTAGAAGGGGACCTTCAAGAAGTGGGTGGAGCTCTTGAACACGAATATTGAAATCGGAGGGTCCTATTTTGAAGGAGATTAGTTTTGTATTGTTTTGAAAAAAAAAATCTCTCTTCAAAAATCTTAAAAACTTCCGGATTGCACCCCGTATGAGTAAATAGATTTCCAAACAGCAGTTATTCTCATGAACAACACAGAAAACTTTTTGAAAAGTAAAAGTACTTAAAGAATAGCTTCACCGTTACGAGCATTAAGTCAACTACTCAGGTCATCAATGTTGTAGTGAATTATTGCCTCACTAGGGGCTTGATGTCATAAGTACTGACACCAAAAATTAGCTTCATAGCTTTTACCATTTTCTGAACATTTAGTATTAAAGAGAGGTATTTCTGTATATTTTTCAGACTAATTTCCGCAGGTTTCTGCACACAAACCGGCTTCAGAATGTTACTATTTCAAGAATAAATATAAATAATGTTGGTATATTTTCTATTAAAGCATTGAATGGAAAATATATTAAAACCAGAATTCTAATTATGAATCACCGCAAGCAAAATATCCATTTTTTTTTACTGTATTCGTTAAGAAAAACTTGTAAAAAACTTGTAAAAGATTACAAAAAAGTCTACTCAATGAATAAGATTTGATAGATCATATTTAATAAATATATATATAAAGGTGTATATAACATAACATCATAATACTACTGGACACAAATTACGATAAAATGTTTTTAAATTTGCAATGTTTCTAGAGAGTCACACTAAAACTACTTCACTATATCATAATATAGCTACATTGTTCAGTATAATTTACTTTTGAAGTAGATGAAGGTCATACATGATGGTACAACGATTTATTAATAATGTTCTTGTGCCATGTATCTTGTCCATAAACAATTTATAAAGCTACAGTAAACTATATTTATTTTATTTTATAAGGCTGTGTTCTAAGGCTTTCACTGATTACCGGAAGAAATTCTAACACTACGATTTTGAACCTAAACTTAATCTTTTAAAGTTGTTTCCCCTAAAAACATTAACTATTTGGAAAAAAAATATTTTGTGTCATTATTTATCATGTCGAACCTCAACTTTCAAACTGGGTAAAATAGAACGGGTCTAAAAGTGACATGACCTACTGTCTCACTGGAAGTCCACTACTTGTTAGCTTGCCTCTACTAAAATTAGTAATAGAAATATTTATTAAAAATCAGTAGGGTATCTGCCATAGGAATGGCTAACAATGAATAGCGGCTCGGATTGAGGAATCGGAGAGCCGAGTCCTAATTCCAGTCGAATCCATTAAACTCACTTACGTGCTAATACCCTTGGGAAAGGTATGAACCCTCTCCTTCTCCCGCCAGCTACGGATAAATAGCAAGACAAACCGGGTTCTATAGCCTTAGACGGCAACTAGTCTACCGCAGAAAGAAATGGCAACCTACTGCAGGAAAAGATATGTCTTGTCAGTCATTTAACGAAAGATGATCTCCTAAGCGTGTATCATGTATGGCACATACTGAATGACTGACTGGTTAAAAATCGTTCTAATAGAAAATTACAACTGTAGTACGTTTGATCATCACTGCTCTATATTGAAGGCCTTGTGCCGGACTAGTAATATCGATGGAAGACGTGAGGAATCACCTTTCTCCCAGAAGCGAACCTAAGAGAGATGTGATAAGACGGTTACGTCCTTGTTACAAACATACCATGAAAAATATCTGAAACATACGATACATTTAAAGTATATATATATATATATATATATATATATATATATATATGTATACATAAATAAAAGAAAAGGCTCAAACACTAATATTGCATGGTTATAATTTATTACATTTGAATCGTAATCACGATCCAATCATCAGACCTAAAATTTAAAAAAGAAATAGCAAAATCTTACTCTGTCCTGGACATTGAGTTCTACCTGGATTCTATCCTCTTGGGAATTATATATATATATATATATATATATATATATATATGTATGTATGTATATATATTGAAAGTACACTAATCCTGCTACAAGTGTTTCTACAATCAATTTATGTCCAGGATCATATAATAAAATAAAAAAGATGTATAAATTACTGCTAGTACAATATGGGATAATTTAAAAAAAAATAACAATAATTAATGACATATAAAAGCGATAGAAACTTGAATGATAGGCTAATTTTAAAATGAAGATCCTTCGGGCGTCGACTATATAAATTTAAATGCTCCTTACTTGTGTATGTTCAATAATTCAATGCAAATCGCAGCCGTCATTCATTGTATTTCTACCCTGATATTTTCTCCGGCAGACATATTATATATTAGATTGATGCCATCGATATAACTATTATTCATATGAAGATGTTCTTGCGTCACTAAGAATTTGTTTTCTATCTTTGTCATTAAAATGTTCAATTCCTCATCGTATATATTTGCTTCTAAACAACGTTTTAGATATATCACGGACACGGCTTTCTACTCTTCCACAGAGTCGCCATTAAGATTGATATCCTTTCTCCATTGTTTTAAAAGTGTATAAATAAACCCCACGAACGAAGTCCCATTATGCAACTGGCGCAATTCTTACGCTTTTTAGCATCAGCGTGTGGAACCTATTCCTGGTGGAATGCTGGAACAATTACTCGGTTTGCTGATAGGGAAAGGTGACATGCCAGATAATCTTTCTCACCTGAATCCATCTTGCACATTTATAAAACTGCCATTCGTCCGAACATTAAATATTACTGACATATTTAGTCATCTTTCTCCTGCTATAGTTCTCGAAATTCTTAACGCGATCCAAAGAAGGGTCTGTCATGTTATCAGTTCTGACCTGTTATCTCAATTTCAGACACTTTTCCACGGCAGTCTGTCCTTTCTAGAAACATGTTCATGCCAGTTGCTCTCTTGAGTTCTCCTCTAGTATCTCAACCGCATGAATTTAAATGTACTAGAGTAGAAACCCTCATATCCGGAATCCCGCATATTCGGACATGATTTTGATCCGGATATTTGAACTATTTGGGTATACGTAACTGATTTGAAATTTCTGTTTTTCTGGAAATATACTTTTGATAATATCTTATGCTTATTTCAGCATAATGGCTTGTATTGTTGCAAAGGATGATGGAAATAAGAGAAAAAAGAAGAGCTTTAGAGTTATAGTAAAACGTGACAATTTTAAAACAGACTAGAAGTTCATGATGAAAGTTCATTGTAATTAATGGCTGAGTTCAACATAAGAAAAGTCAACATTGTATGATATAAAATCTTCCAAAGAAACTATTCTCTAGCGTTCATACTGTCACAATGAACAAGAAAATTAAAGAAAAAACATGATTGTGAGGCAACCTGGACTGAAATTGAAAAAGCTATTGAAGAGGTTGTCAGTTTTATGGAAAGAAAGACAGCATTCAGTTATGATGATTGCAATAATGTGCGCAGAGTTAAAAAGTATCTTTCGTTTAAAACATTTCAAGAGCAAAAGCAAAACGAAATGCGGCCAAAGTCCGGTTGTCAGGGTGTTTACTGTATTAGATTAGCAACTAGTTCTCATAGTTTTACTGTTGAAACAGCTAGATGTAGCCCTAAGGTCTATCCTAACAGTTCATTTTCTTATTCGGTTTATTTCTTCCCTGCTGTTTACAATCTTCAGAAATTAAAATGCAACGTCAATCGCAATCATCTTGTTTTTAATCATGTACTTTTATTGTCCTTTCTTCCAAGTAAAGTATTCTCATTTTCTTTCACTATCACAAACCCCTTGCGTTTTAGTGTTATTATCGTCTTGTTTGGGGGTGATATGATTAAAGAAAGTTCTTTGAGGATAGGGTGATGCCAAACAGATGGTAATCTGATGGATCCAAGTCGTGGATCTGATAAAACACCCTAACCAAATTATTGCAGTTAGTATTTTGTTTAGGATGGTGGAGATATTTTTTCCTCAAGGAGCCAGCAAAATGACATTTTTTAGTATCCGAATTTATCGGGGATATTTTCGTGAACGACTATTTCCTCATATCAGGTTCAACCATACCAATACCTTACTTCCTTCTACTGATCGCCAGATGCAGCAACAAATTCGATTGGTGATTTTTTTCCCTTGATAATGCTAAACTCTCATTAGATCTCACGCCTCTATATTTATCCTCTGTTATACGATGGAAAAACATCCTAGTTGTGACGTCATACACGCATGCGCACAGCAAAAAGAGCGTGTAGGCTTGTACACGTATTATTGCATAGACTCTTGTCACTGTCTCTAACTTTCGTTGTGTTTTAATTCCGAACGGTTCATGTCTATATGTACATTATTCTTCGAACATCCATCGTATCGAGGCTTATTTTATATTTGCCTCCGTCCTTGACAAAGCATGTATTTTTTTGTGGCTTCAAGCAGTGCTCTAAGCAAAAAGCCTTCAGGACACCCCTACTGTCTTGTATTGAAAAGCTGCCTAGCAGGTTTTGAAAATAATTAACTGGATAAGAGAACTCTTTTTCATAAATTCACCATCTGCGCCAAATCTAAAAAAATCATTAAATAATGTTAGAAAATCATTGAAAAGAAGGAAAATTGTAGAGTGACGCATTCCTTTCTGAAAACAAAGTACTCCAGAAAAATATAACGTTTTTATTGATGGAATATAGTCTAATTTTAGTTTATGTTTTAGAATCAAATATTCGTCCAGCATTCTTTAGCAGCCAGTTGAACTCTTCGAAATTATTAGAATTTAATTGGATGATTGATTCTTTTTCTATTGTTTATCAAGCCATTGAATATTATTTGGGAGTTGAACAAGTAGGCACATGCGAAAGGGTTTGGCCAGCTGTCCTAGCAGCTGGGTTTGCTCGAAAAACTAGAGTAAACAGGCACATTATATAATGCACTCACCCATATCAATAATGCCCACAGCAGGAATTGAACTCCCTATCATTGTTTTGTGATACGAATTGACTAAACTATCAAGACAGTGGTTCATAAAATAGAAACTAAGCATAATAAAACATTCTTGTCTCACTAACCAAATCTAATGATTGATTCGTTTTTTTACGGCTTACCAACCCTTTTCAGGTTATTTAAAGCCAGAAAATAGTTTTAGATTGTGAGAACGTTTTCATAGGGTGAGGAAATAATAATAGTTTACTGATACAAACCTTACTAATTAACCCATAACGAGGGGCGAAGTAATGAATTTATAACTTTTTTATTTGTGCATAAGTGAATATAAACTCGACACCACCCGCACATCCAAGCTTACAGCATCTGGCATTCTCAAGCAATCACTGATCAAGATACTGACCAGGCTCAATGTTGCTTTCTTTTAAAACAGTCTTTCAGGAAAATATATTTCTCAAATCCTGTAAATATTATCACTGTTTCTAGTATTGATGGGAGATTCCTTCCTAACATTTTGCTCAAGGTAGTGTGGAATGTCAACATCATCATGATGAGGGAACATTTTCCAGCCAAGTCGTAACAATTTTTGATTAATTTCTTTTCTATGGCTTATCAACACATTGCAGGTTATTTAAAACCAGAAAATATTTTTAGATTGTAAGAATTTTTGTGAGGGCTGGAGACAATGGTTTACTGATACAAGCCTTACTAATTAACCCATAGCTGGAAGCAAAAGAGGTGAATTCATACCTTTCCAAAGCATATTTGTGCATAAGTGAATAAAGCAAAGCCGACTGGAATTGGAACACGACTCTCCGATTAAAATCCCAAGCTATTATCCATTACACTACCCAACACCTGGAATTCCCAAGCGGTTACAAATCTAGATAATGATCAAGCTCTACGTTGCCTATCTTCGCTGATTGTGCAGGAACCGCCGTTTCAACGTGATGCGACCGTAATCCCAAGTACTCCAGAAAAAGAAATAACGCTCTTATTGATGGAAAATAATCTCAATTTAGTTTTATTTTTTATAATCATGACTTTTTGTCTGTTGAATTCTCCAGCATTATTTCGGTGCCTGTCGGCTCGGTGAGAATTCCTGGAATTTCAAAATTCTTCATCGTCAAAATCCGGAAATGCAAAAAGAAAATAAAGGGCAGGAAACGTGACGAGCAAAAGAAAATTGTGTCTGTTAAACCGCTCCACTTAATGAACCATTTTGAAACTAAATATAGTCAATAATCTCTATCTATAAAAGGCAGGCTGTGTGTGTGTGTGTGTGTGTGTGTGTGTGTGTGTGTGTGTGTAACGAATGCACGGCCGCAATTTTCGACGCATTTGCACCAAAATTTACATGCACATGCTCCTAGTGAAAAGGGCAAGACCGACTTTGCATTTCCCAACTCCCATCGATAGGGGAAATAATCAATTTTTTCATGCTTCTACGGTAGTTTTCATGAAGTTTGCGGCCATTTTCTACTAGCCAGAGTGAGAGCCTATAGCTGGCTGCCACGAATAGGCAGGAAGATTCTATTGGCCAGCGTGAGAGCCAACAGCTCACTGACACGAGTGTTAACTAGCATGCTAGCATGCAAAAAAATAGATAGCAGCATTCGTCATGAGTGGGAAAAGTTTTAAATCTGCATGGCACTTTACTCCAATTGCTTCATTCGCTTGCTTAAAGTCAACGTTGATTCTGATTCCGCAAAACTGGGTTGGGTGTGAAAAAGTATTTGTTGTTAACATTCTTTTTACATTCGGTTTTTCCAGTTACGAGTACTTTTTTAAAGCTGATCGTTTTGTGTTCATTTTGTTTAGTTCTTTTTTCGTAACAGATTTAATGTTTAGTATAGAGCTTAGAAAAAATTCGCAGTGTGAGATAGGCAAGACGTAAGGCATGTAGCAACATCAGCATGGCAAAGGGCACTCCTTTAAAGACAAAGAAGGACAAAAATATTTTAAGGAAGTGATAGCGATTGCTGTATGAGTCGTACGATTTTTGAATCAAGCACGGGCAACGCCGGGCCATGCTGTTAGTTTAATATGAGTTAAATCGTTCAGAACGTAATAAACATTTAAATATTCAGTCAAATAATTTATTTTAGTCATATACTAATTATAGACTTATATATTTAAATTTTGACAATTTCTCAACAGGCAAAAGCATAGTAAAATTTTCAAATTTCTTTATAGCATATGATAACATTTTCTGATGTAGATTATAAATAAGACATTGTCTAATAGGGAGCTTCAAGTCGGCCGAAAGATAACTTTTAATTTACTATCGTCGCTACAATCCCCTAGTGAGTGCTTTTTGATAATTTTGCTCATTAAGAAATGTGAAATTCTAGTCATTCGATGTACTTTGACAGGTTTTTAAAATATATTTGTAATTGTCAAAAAATAAGTGCGATTTCATTTTTGCTACTTATTTTAAATACACACATATTACTGCTAAAGAAGTTTCAAAGCAAGAATAAATAAATTCAAAAGAAAACGGAAGAAGCCAGCCTAAAAGCTGGAAAGAATAAAAAGAAAATATTTAAGCCGGTCAATTTCGCAGGCCTATATTTTTGCGAAATGAAGAAGGACGTTTATCTGTTTCATAGAGCTACACAACATCATTTCATAAGGTAGAAAAAAAGCAGTCACCCATCTAATTACTGACCAAGAACGACGTTGCTTAACTTTGGTGATCGTACGGGAACCGATATTTCAACGTGATATGATTGTAAACCTTCAAGAATATTGGTGTTTCTGTGGCAGTGGAACAAGAATTGGCGTTATGATCTGAATGATATCACAAAATGCAACATAAATTCCGAAGGATGTTTATCTAAATATTTACCGTGAGCAAGCCACCTGCATAGAGATGGAACATGTATCAATCGATTTTTTTTTTTATCACGGCTTATCAACCTTTTGCAGGTTATTTAAAGCCAGAAAATATTTTTAGATTTTAAGAATTATTGGAAGTAATAAAGGATTTACTGATGTAAGTTCTACTAATAAATCAGTATCTGGGGAAGAACATGTGGATTAATAAGGGTATTTGCGCCTAACGAACCCAACTGGAATTGGAACTCGGCTTTCTCATCACCAATTTCAAGCCGTTACCCATTACACTATTCCATGTTACAGCAACTGCTATTTTCAAGTGGTCACCCATATATGTACGACGTTGCTTAACTTCGGTGATCGTACGAGAACTGGTGTTTCAACGTGATATGGCCGTAAGCCAGAATATGTATAGAAAGTACACAAAAATACGAAGGGGGTGTAAGACGAGTATGCGTTTTCACAACGAGGCTATTCTATGTCATACTCTGATTTTTTGTGGGGTGGGCACAATCTTTAGCATAAGATACGCAGAGGACAACATGTTGATGGCAGACAGAGAAAATTGCAATAACACCTGGAAAAAAAAACAGTGAAAAAAAAAAATAAAAACAGGAAAGAAAAGACCAATGAACTAATCAGAAAACGCTTCAAAATCAATGACTTTTCGCAACGTTTCATTTGAGGAAAATTTTCTGTCGTTTATGCGAGTTATGTTATAGATTAGGATGCGTTTTGCGATCAATTGCGAATAGGCTTAGTTTATCGACTGTGTGCGTTTAACAGTGGTGATCAGGAAATCCGTTTATAGACTAGCTCATTACTGTGGTGATTTTGATCCTCAACAAATTTCACCATAATTTTGGCCTTCGTCATGTGGTGGAGAGTAAACTCGTCGTAGTTGTAAATTCAATGTTCAACCCCACACGAGCAGTCTGGTACTAGACTAATCAAAGGTTCGTAATCAGTGTGCTTGACAAAATTTGTTTTAGAGACGATACATTTACTTGATAGAATTCGATTCCCAATGTCAATTGAAATCTCAAAATTACACTGTGTCAAATTAAGACGATCTCGGTAAGAATGTCTGTCATAGCGTAATGTTAAAAAAAGAAGTTGGTTGCGAAAAGTAAATCAGAAATAAATAGCACTAATTACTTCCTTCAAAATTTAAACACTTTAGAGTTAGGGCAATAAGAAATAATGAGATGAAAGTGTTACGGGCGTCATTTAGAGAAATAGCAATGAAGATAAGGTGGTACTTTTTTCTTTATCAGTTCGGCGCTAGATTACTCGAAGTAATCATTTCAATATACAATCTAAATGAAATATATCCAGTACTGTAGGATTACCCAACATTATCTACCAGGAGACTTCGTTTAGGGAGTTAGAGAGAGAATTACTCTTGTTTTCTCAAGAAATAGTATTGTGTATTCCCAGAATAGTATTGTGGTTAAAAGTCTTGTCCACCCCAGGAAAGTATTCCTCGTGAGCGGCAAATTTAATTTCAACCAAACTGCGTGGTACGCAAGCAAGTACACAATTGGTAGCGGCTAATCCCTAATTGTTTTCAACCCATTTATCCAACTGTACACACAATTATTTTTTTTCTGTTCTTGAATTATTTTGTGATATATATATATATATATATATATATACATATGTATGTGTAAGCAAATATGTGGATGTAGATCCGACGGTATGATGAAAATGTGGAAAAGACAAAGCAAAATACGAATATGTTTACTGTTTTTTTATTTTGTTTTTTGTTTTTCTGTCAACGTCAGACGTTTCGGTCTAATATACCATCTTCAGGACATGGTTATTGGAGACATATTTATATCAAATTTAAGTTAAAATGAAGAGACGATAGATACTGGACTAGTCAGAAACAGAAAAACTGAAATTCTAAAGTCAGTGTTCTCTTTCTTGGATTCGGTTACGCTGGCAAACGCAAACGAAATCTCTTTCTTATTTTCTATAAAACATCGACTTTGCTCACATGTTCTGCCCATTGTATTCTCAGCATCCTTCTGTAGAACAACATTTTTGTTGCTTGATGTTTCTTTTTCAACTTTGGGGAAGATTGTCCAACATTCCTTGTCATATAGGCGGATTGATATGACATTTCGTATTCATTTTTAAAATATGCTTATCTGAAATTTTATCAGAACGATGAGGAGATAATAGTAGATTATCCCTTTTCTGCTACTATTCTCTCTCTGGGTATTGACACCTCTTAGTTTTGAGCCCGGTATACTCTCAATCATACATATCGGAGGTAACAATAAGTAGGAACAGGGATGTGGAAATCGGTTGACGGCGCTGCACTGAAAAATGGCTGCGGGCGTTATTTTTTTTTTTGACAGTATCTCTTCGAGTAAGTCTCGCCACTTAATCATCGTTACAATTGCGATTGTTTTCAATAAATTAACACCTAAGCAGAGGACAAAAACGATTTATTTCTGCTTCATGTAACCTTAGGGCATCTCGGATTTCTATCAGGGAGTAAAGAGGTCGAATATCAACAAACGAATACGAGAAAGCAGGAAAAATGGCGGGGAAAGATGTATAGAATGGAAGAGGAGGAAAAGGAAGTAAAAGGAAGAGATGAAAAAAAAAAGGATATAAATCTAAAGATCAAATGAGGGGAGGAGTAGAATCATTTTGATCCCCCCCATCGAAGGAAAAATCAATGAGAAAATGGCCGAAAAAAACAAAGGAAAAACGGAGCAAAGTATATATGTGGAAGAGGAGAGAAGTGGAGAGAAATAGATGGGAGGGGAGAGAAGAGAAGGGGAAGACAAGAGAGAAAAAAAGGGAAGGGGAAGATACGACAGGAAAGAAGGAAGGATAAGAGAGAAGAGATGCAGAGGATAATACAGAAGAGAAGGGAAGAGGAGGAGAGAAGAGGAAGATAAGAGAGAAGAGAAGGGGAAGATAGGAAAGGAGAGAAGAGGAGGGGGATAAGAGAGAAGAGAAGGGAAAGGGAGGATTAGAGAGGAGAGAAGAGGAGGATAAGGAGAAGATAGGAGAGAAGGGGAGGATAAGAGAGGAGAGAAGTGGAGGATAAGAGAGGAAAGAAGAGAAAGAGAATAGAGGGGAAGAGAGAAGAGATGAGGGTAGGAGAGGAAAAGAAGATGGGAAAAGAAGAGGCGAAGGGAAAAGAGAAAATAAAAAGAGAGAAGAGTAGGAAAATAGAGAGAAAAAAAGAAGTGAAGATTGTATAACAACATAACAAAGCTCCAATGATAAGTCGTAAAAAGTAGCAGCAAGCATATCTTTTACATCAACCATCTTAACGTTTGTATCGCATTCCATGACTCAAAGACACCTTTTTTTTTGCCTTTTTTCCCTTTCCTAACATGGCGTTTTCCCGCCAAGTGCCATTATTCAAGGTTGGGTTCATGTCATGTTATATCTATACCAGCAATTGTCCACTGGTCACTGTATTAACTGAAAAAAATAAAAAAATAAATGAGTAAGCAGCGACTTAACTCGCAATGTTTTAGTTCTCCACTCCCACATGGAGCAAATAAGGAAAATATATGTCAAAGCACGTTAACAGGAAAATGTAAGTCAATGAATTTATATGATTCTTATAATCTGGTACTATACAGTCATTAAGTGTTGCTTTAACACCGACACGAGATTTTCAATTAATTTTTCTCATAATTAATAATTTTGGCCGCGTGAAAACACGGAAATGAGACACTACTTGGTTTCATTGAGAAAAGAAAGAAATTGTTTTGATTTGATTAACGGCACATCAACTCCTTATGGGTCATTTAATGCCGAAATTTAATTTCCCCGGGAACTTTCGTATATTTTTAATATTAAAATCTATTGCTGGAAATGTTTACTACAAAAATGTATTTTTATGCTTTCATAGTATTTTAGAGCCGAGTTCGGGGGTTACTGTTTGGCCTTAGTTAACAGGTGCTGCCACCGTGTGTCACGCTCCTTAAAGCCCCCCGATCAGAGGCATTGCTGCCGGATATAGTTTGTCGTTATACCCAGGACGTAAAAAGAAAGAAAGAAAGAAGATCGAAGCCTTTAACGTTTGTTTCAATGAAATGGAAAAATTGTCAATTTCAAATCTTTTCATTTGTACCCACTTCTTAAAATAATGACCAGCATTCATATTTATTATTGTTATTGCAATATTTTGTTAAAGTTGTTAAGTTCAAATATTTAAATATGCCATAGGCGAATTTCTATGGATATTTTATTGGCGCAGAACTCGCCATGAGCTTATTCAATCATTCCTTTAAGAATTAAGACGTATCAGAATATTAAAATAGGAAAAATTGTGATTTTTCTAGTAATTAATAATTACGGTTGTACCGCTAACAACGGTTATAAGCCTAGACAATGGAATCCACGCAGCGTATTCAAATTACGACCTCGTCTGTTGCGCTTACTTTTTACCTAACGTCTGAGTATTTTGTTTTTAACGGAAGTCACATCCTTAGCTTATGAAAGACTCTTTTGCATTTTCACTGGACATTCGAATTTCGATGTCACATATTCAGTTCGATGCTAAAACACTTCCCAGGTATTAAAATTTTTTTACTTGCATGATTTTTGTTTTATATCACCAATGAATATCTAAACATATATTTTGTTGTGAGGGTGATTTATTTGGATAAATGCAGAATATCACGTTTACATTCAACGCTCAGATATGCCGTAAATTTACAGAGATTATATATTTTAATATATAATTAAAAACGACAAGAATATACTGATTTCTCAAGCATATAATTCAGAATAATGTATATACATTAACTAAAGCTGGAAAACAATTGTGAGTCTATATAAAATCTGTCATATAGTAGTATTTTACGGAGGATTTCGGGTTTACAAGGAAAGAAAATATGACATGGTAGACTGGACAACATTTCATAAGAGAGACATAACCCAAAGTATGATTTTGGATGGTCGATCTTCATATCAACTTCTGGAGGTTATGTAATGCCCAAATTTATTTATTTTATACGTAATTTTATTATATTTTAGAGATAATAATAGCTTAGTGATATCTGTGTTACTAATTAACCCGAAGCTGGAAGGAGAAGATATGGAGTCATACATTTCCCAATGTTGTTCATTCAGTATATGCTTTAGTGTTTATATTTCCAGGTATGCATGTATAGCTGGCTATTCGTATTCGAGAATACCTGTCTACGATTCGTAGGAACTCAGCTGATTGACTCTCATACGTCGAATGCAACAGGAGAGTCCACTAATATATATATATATATATATATATATATATATATATTATGTCATTTACAGACAGTACTGTTTCGCTGTATCACAGCTCCTCAGTGCAACTAGACATCCGAATGCCTCAAGCCAGGATTGAAACACCACTGATTTGGTGTCAGCCAAAGCTATCTTCACTCGGTAGAGTTACACAACTAAATCTAGCGTTTTGTTTTTACAAATATAAACAAATGCCAATCAGCCAAAGTGCTCCATTCATTTTACTGAAGAGCTTTGCATTAGTGCAGGTGGCTGTTGTTTATAGAATTAGCTTATCACTCAACAGTGCTCAATTGAAATGTATTTTCAAGAGCTAAATTATTTGATTTGGTGTCAGCCAGATATATATATATATACACTATTGTTCCAAATGTTTTACTTAATAGATATAAGTGTTTGCATAGACATCTCTGTTTTAAACAATGTGAGTCTATGTCCACCACCCTATGTAATTGAGGAACTTTGGAAAATGTGCCTTCCGCAAATTGGCTAAGTGAAATTGCATTGACTCTGTAAGACTTCCGTGTCTGACCGGTTTAGAAGTACGGTATATGATACGGTGATTTCCTTTTCAGGTGAACGCAGGTTCGAACCCAGTCAGAAGCATCATTTTCTTATATTCTCCGCTAAGACGCCTTATTTCGAGAAAGTAACAATTCGATAGTCAGCTTTATATCTTAAGACAGAAAAACGAATTTTAAAATTTGGCAAAGTGGTAAAACTTAAAAAAACAACAACTTCATTTCCGTTTTTATTGCTTACATAATCTCTTGGAAGTGAAGGAATAACGCTTGCTTAGTTTTCTGAATGCCAGTCTCAGTGCAGAGAGTCGATAATTTAAACAAAGAGGTGATTACAAATCAATCCGTGCGGGTGGTTGTGGTGGCGGTGTGGGAGCATGTAAAATTCTCAGCTCGACCACGAACCTCTCGTTTAGTCATTTCTCTAGATTTTAGGAACTGGTTGTCACCCCCGACCTTGTATGGCGTGGCGAATAGTGAAGGTTAAGATACAACATACTCCGGCCAAAACATTGCCTGAAGCCTACTGGATACGCACAGACACCTGATGGTGGCCTGAGGACATAGCGGCTTTTCGGCATTCAATCAAGGTTATCAGATACGGCTGCGTAAGCTCCCAGTGTACAGTGGTTGAACCAAAATGAAAATCTAAAAGATTCGTTTTAGAATAATAATAATAGCTTGTTACGTTATTCCAGTTACTGTACTGATCTCTCCATTAATACGGTTTATACATAATCTACAATAAAGACTGAATTCAACTCACCCAGGAAAGGATGGTGGAACATTTATGAAGGGTTTTGCTCAAAATTGCCTGCAGATAATGAATACAGACGCAGAGGGTGATGTTAAATTTACAATGAATTAAAAGCCGCCACAAATACAATCGAAATAAAAATTTCCGATCAAGAGACTGTTCCATAGCTGATGAAATTTAAAGGAAAAAGGTTAAAAAAACCAATGTCAAAATCTGTACAAGGCCACTAAAAATGAGCTAAAATCCGACCTACACTCGAAGCACAGTTGAAACAATAAATATTATTTTGAAGATATTTTTGTCTGAACTTCTGAGATGATGGGTTATTATTCATACGTGGACTATTATCCGCTTATTTGTTAATACCCCAATGTGTTTTAATGATCGTATCAACTTGTAGTTCCGGTTAATAATATTCCAAACGATAACAAAACATTACTGAAGGAACTGTTTAATCACGTGGATCATCACAGTACTGGTGAATATCGTAGTTAGTGCGACTCCTGTGTGGTCCGCTTGCGAATAATTTCATAGTCATTGAATAATTTAGACAAGATTTGTCTACTTATTTTCAATAGTTACCTCTCATATTCACTGACAAGCTTCTTAGTATCCTTATTAAGGGCAGAGAGAAAATTACCATGTTGATACATATTTATTTATTCCGAGTACTTTCGACATTAACACAATATCATCATCAGGGTGTTGTTTTTTTTTCTAAGTCAAAATTGTTGTGTTCATCTGAAAGTTATATATATTTTTTAACTGTGTAATGAAAAACGCTATGGTTATGTACTCTACGGTTTAAATTTCCCGTTTGAAACTTCAGGGGAGATAACTATTTTTGAAATGTTCATATGTTTTTTAATGTGGGTGTGTATGTACATGTGCACACGGCTAAATACTGGCCTAGCTTAAAAACTAATAGTGTTAGCGAGAAACAAGAGTCACATTTAAATTTAGACACGTCTTTTATATTTCCATTGCACACCAATTAACAAAGAATTCCAGTTCATTTTGAAGGGAAGAGTTAATTTCTCATAATTGGTTTATCAATGATGAATGAATGTCATGCTGTCATTTAGAAGGAGAAAGGCCGGAAAATTTGCTAAGCGATAACCCACCCCATCTGTCAAGGTTTTGAGGTTGAGATCCGTGTTTTTAGACACAGCATTATAGGTCTTCTGAGATCTTTCCGTGTTCAATACTGTTACTTGCAAATTGAACACTGTCTTAGCAAATTTTACTCAAGTAAAATCTCAGATGTAAATTACTATCAGATTCGTTGTCCTTTTTCTAATCAGATACAAAGTTCCCAGATTTGACAACAACCATTAAATTTGGTAATATTTGAAAGCTCATTACGATAAAATAATAAAATTACTTTCTTTTTATTAGTAGTCCAGCTTATTGTAAGAGTTATTCAGAGAACTGCAAGTACCAAAATTCTAATTGTAGTCTGTGAAAGAGTTCCCTGCTCAACACTTTAGTTTAGCGAAGGTCGGTTGACTTTCTGCACAATACAAAGATTCGGGTGTTGTGCCCCCGGATTTCATCAGATGTTTGTTGATGCGAGTAACCTTCAGTGGACTTTGAACTAGACGAGATATCCAAGTGACATGGTCAGCGGAATGAGAACGATCTAATCACGGAGATTGAATAAAAGATTTTAGTTTAGAGTACCCTTAAATTTACCCGGATCGACAAACACTTGATGAAGACCGGAGGGGAAAACGGCTGAAATTTTGGGCTAACAAACAAAGACAAGAGTCTGCATGCAAACAACGCAAATAACCTGAAGATCTAGTTCAAATATGAAGTAAGAAACCTAACTGAAATGTCAAAACCATTAAAAGCGAAAAGGGAAATCTTCCTCGCGTACTGAATAAAGGGCTCGGATGGAAAATCCCAGATGGTATCGAGTATAATACCGACACCAGAATAACGTCGAAGTCCAACCGCTGAAGACGAGCATGAAGGTTCATTTAGAAAATTATATAATGATAATTTATCATCTCAATAATTCCGACAAAATGCAAAGCAAATTACTGATGGCTGACAAAAATAATTACCTGCTGCCATGTCAATAACATCTGACATTTGGTCGAATATGTCATTACTTACGGTGCTACCCTCGTATAATGAACAAAGTGAATCAATGTTCTGTAATTGTTTAATAAATCTTTTGCTTGATACAATGTTCTATGTAGAAAAGGAAATATTGAACAAAAGAAAAGCAGCTAAAAATGTCTATATATCTTTCGGTGTTATATACTATTTGTTTTTTTTTTCATTCAATCAATTTATAGTTATTTATCAACGTATACTAGTAACAATACTTTATTACTTGAAAAGGAACCCTAATTATAAATTCTAAAATATTTTTTTAATTAAGATATCAAGTGCAACTTTTCCCCCAATATAGACGGGATATTGATATTCTTAAACTTCTCATTGAGAATTATGCCACAGAGGATTATTCTTGGGTGTAATATCTGTTCGCAGATTACTCACTGAATGGTCGCCTATGGGGCCGGGATTCCTTCTCCGATACAGGCCGGCGGCAGGGATTCGTCCCTGCGCTGGTAGTATCGTGGCTACGTCTGACTAGCTATGACCAGCTAAGACCAGCCAAGACCAGCTATGACTAGCTAAAGCCAAAGCACTGCGACCCGGGTGAAAACTCGGATCCATTCCCCCTCCCCTTCCCACGTTAAACTCCGACCATGTGTCACAACCTGGCCCTGTGGGAGGTCAAGTGAATCTCGAGGATTATTCTTGGGTTAAAGCCAGCATTAATGCTTTTGTATCTTCTAGAAAACATCAGAATGAAACTACAACATTCGCCTTGGTTTACACCAGCCTGCTTAGGCGCATCACAGTAGACACCTGTTTGTTACTAATCGAATTAATTGTGAACGTGTCCCCAAAGAGCATAAGTCTTTGGTTGCTGCTAGAATAAGCCTCTAACAAGTTTGGCTTATGTGACTACTGGCGGCTATGTAATAGTGTTTGTTTATATATATATATATATATATATATATATATATATATATATATATATATATTAAATGGACTCTCCCCCGTCGGTTTCGATGTATGAGGATCTGACAGCTTAATTGATTCAGTTATGAACATTTTTGCGATAATCTTAAGTGGCACTTAAGACGCTCTAGTGATTTACAAAAGAAGCCATATATGGAGCAAAAGTGGGGATTGTGAGATGAGATCACTTAGATTGGCTGACCTTTTAGATCTTGCTCTTGCTCCTTGAAGATGATTCAGACAAGCAGATTGAAAACTGCTGAGTCCACTAAAACACGTTGATCTCCATTCTGCCCGCTTCAAGGTAAAATATATCACTTTTGATTATATATATATATATATATATATATACATATATATATATATATATATATATATATATATATATATAATCAGTGCGTGTCAGTGTGTGTGCGTGGGATGAATGAATGTTTTATACTATTATAGTCCCGCATTGATTTCGGCCAGTGAACTGATATTTCTGCCACATTTAGTGATTGTGGGGGGGTTTATTACTAATATTATTTTATTTAGTTTCTTGTATATAGTGTTATATTCATATTGTAAATACTCATTGGGGCTAGATTTTAGAATTGTTATTTTATTCCCCTCCCCTCACAGACAACGAATTGTAAATATGGGGACTAATTAGTATTTTCATGGAGACAGTGAGGTATTTTGGTGGTTGTAGTAAGAAAGGTATGTATGAATGTGTTGATTTGGTGTAAGGAATATTGTTTGTACGATTGGGTCTGTGTTTGCGGCTAGCTAAGTTATAGTTAAGACAGAAGAAGACCGTCCTTTGCCCAATCCCCCCATCGGTCTTGTGCCACATTTCTGTATAAAAACAGAATAAATATCACTTTCCGCTATGGTAAGTAGACTTTATAAATTTAAGCGCAGTACTAGATTAGCGGTAAGGTCTCATCATTTTACAGCTGAAATGGATACGTTTGAAAGTACGATCTATGCTCACAGTTTCTGTTATGGCGCCTGTGGAAATCTCTTTCGGCTTCTTGATTCCCAGTTAATTTTTGGAAGACCAAAGTGAATTGTCAATCTTTATCACCTGTCTTCTGAAATTTTGTTCTTTTATTGTCTCCTCTCCTTAATAGTAATTTTTCTTATATTCTTTAACGCTCGGCATGCCGTTGCGTCCAAGTGGTTTTATTGCCTTCCTTGGGATGAAATGATTAAAAAAAATTTTAAGAAAAGAGACTGAAATATAACGTTCTCTAAGTTTGAGACAACTGCATTAATATAAAGAAGCAGACGAGAAACTTATTTTGGCACCTAAACTCAAAATGAAAGCACGATTCATTCGCGTATAGCCCATATTTTCAGCTTTTCACAATCCAATATTTTAGTCGCACAACTTATCTAGTTATGTTGAAAGTCGACTGAATTAAAAAAGAAAAATGTCAAATCTCGTTCATAATTACTTCCGTGTGCTGAAATATTTGCCTGTTAATTGAATATGCCTGCTTCTAAATTTAAAAAAAAGTCTTTGGTCCAATTAAATCAACCGTCTGAATTGTCTGGGAAATATTCAACTTATTTGCTATTTATTTTCTTCCTGAACGTTTCATCTATTTACTGAAGTTTCAAGTCAATGACGCACGTCCGGATATTAAACAAGATTTCATTTTCATAACTGACTTAATATTAAAGAAACTGGTATATTCTTCGCAAACTGGTTTTACTATGGAGCAAATATAAAAAGTCACATTTAAACTACAGAGGTAAAGTTAAGCTGTTCAGTTGTATAAAATAGGTCTGCAATATTTTTATTTATATAGGGAACTCAACTTCACTCGATGTTTTAAAATCTTAATGCAGTAAAGTCAAAAGTCAGTAATCGCTTCTCGGCCTTTTGGCTGGGATCAAGGTGTAGTGTCTGTTCTCAGATCAAGCTCGCTTAATGATCGCCTTTTGGCTGAGATTCGATCACTGATACATGCCTGGCACAGGGATTCTTCCCTGCGCTGGTAGTATCGCGGCTACGTCTAGCTATGGCCAGCTTTGACCAGCTCTGACCAGCTTGGACAAGCTATGACCAGCAAAGTCCAGCGGCCCGGGTGGAAACACTCCGGTCCCCACGTTAAAAACCGACCTTGTGTCACAACTTGACTCAGTGGGTGTGGTCAAGTAGATACCAAGTCAGAAGTAAGTAGGCCTACAGAAACCAATGAAAGCCGGAAGAACTTTCACATAGGTGTTTGTCAAAATTAATGTAAAAACGAAGGAATTGAAGAATTTAAAATCCTTCTGAAACTATTGTTTAAATGGCTTTTTAAAGGGTAACCACTCCATTTAATGCAAAGCTATTTGAAAATGGCTTTGTTTGGTTAGGTTTGGTTGCTTTGATTTGTTTTATAGCATATCAACCTCAGTGGGTTATTTAATGCCGACAAGATTTTTACTGTTCCATGACCCTCAAACCCACCTGGTCAAAGGCCTTGCTATCGTGGATGTAGTTTATCGTCATACCCAGGACGGAAATGGCTTTGTGAATTTGGAAATTACGTGGAAGAATTGGAGACACAAATGCAACGGTAATTACCTGGAATAATTAAGGACACGAATTCTGCAGAATTACGTGGAAAGATTCGTAAAAGGAATGCAGCATAGATTACGCGGAAGTATTGCGAAGACGAATACAATGGAACTTACGTGGAAAAATTGAGAGGAGGGCACAAACGAAATATTTATTTGGTATTGAACTGTATTATACTTTAATGCTGTTGTCTGGGATCCCAATAACAAGCTTTTCCTTTGAAATTCGGATCAGTTATTAATTGTGATTCATAGAGATCCAGGAACACACTGGTCCATGTAACACTTCTGAATTATCCAGCTCACATAATCAATTTTGAGATAGCTAGCGGTTTTCCATTTTTTTTCGTACACATTATTAATTTCTGAGGCTTATAAAGGAGAAAACGTATTTTATTTTCTCTGAAGATTTATGTTGACTATCTGAAAAACAGTGTTCCTGTAAATATTTGGGTTAGTATCGTCATATTTTTGCAGAAAAAAATAAAGCTACGAACATATTTTCTTGAAAAGAAATAAAACGACTCACAGACATTATTAATACTTCCTCCAAGAATTCCGTAAGCATAAAATATTCAAATAGTTTAAAATATAATACATCTTAAACAACTTACACGATTGCCTTCTGATTTTCACATTTACTAGGGACTTTTTTCTCCTTATTCACAGCTAGTGAGAATCTGGCAAAAGATTCTTGGATTTTCAAAACATCAACCTCATTGTTTTAAATTCCTGCAAATTGATTTCAAGGCCAAATAATAAATGCACTAAAAGTATTGATAAAGAGTAAAAGGCTTTTAAAGTTCACAACAGATATCTGAATAAAATATATTAAAAAAATATTCGCATAATAAATAGAAATGGCAAGAAAGGTACTGGCAGAAAAGCTATCAAAACAACTCCGATGGCAAACCCAGCAATGTAACGTTATTGAAAAGGAAGGGCATCATGAAATGCCGAATAAGGAATACAGTGTAACCCGGATATAAGAGAGTTGCCGGGACCGGAGAAAAAGTATCTTATATCCGGGTTTCTCTTATATCAGGGTCTCTTATATCCGGGTATATTCAGATGGCCTTTATTTTTATATACAGTGTTACCCGGATATGAGAAACCCGGATATAAGAGAGATTTTATTTGGTCCCAAATTAGAGCCTGTGTTAATGTATATATAATAGACCAAACCCGGATATAAGATAAACCCGGATATAAGATACTTCTTCTCCGGTTCCGAGAACTCTCTTATATCCGGGTTACACTGTATATATTTTTTAAAGATGTAACGTGGACCAATATTTAAAACGAGAAGAATGAACATAGAATTTTGCTGGACCGTGTTAATTTTGAAAGCTTCTTTTATTGTTTTCGCTTAATGTTTCTTTTTCTTTTCTTCTTCTGATTGTTGCGCCTAAAGGGATTTACCGTCTCGCTTGAGTGAAATGATTAAAAACACTTATAAATAAGGAGTTACGCTACTTTTGAAAATAGTATGAGAAATTAAAATTTAAAAATCGCGGGGCTTTCAAATGTGAAACCATTCGCAGGTTGCATCTCTCTATGACACCCTGGGAACACATATATATTTTATATTACCTTAACGTAAACAAAAGGTGGAATTAAAAGACAATTAAAAAATGAATAAAAACAAATAAATATAATAAATATTCCATTTGAATGTTTAAAAACAACTGTGTTTGAGCTGAAAAATAACGGTTTTTGCTGTAACTCCCTCGGCATGTTTCTCACTTTCCTCGCGTGATCTCGTCAATAACGTGATGAGATATATTGTCCTCGGTTTAGGTGGCTTAAAGGTTTTTGAGTTAGGAAAAATTTGGAGATTTTTTTTTTATGTAGTTAGTGGTTGATTTTCGGGAGTCATAAGATACAAAACTGATGCCTAAACTTAAGTAAAAAAAATTCATTTTCGAGGAAAGTAATTCATCGTCATCGCTTACCTGAAAACATCTCATAGCGCGGGGTTTCGTTTATTTTCTTTAGATCTATTTAAGGCTAAAAGGATAACTATGACTAATTTGTTAATATTTTGAACTTAGATGGTGGGAGGGGACACTTGGGAATGTCAGTTACTGTAAAAAAAATCCGCTTCAAAAACCCGAAATATGTTTCAGCATGAAAGGGTCGATAGAATGTAAAATAAAAAAGAACATCAAATCAGTCAATTATTTGTAATCCTTTCCTTCTCCTGCACACACACACACACACACATATATATATATATATATATATATATATATAATTACCAAGGGTGTCCTCAAACTTTTAAAATGTTGTGTGTGTGTATATATATATATATATATATATATATATATATATATATATATGCACACACACACAACAACAGTTCAAAAGTTTGAGGACACCCTTCATGATTTTTTAAATTGGCCACAAAATTAGTTAAAAAAAAGTGACACATGATTTTTTTATTAGACATTTTATTTTGACAAAAAGGAAAAAGCATTTTATGATTAAATTTTGCTCACGACAAAATATCCTCCCTTTTCCTTGATTACTGCAGCACAAACTTTTGGCATTCGTTGCAAAAGTTTCTCAACGTAGAAGTTTGATAATTGATTCCATTCTCTTTTCAATGACTTTAAGAGCTTATTTTTAATCCCATGTTAATTCTGGGTGTGGCTTCAAACTTTTGAAATGTAGTGTATAATATATAAAGTAGATACTGAGGTCAAAAACAAAGGGCGACAGTGTTTCAAATTTACACACATTCTATCCCTGGTATTGAGCAATTTATCCATAAATTTATCCATAAATATAGGATCCCATTAAAATATATATATAGGATCCCATTTAAAAAAAAACAAAAAATATTTATTATGAAAATGTCATTTGAATAACAAAACGCGACACAATATTGATTTTCAAGTTTATCACTCAATTGTCTACAATATTAAACGTATATAGCTTGCTTAAATTTCTATTTTTGGAAACCAGTTGTCATGACGAATTTCTAGTTTCTTTAATGTATCGAAGAAAGTTATGAAATTAGTTAACAGACGACAATGTTTAAATCAAAAAAGGCAGTTGGATGTCAAGGATAAGTCTCTAAAGCCGAACACAGAAGGAATGTCTTGTTGGGTGCGTAGTCGGTGAGGTGGGATATTATTCATTTAGATTTTTTATGAAACGTAATAAAACACTAAAAATGCAAATTTATACGTCCAGCAGAAGCAACATGTCTATAAACCAAATATAATTCACCTTCATGACAACGCGAAGTTGAATACAGTAATTACAACAGAGGAAAGCATGATTATTCCCTTTTGCGTTCAATGCGAAACGCTTTGATGAGAAAGGCATTATCTAATGAAACCAGATTCAAAATTTCGTCGGAAACATTCTCGCCTATGAAACTGAGACATTAAAAACTCAAAATATAACAAGTGTCTGCTTGATAAGTGGCAACAAGTCATTGCAAATAATGGTGAATATATAATTGAATAAAATGTAATTTGAAGAATGTAGTTGATAAACAAAAGCGGAAATTATTTATGATTGAACCTGATAGCTTGAGTGTATGTGTAACTACCAAGTAGGTGAAATGGTTAATTCTGTCCAGGTGAAATGGTTAATTCTGTCCAGGTGTACTTAATTATGATACCACAAAAATGCCATTTTTCGGACGGGCCAAAAAAAAAAAAAAAAAAATTGGCTGATGCTCGCTAGCGTGAGGGCAGCCGACAACGCGAACGTGGCCGGTTGGTGGAGCGGGCACCACGACCGGGCGAGCGGTTGGTCGTGCCGCGGCTACGACCGGTCTCTGCACGCGTGACGGTCAAATAGAATTTCACAAAGTTGGACAAAACTAAGTGAACTCTACTGCACCTCGCTTACGCGTGCGGCCGTTTGACCGCTAACCATGGCCTGTAGTCCCACGGGCGGGCGGACCGCAAGTCGCGCAGAGTAACTGAACTCGTGTATGCGTTCCTGCGCGTCCGGCCTTAGACGCCGGGTTATCGAGCCCAGCAGGGACTGGTGCCCCTCGGGTGGACAAAACTATGTGGACATAACTGATATTGTCTTCTTAAAGCCGATGGTTAGTCTTTCCTTCTCACCTTCCTTTACTACCTTCTTTAGAACGTTCTGTAGTTTTCCTCGCGTGTTTGCTATTAACACAATGAACTGCTTTCTTATATTATGAAGAACCGCGCTCACCAATAATAAATACTAGTAGAGCCTCCAGCTTCCTTAGGATAGCCTCACTTTAGACGTTGAATGAATCCGCGGAGAAGATACAGTCTTGTCCAATTCCCTTCTTTATTTTTATATACCTATTCATATTCTATCCGTATGCAGGCAGTATTCTTCCCTTATAGGTCCTGGTTATTCTAGTATACTTCCCAAATAGATCTTTGTCTCGTACCTTCCCTACATGCAAGCCAATGGCATGCCACTAGCATTTACCGCTGGTGGCCTGCTATCGGACCGCTGTTGAATCCGTCTCGGTAATGTTACCTCTCGCGGGCTGCTAGTGGCCTGCTACCAGAGTACAGTTGACGTTGCATCGGGGGGGGGGGGGGCCGCCAGCGGGCTACTAGCGTCTTGCGTGTAGGGTTAGCAAATGCTTTTGCTGTCATGTATAAAACATCGGTGTACTTCGCTTTGGGTGGCGCTCTTCGATATCATTCTGATCTAGCATTTCTTGTTTCTGTGTCCTTAACAAAAAGTTAAATTGAGGTCAAGTAGCTTTTATTACAGCAGTCCGTTTTCTAAAGCAACATTCAAAAACGTCTCGTTAAATCTCGATGTTGACGTCTCTAATAGCCAAACGGTGCAGCTATTTCACTCATATGACTGACGGCGTCATTTGCATCTATTATGAGATTTGCTCGAATATGTTTATAAGTTCAAATAGGGGTAGACAGGTTTGTCTCTCGTCTGGTTCCCATTTCACCCTGGTCTTTTGAACATAGAGGTTTATCCCTCGTTTGCTGTTCATGTCTGGGTTTCCGGTTCCATCTAAAGTATTTTCATGTTTTTTTCACCCCCAATAATCTCCTTGCGTCTTAGTAGCATTATCGCCTTGCTTGGGGTGAACTGCTTAAATATGGTTTACTTTCTAGCATGACGCCACAAGTAAGGAGCACTAACAAGCCATGTCTTATCTTTATACGATTTCTATGAGTTCAAAAATGGCGTATTGGGGATATAGATTAGCTTAGATCGCCCTTCTGCTCTTGAGTTCAAATTCATATACACGTTTATGTAAGGGTGAATATATCTTCCACGCTGCTGTCTCTTTCCACCAAGTCGAAAAGTCGCAAACTTATAACTACTCCATTATTAAATGTTATTGAGTTCGCTTCTTTAGTTCCACCAATTTACACCTTTATAGCGGGTACCCACAATGCTACTCCCACGGATCCGAATCGCATACATTACCCCCTTATTTTAAATATAAAAGGATTTTGTATTTATGTGGTCTCCAAAATTTGAGTCTGTGGGTAGTATTTCCGGAATTAAAATTTACTCGTCTCAGCAAACTATATATGATAAAAAGTAAAGTACATGTATAATTTAAAAAAAAGAAACAAAAAACAAAAAAACAGCGAGAGGGTTAAAGGAAGATAACCGAAGATTTGAAGTCAGAAAATTATTGTCGATAACTCTCTCCCTCAATTTGAGGACCTTAGTTACTACATTCTTAATACTTGATATAGTGCAAAAATATCACAGTGATAAACTCGGTCAATAATTATTTATAAGTATTTAAACTGGGATTCCAGTAATCTACAAAAATAGTTTAAATTTTGAAATCATATTTATTTTTGGTATATGATTTGTTTAAAACTGTTTCTAAATTTCTGACTGTCTTTCAATCATGCCGCCTCACCGGCTACCCTCTTACGCCGCACCTATGATGCGCGATGAGCTGTTTGGGAACCACCATTCTATCTAGAGAGTTTTTCTTTTTGGAACGGACACCAGCCTGTCTCATAATCTCTAAATCTTATTCTTAAGCCCAAGTGTCAATTGTTATCTATTCATATTCTCGTAATGTTCAGTTCTCACAACTTCTCTTCATTCCATTCACCAATCCCTCGGCTTCGAGTGGATATTCTTTTTTATATTACGTGATTTTTAATATATATATATATATATGTAAAAAAAATTCTTCCTCTTGGTTTGATACTGAAGATTTCGGGCACATTTTTTACTTGGGAAGGTAGGTCGGTTTTGGTGGATAGGTGCCGTAACGAGAACGTCTATTTAAAGTGTACGTATGCATAAGTGCCTTGTAGCTCTCCTGCGATATTGATTTTATCTGGAGGGTAAGCGAGATTACAACACCAGAATAAAATGGGAAGCTCTGGCCTCACCGGTTCCCCTGAGGCAGCTCCTTGCTGATATACAAAAAGATTATATCCCGCATTCTGTCGAAAATCATTGGTTAACGCGCGTGACAGTACGTTTGTCTATTTATGTGACGTGCTAAAAGAAAAAACAATCATACCATCGGAGGAGATTGGGAGAAGCCTAACTTTGAAATTATTAAAAATCGAACTTTGTGTGAATGTGCATCCATACGTGAAAAAGGTAACTACATAGTAAAGTCACTCTGAATTTGCATTCTACTCAGTATTGAACAAATTGTAGACGATCGAACGGCTTCAATTGAATCACTATTTTTACTCTCAACAAATATGTCAAGAAATAATAAACAACAAGGGAAATAAATTCGACAAAATGCAATAATAATAGATATTTCTTTTATCAGTGACAAAAATGATAGAAATTGTGTTGATGTTTTTTTATTGAAATTATTGTTTCATTTAAATTTGTGTCCAACAGATTTGAAGTAGTTTAAATTTAGTTCAACGTCCTTTTCTAGTTTGTTTGAAATAGTAATTTAAGTTTTGTGGAAAGAATGTATGTTGAATAAATTGTTAGATGAAGATTTGTGCACGTGGAGAGAATATTAAACTGTGTATGTTAAAATCAAACGGTTTGAAAATAGCGCGAAAAAACGTGTGCTGGTGGAAGTTTCAATGTTACGTTAAGTCTATGTGGCTATAATGAGATGAAGACGTATAGACTATAGTTGTGTTAAGGAAATAGCTTAACATATAGTCAGGATTTCCGTTACTTAACTGCTTTTCGACGAAACTTTTGAGATTCACCAAATGCAGCTGTCCAAAACTGTTGTTGTGTTTTTCTGTTATCAGGAGTGAATGTTCGTACGTACGTGCACGTGTGTGTGTGTGTTATATCGTTTTTCCCCCAGAGGGAAAAAACGCAAATTCTCCAGAGCTTTACATTGCTTGTAATTGAAAATAAAAGAGATCGAGAGAAAATGTCGCCAAGTATTTATAAGTAACGTGAACCACGTTGTAGGCCGGAGTGTACAACGGCCGAAACGTTGAAACAAATATGGCGACAAAGATGCGGACAATAGTCAGAATAATGTAAATAATGTATCTGTAACCCGTTCTACCTTCTTGGGCTAACGTCATCAGCTGATATGAAGTGGACAGCTCCTGAGAAATTTGGTTCACTGTGTCATGCTAAACAATTTTTTTATCGACAGATACTATTAATTAATAGATACTATTCTACATATCTATAAATCTAGAATTCGTCCATGCTTAGAACATTGTTGCCACACATGTTCAGTTGCACTAGCTATTTACCTTGATCTCCTTGATAAAATACAATAAAGAATCAGCAATATTATTCGTCCTGATCTGGCATCTCAGCATGAGTCATTTTCCTACTTCAATCCATTCCCCTCACTGTGCCTTTTCCATAAACGCTTCCATGGTAATTGTTCGGATGAGGTTTTCACCATGGCACCTAGACTTTTTAAATTTAAGTGCAGTATTAGACTGGTACAGTAAATGAGAATGCTTCGTTATATTGCAGCGGTTCACAATTTCATTTGGGAGATGAATGAAGCTGATTCTGAAGAGGTGTCTCACAGGTGTAAGCATTTTCCAGACTTTAAGCAAGAAACTGAAATTGACAAAAATGATGTGGATGAGGTAGTAACGTATTTTCTATTGATTCAGTTGTAGTCTTCGCCAAGCGGACAGCATATAATTGATGGTTTGAATCACAATCAAAACACTGCCGTTTACAATTTAGCTGTAATATATTCATACCAACTTTATTTTCTACAATTCGATCCCGCGTCCATTTCATATAATAATTAAATCTAAAAAAAAACAAAACAAAAAAAAAACGAAAAAAATGAAAATAATTCTACATGCATTTCATATTAGGATCGACTCCATTGTTCAATAAATTTAATTTCTTTTTAGAGAAACTCGTTATAGAAGGTAGTGAAGAATAACCAGCTTATCTTGTCAACTTACAGTTGAGCTGGCTAGATGTAGCCGTAAATTCTATGCTATTAGTTTCTTTTCTCACACTTCTCGCTTGTGGAACTCCCTTTCGGCTCTATGCTTTCCAGTCAACTTTAATCTTCAAAGATTTAAATGAATGTCAATCGCTATCTACTATCTTCTTGATTAGTCTTTTTGTTTCGATCATTGCTAATGGTTCTGTTTCTAATTCTTTTACAACCACTAACTGCTTGCGTCATAGTGACTTTACTGCTTTGATTGCGGTGAACACAATAAAAATAAACTAAAAAAAAACAAAAACTACCGGCCTGATCGTAAGAGTTCCTGTGACTATTATTTTTTATATAAACATTTTGCGGAAATTAGTCCGAATGTGATAGCAAGACATCCTATATAGGTTAGCTGTATTTGTTTAGCGGCATATCAACGTCTATAAGTTATTTAATACCAAAATCTAAATATTTGGTACCTTATTTTATTTTCGGAGATAATAATGATTTAGTACCACAGAAGAAGAAACCAGCCTTTTTCTCTAGGAACCTATACACACACCCAATATAAAAATTTAAATTTAAAAAGCAAATCCAGGATTTCTGGCAACCAATATTAAATAATCAGTGCTTTTATTCATTTGCATCTGTCAATTTTCTGTTCGTGCAGAATGCAAGATCAGCAAGCCTGTAACTAGCGGAGTTATCCGAGTTTTGACCTGAAGCATTCACTGTATAATGTTTGGTCTATACGATTAATATTCTCTACCAAATTATGTGCATTAAGAAGGACATTTGTTTCTTTAAAATGATACCGATTAGTTTATGTCCTGCGTATATATAATAAATATGAGAGAGAGAGCAGTCCGAGGCGGTGTAATAGTTAGCAAGCTTGTCTTTCTAGAACAATTACGAGTGAGTACAGAGTTCGATCCTCACTGGGTATCTTCAAAAATTTAAATGAATGTCAATCGCTATCTACTATCTTCTTGATTACTCTTTTTGTTTCGCTCATTGCTAATGCTTCTGTTTCTAATTCTTTTTAGAGAAACTCGTTATAGAAGATAGTATATATAATATAAAAGGTTCAATATATTATATATATAATATACAATATATATATAATATATTATATATATAATATTATATATATATATATATATTATCTATATATATTATATATATATATATATTATATATATATATATATTATATATATATATATAATATATATATTATATATATATATATTATATATATTATATATATATATTATATATATTATATATATATATATATTATATATATATATTATATATATATATATATTATATATATTATATATTATATATATATATATATTATATATATATTATATATATATTATATATATATATATATATATATATATTATATATATATATATATATATTATATATATATTATATATATATATATTATATATATATATATATATATATATTATATATATATTATATATATATATATTATATATATATATATATATATATATTATATATATATTATATATATATATATTATATATATATATATATATATATATTATATATATATTATATATATATATATATATATATATATTATATATATATTATATATATATATATATATATATATATATATATATATATATATATATATATTATATTATATATATGTGCCACTTCCAGGCTACGCTTAGAAAATCATTTTTGGTGCCTAGAGTTGGTGTAATGGTTAGCAAGGTTGTCTTGCTAGAAGAATTACGACTGAGTACTGAGTTCTATCCTCACTTGGTGCCCCTTATTTCGACCTTGTGCCACATTTAAGCTACGCTTGGAAAAAAATCACTGTAATAAATGTGATAGGCATCTCGCTGTTTTTATTCGCATCGAAAAGAACCACCCCTCTTTATATTTTTTTTAAAAAAAATATTTAATTTTTTTTGGTGGAGGGTCAATAAATATCACACCGATCAAATTGATTTTCTACTTTTGCTTTTCATATAAAATTTCTGTGTATTAATTTTAGCACCAAATTGTTTAATCTTGAAGCATTCGTAATCTGAGTCCGTGTTATTGTCCAAAGGCCTTTGGCAAGAACAGAATAGAATACAAATATAAGTAAATAAATTAAAATAAAGTAAAAATAATGTTTCTCTTCAGCGATCATGCTAAACTTCGCTTAACTTTCATTATTCAAAAGAAGCCAAGATTCGAATACCACCCGTCATGTTCCACAGCATGAGTTTGACGCATGCGTAATCGATTACAGAACAACACAGAATATTCTCGCATGGGGGAGTATCTTTATCTACGTCATAAACAATTTAGATTTATATAACCTCTGACTAGGATCATCCTAAGAACGCCACCCCATAAGAAAAGTAAGGACAAACAAAGCTGAAATAAACTGATTATTCTTCAATATTTTCTATAACGAGTTTCTCTGCAAAGAAACTAAATTTATTGAGCAATGGAGTCGATCCTAGTATGAAAGACATGTAGAATTATTTTCATGTTTGTTTTTTTAGAGATTTAATATGATTATATGAATTGGCCCCGGGATCGAATTGTGGAAAATAAAGTTGGTATGAATATATTACAGCTAAATTGTAAACGGCAGTGTTTTGATTGTGATTCAATCTATCAGTTAAATTCTGTCCGCTTGGCGAAGACTACAACTGAATCAATAGAAAATACCTTACCACCTCAGCTACATCATTTTTGTCAATTTTAATTTCTTGCTTAAAGTCTGCAAATGCTTACACCTGTGCGACACATCAAAATCAGCTTCATTGATCGGCCAAATGAAATTGCGAACCGCTGTAATATAGCGAAGCATTCTCATTTACTGTGCTTATATTTATTTAGCAAAAGGCAACAAGAACGGAACACCCAATGAAGATCGAACGCGCTACAGGAATAACCTGTAAAGCTCTCTAGCTAATCTCTTTTAGATTATACTACATCTTCTCGCTTTGATATCCTGTATTTTTTTATATTATTTGTTATATTCTATTTATTGGAAAGAATGAGATAATATCTTGGTTTTTTTTCCACTCTCCAAGACCTACAATTGTCATTATTATTTCATCGGGAATATACTAATATTAAGACGACGAAAAGAAGGACGAGAACTAAAAGAAATGACTTCCGTAAATGAGTTATGCATTAAACCATTTTATATAGAAAACTTACGTATATATATAAATCATACTAATATATATATATATATATATATATATATATATATATATATATATATATAGTGCGTGTGTGTACTTAGGTAGCATCCTTTCTTTTAAACACGTTGTATTAAACGCCAAAGACAACTTCGTCCTGCTGATTTTCTTTTGTATTTTCTCATATTTTCGAATGAGACTTTTTATTTCAAAATTATATTTATATATATATATATTTTCCAAAAGACAACCGAGTACTTTCGAGCGTCATCGTTCATCATCAGGGTCAATTTTTTAACTTTAGCCAATTGCCTTGCAGCGGAATCGTATTGCTACATTTATAAGAACCAAATAAACGTTACGAATTATTTTTAATTCAAGAGACGCGTTACTGTTATCACCTGCAGGCGAAGCCATGTGATCGTATGAAGGGGTGAAAAAGATTTTTTATTGTAATTACCTAAAAATCAAAAATACGTTATGGAATTTTTTAAAAATTCAAGGGAAATGATTATGTGATTATCTAATTACACACACATATCTATTATATATATATATATATATATATATATATATATATATATATACTCCCTTCCCTATTACTGTTTCCCTGACAAATACAATCTCCAACGGTTTAAGTGTAGCGTCAATCGACATCTCCCGTTGCCTTGATCTATCCACTTCCCTTCTCCACATCCTTTCACCTATCATTCCTATCTGCTCTCGCTCCAAATCTTATGTAACCCCCTTGCCTTGATCGACCCACTGTCTTTCTCTTTCTCCACATCCTCTCCTTTACCACTCCTATCTAGTCTTCCTCCAACCCTTCTATAACCCCTTGCGTTATAGTGGCCTCCAGCCTTGCTTGGGATGATACGCTTAAAAAAAAAAAAAAAAAATTATATATATATATATATATATATATATATATATATATATATATATAGTGAGAGAGAGAGAGAGAGAGAGAGAGATAACAATATATGTTTTTATATATGAAGAACAGTATTAGGGAGATTGTATGACAAAGTTGAAATTTTTACTTATGACATGTTTCGTCCTTCAGGACTTAATCGGACTAAATTTGTTATGTTGGTAGGTTTATATATGTACACGAACAAGGGGTGCTGGGAATTTTAGAATTTCTTTTTATCTAACCGAATTCATTTACAGTTTTTTTTTTTAATTTATTTCCATCCCTTTTGTAAAAGGTATTCATACTGTGATATTAAAAGCTCTGCTGTCAATGGTGAAATGTTGTAAGAGCCAAGGTGTAAATTTACTGTAGCTGACCTTGCGATAAAGGCACTTTCCAGACATTTAGTTGCCCACTGTAACGAGACTGACTACAACTTTAACATAAAAAAATGCTACTCTGAGTAACGGAAAAAATAATTCACTACGACGTGAATGTCTAGAGTGCCTTAATCGCAAGGTCATCGAAAGTAAATTTACAACCTGGCTCTTACAACATTTTATTATTCCTGGCAGATGATCTAATATTGCAAAGTGGAATACGTACTTAAAAAGTGCTGGAAAGAAAATACTTTAAATGAATTCGGCTAGATGAAAGAGATAAATAAAATTCTAAAATACCAGCCCCCTCTGTGCGTGCGTTTAGTTCTACAAAAATAAATTTAATCCCATGAAGTTTTGAAGGGCGAAATCCGTCACAAGTAAACTTTTTCCACTTTGTCATTATATATATATATATATATATATATATATATATATATAAAACACTTAACAGAGACGCATCCCCTTTCCAGGAACCAAACAAATCTGTCAAAATGACCAAGGGAATTCAGAGCAGCATGAATCCATCCACCTGTTATCTTAAATAAAAACTCAAAAGAGGCTGTTTGACCAACAAAAGGACTGACCAAAATTCATTTTAAAAAAATTAAAAAATAACAAATGAAAACTACAGAAAAAAGTTCATTTTCTCCATCAAGACATTCATTTCTGTAGTTCACTGCTACCAGCAAGCAGAATTTTGTTTCCTGATGATAGCCATGTTGGCCGAAACTAGTCGAGGAATCTAACTGAAATAGTAATAAAAACGAAAGAATATTAATATACAGATCAGTGTGTCTGAAGATTTTAATTTTTTAATATTTTTTTTTATTGTTCAATACATATATTATATATATATATATGGGGGGTTGTGTCGGTCACTGATTAGCCCACGCAGAGAAATTTAAGCATGGAATAGATTCAAACAGTAAGTGAAACTTCACACTTGTGACGTCTCTAAAAAGATCACAGTACAACCCTAATCTGAGGTCTTACGTTTCTATTTAGCCAGAATATAAACTGAGCCGTAACCACTATAAGCCGATCCAATACTAGTCAATCTATCTGTCTACGTCGTTTAAACAGCAATTGACTACTCTCACCAACAGGCTGTCATGTGACTCTCAAAGACCCTTACGACGTTAGATCATCTTGTAGAAGGAAAGACTCTCCTGAATCTTTATAGCGTTACTCTAAACGATACATTTACTACATACACGATTCTGAGTAAAATAAAAAGTTTTTTTAAACAGTTAAATCAATATATATGCTTTATTGCAAACGGAGAAAAACAGCATGTGACTCCTATTCTAAGAAAAGCAACCCGCTATAAGCATCGCATGAAACACGGGCGATTCTTCTATTCTCGAGATTGTTCTGTCGTAGTCTTAATAGGAGCTCATAACCATCCAATCATAAATTTAGCTTAGCCTAGCACAGGAGTTCTAAAGTATTTTTCTTTCGCGAAATCTTTTGTCCTGCACGTATGTGTTACCGTACCCTGTAGACAGGATATAGAATAAAACATACAGATACCAGAGAATAGATAACAAACAAGATTTATTTATACTTTCATTCAATATTTTTAAACATTTAATTAGATCTCAGTTCTAGGAACCGTCTCAGTGAGTAACGTACACCATTTTCCTTTTATTTTGCCCATATCCACCACTGAAAAAAAAAATGTGAAAATGCGAGCGCTAAGACTATTTTCTTTCCGACATTGCTTTAATTGTAATTTATACATTGGTCATTATTGATTCGTTGCAGGAGACATTTTAAAATGGTTATTGGCCATTGATTCATTTAAAAATTCTAGAAACTTCCTCTTTCAATTTTTCTGGAAGAGATTTGGGATTAATTTCAAAAGTATTCCGAACGAATTTATAATCTATGGGCGAACACTGAAAAATATCTATTTCAATTGAAAAGAAAACAGAAGGTTCGCTAACATCTACTCATAAAAAAGAGGAATGTACTGTAAGCGTGAATGACTCAATCGCAAACCGCTGAATTTTCCTTGAGTACCCCAGACTGAGAAACCTTAGTCTATCACTGTGCCACTTGTGTAGGGACTTCAGTGGGGGTAGAACTTGCTGAGTGGCAATAGCCTGGGTCCCTAGGTTGTTCTCTGTCTTTGGCTTACATGCTATTGATAGTATAGCATCAAGTCAAGTCATTAAGGTCGTAGGGGTGCAAAGACTAATATCATCTCATCAGTCGTGTGTCTGACTGAGTCCAGTCTCATTAAACTGATTTTGAACTCAATTTACCTTCTCCTAGGCGCATTGCCACCTCAGGGCAAGAAACTACAGATGATTGTCATTTAGCTCACAGTTCGTGGTGGTTGGGCGGATGAGAAGAGATGGGTCCATTATTTTTTCTAGAATAGTGAAAAAGTGAACGTAACGAACTGATCCGGAATTCGAAATCAGAACGACTATTTCGATTTTCAAATAGCTCACCATTTACATAGTTTAGTTTAGGCAAATTAAAAATTATGGAGCAGCCAGTGTGGATTGAATTTATTATTGTTTTAATAGTCTATGTGATAACGCTGCTAATTATATATATTTTTTACTATTAGTTCACACGATACAAGCCCCAAGGGCCACTCATGGTAGAATGTTATTGAGTGAGATATTTTTTCTAAGTGAATTAACAGGACGAGTAGGATCGATATCGGTTGACCCTGGACTTAAAGAGCCCAAGATTATAGTTGTCAAGAAAGCACCCTCTCTGGAGTTTGTTCCATAAATTAATGGTTCTGGAGAAGAAGCAGAGTGGAACTTTCTTCTTTATAAAAAGAACAGAAAGTGGGTGGGAATGACTTGTAACCCTGAATACGGCGTGGCGAGTTCTAGCTTTGAAGGTCTGAACTGGTAAAATAAGGAATGTAACTCCTTCGAACATCTCGCATAGTAATAGTGATATACCGAGCATAACAGCAAAATTGTCCAATTTTTAGATTAAGATTTGAATTGTTGTATCTGAGAAATGATTAAAGGTATCTTACTGGAATCTCCGAGGTTTTTATAATACTACTGGACTCAATCTTGAGCAATAAGAATTTATAATTACTCTCCAAGCTTAACAAAATCGATCATCAACAAAAATGACATGTTCATCATTAATTAATCAGAGCTAAAGACCAGAACCCCATCAACTACTGAAATAATGTTCACACACACATTATATATATATATATATATTATTCCAGGATCATCTTATTCAAGATGATCTTCGCCCTGTCTAACCCTCTGTCTTGGAGTAACAAGGGGTCTCACACGTTTCACGTACGATTTCATTTTCAAGTTATTTTTCACTACTATTTGGACTGTCATAGATGAAATTCCTCTCTCCCGTGCCAAATGTCTTATGAATTTAGTTGAATCTTTTCTAATTGATCTCTTCAGCTCTAAGTTAAAATGATGGTCCCTCGTCCTGTTGTGACCTAATCCAGTTTTCCTCTCTACTTTTTCCTCTTTTTTAAAACTTTTCTCCTTGATTGTTCTTGAATGGACTTTGAAATTGGAACACAGAGTATGAATGTTGGTACCATTAATGCAGTCTTGAATGATCTTTTTCATCTTTCCATTGCTCAGTTTGGAAGATATATTGGAGCTGACAGAAAACAATTTTAACCTGTTCTCTTTCTAACTGAATAACTCAATGGCTTTTCAGTGATTCTTACAAGAAATTGTGTCAAAATGGCTAAACGTCTTATCTGAAAACCTGGCAAAAAATAAACTCAGTTTAGTGTTTTTTTTTTGTTAGATTTTAGACACTTTGTGGGATGGACAATTATAGCATTCTGTTACATGATTTGAACAATTTTGCGGTCACCCCCGGTAGAAGTGAGAGGCTGTCAACGTTTTGTCTTTTGGAAAGGAGTTGCTGGGTGGAGAATAATTCGTCACTCACAATGGCTGTGTAAGCACTTTTGAACTATCAAAGCTGGACTGGGCTGCATCAGACCAGATATGGCAGCAATATTCCATTCTTGGTCTGATCTTAATCTTGTAAAGATTAAGAGCCTGACAGGGGGAGTTGTGTATTTTTTGGAACGATACCAGGAACAGGCTATTCGACACATCCCATTCTTCTCATATTAACTGATCTAAGTTTAATATAAAACAGTTAAACCCCGATAATGATGTTTTAAATATATAAGGAAAAATGTCTTTTTACTTTGGTCTGTAGCACCGACAAGAAATCTTTAATAATTTCTGACATGTCAGTTGATAATTCTTTTTTTCGATCTCAAATTCTTTAGTCGTTGTAGAATTCAATAAAGAAACAAAAATTTCAGTGAAAGTAAAAAAAAAAAAAAAGAAAAAAGATAGTTTGCTATTTTTTTTTATTAACGATTATTAACCATTTCCAATGTCGAAAATGTTTTCACCTACTCCTTAATTTTGAAGCTGAAAAAAATGGCAAATTTCGTAGAAAAATTGTAAATATTTCACTGGTAGAAATGTACGAGATATCAAAATTAAAATTAAAATTCGCATTCCTAATAAAATCATTTAATGAACTAATTTTTTTCTCGAATTTGAAATGCGTGGACATTTTATGCTGAGACTTATTTATATGTCGAGTGGAACATGGAGCAGATTTCTGAATTTTTTCTTTCAGAAGAAGGAAAGAAATTCCTAATTTGCTACGATACATATAAGCAAACGGAAGAAATATTTTAATGACTTTTTATCCGTAGATTTGAAAATGTTCGTACTCGTGATATTCAAAGGTCATCTCTTAAGTAATGACTTTATCTTTGAGGATATCTTGTTCGGCATTGACTTTTATATAAGACATTAAATATTACATAACGGCTCAGCCTGTTTTTCATGGTTTCTCACGGGTTTTTTCTATCTTTTACTCTCATGCTGAGATTCTGGAAGACAACTTCCGGTATTTGTGGGTCATTTTTCTGCTGTAACGTCTATCTCTATTGATGTTTAGACCAGGAAATATCTTTAACAGTTGGGGATATTTCAAAAGTTATTTTTGATGCTCGATTCGAAGAATTTCCTTCAGAAGTCATAAGGTAAATAAATGGTGATATGGTATCTTATTCGCATCTGACCTCCAACTGTATGGAGGACCATCAGACTAAGAATCAATGTTCTACAAGATATCTTTAACATTTTTTTAAAAACTCTAACATTTATAGTTTCCTTTTATTGTATTCTAAATTTTTACTTATGTCCAATTCTCGTCACATATAAAGAGACTCTTAAACACTTCAGAGATATGAATTAAAGGCAAACTGCAAATCAATGCGAAATTAAATCTTCAGCATAGCCATCTGTTTCCAAGCATACCAGTCAACTCAAGCCCAGCTATGTTCTTTCAACATTCTTATAGGCAACCTTTAGTTGATACAACAACTATTTCCGAGTGGATCTTAGTCACTGTTCAGATATCAGACCCATTAGGGTCATATACGATTTAGAATTCAAAGCACTTAAGTAATTATATAAAAAATTGAAAAAAAAAAATCTATTTAAAAGACAGTTGCTTACATGACTGTAAAACAATCGTCTTTAAACGGATATTCATTGTAAGCTATCTTTATTTGGACGGCACTTTATTTTTCCTGAAATGCTTTCCTTTCACGGCCTATTTGGAGAAGTGGCAAAAAGGGATACATTTTACTCACGCAAAAGGTCGACTCGAATATTTAATGAGGGTTGATGTAAGGAATCTTTCAAGCTGTCGGAAGATATTTGTGGGTTTCGTATTGGATTGGCGCATAATTATCGAGCGTTTTTAAACAATACTTATTATGAAAAAAGAAATCTAACAATTCAACGATAACATTTTTAAATGATCATTCCGGAGCTTATGATTATCGACACGTATTTTTATAACCTGAAAATAAAATAATATTTTTATTAAAAAAGTAAACAATACAGAAATTTTTATTACCAAATAACTTGCCTGCAAAAACGCCTGATAATTATGCACCAACCCAATAAGTCTAATGTATTCTATACTTTTGGGTATGTACATTAAAGACAACAAAGTAAGAAGAGTTCAACATGTGTAAATAGTTGTCGCTTTTAAAATAGACAATGAATCTTGATTTTAGTTCGTTATTTTATTTCCGGATGTGCTGTTGGTATAGTAGCAGTAAAAAAAATGTAATCACCAATTAGTCCTGAATTTATGAATTTAAAAATAGTCGAACTCATAGGTTAGTAAGCATTATAGAAGGAGGAAACTGAATACAAAGCATGGGAGGCAACAGTTTATGATATGTTTGATTTTTTATGGTTTATCAACACCTTGTGCATTATTTAAAACCGAAACATATTTTGGATTGTAAGAATAATGAACGATGATACGTCAAGGAAAAGAAATGTAGTTCTACAGAAGGATGCTGAGAATACCATGAACCGAAGATCAACGGCGAAATTTAAAAAAAAAATACAATTTTTTAATCGCAATCACTCGAAGCGAAGCAGTAAATGCCACTAAAACACGAGGGGTGACAAGATGTAGAAGAATTATGAATAAAAACATGAATGATGAGCAGAAAGAGAGAGAGAGAGAGTAATCAGGAGGACAGTAGATAACGATTGTCATTGCATTTAAAATTTTGCAGATTAAAGTTGGCTGGAAAGCAGAGAGCCGGAAGGGAGTTCTACAAGCGAGAAGTGCGAGAAAAGAAACTGTTCGCATAGAATTTATGTCTACATCTAAAAAGGTCACTTTTACTGAACATCAGGCTGAGATATTTGAAATAATGAGGAAAGAGAGCTTAGAAAAGTTGATACTCATAAGCAAGAGTGAAAGAGGAAATAACGCATAACTATCGACCTTAATGAATAGCAGAGCAGGAATCAGTAGATGTAAGTAAAAGACTAAATTTATTAACAGTTTCAAGGAACGGAAAATTGTGCTTAGCTATTATAACCAACGTCCTGGATGGTCACGGCACATATAAGAATGTATTCTGAAGAGATTTCTTAAGTCAATAAGAATCAATCTTGTAAATAAAATAATAGAATATCGTCAAGTCCTTTGTCAGTAAGATATCCTTATAACAAGATCAGAACGGGTTATGCGTAGTCGTATAGGAAAATGTGTTACATAATTTAAGCAAGGTGTTAAGAGATAGCAAATTTTCGTTAGAAACAACAGAAACGCGTGCTGAAATGCTATGGAACATTTCATATCTGATATGACAGTCAATGCTGAAAAAGATCTTTACATATATAAAAAAAACATGGCCTAAAAGACATGTAGTTCCATTAACGAATGTTTACAAAGATAAGACCAAAGCAAATGTAAAATCTTGAAGAAAAACTTAAGTAAAAGAACTTATTGCAAACCGAAAGAGACTTTTGCAATTTCGGGAACACATAGCGAGGAAAAGGGCTTGGAGAATCTAAAACTCATAGAACTTTAAATGGAAGAGATGTAAGGTAAACAGAAAATGACTTAAGTTCTTTATGTGCAGTGTCCCTTCAAAATGTTGGGTCCACACAATTTTTTGTCCTTTGTAGATCTTAGTAATTTTTTTCCGTTATCTTTCCTGAATCCTGTTCACTTACTGAAGCCCGTCAGGTAAGTTATGCGCCGTTTCTTTCTGTTATTCTTGCCTACACTGTCTTGTGACTGTCAAATTTTCCACGCCCTCTTTCCTCATTGTGTGCTGTATAAATTTCAATTCTGTTTTTCGCATCTTATGTATAAGTGTCTTTTGTGTTTTCCATTTTGACTTGGTGGTAGAACTTGTTAAGGTTCCAACTATTGTCAAATAGTGAATCCACAAACAAAAACAAATCACTATGAAAGTATAAAAATATATTTTAATAATAAAAATACTGTAGTAATAGTCATAGTAAGAATAGCAACAATGTTTTTTTTTTATATATGAAAAAATGCAAACAATACATGTTCCTAGTAACATTACCATCGACACATTTCTAAAGAAAAATGACCAGAACTACATTTTATAGTAGAATTACCAACAATACATTTTATCTGTAGTTAAGGCTATGAAACTGTGTTCGGAATATTTAGATTTCCGCATTAAATAACCCATAGTTTGATATGCCGCTAAAAAAAAAAAATCAACTAAAGAGCCAACAGGAAATAACTTTCATGACATTAATCCATATAATATTCTACAATTTCTTAATCCAAACTGTATTCCAAAATAAAACTTCAACAAAACTATAACATAAAACATACGCTGGTAATTATGTCCTCACAAACATGTATATGCATAAAATGTGAGAATCATCTACCATGTATTCAACTGTAAAGCAGAATAACACATACTATTTTTATTACTTCAAACCTCACAAGAAAATGAAATTTCGACATTAAATGACCCATAAAAACTTGATATGCCATTAAAGAAACAAATCAAATCTAAAATATCCTCGTTGCTCACATATTCAGTCTATGGTATTCTCAGCATCCTTCAATAGAACCGCATTTCTTTTGTTGCAGGTTACATCTACATCTGTGAGAAGATTGCCCAGCATTCACTACCATATTACACGACTGCCATGGACGGAACATGTGAGCAACACCGAGGTTTTGAAGAAAGTGGAAACAAAAAGGAAACTTATAAATAATGCAGTTGAAATATAGGGGGGCACGTAATAAGGATGGAGAGCTTAGAAAATCTGATACACACGAGAGAGATTGAGCGAAAGAAGAACAGAGAAATGCAGATCGTAGTGTACTTGAATAGTTTGAGCAATTGGATGCTAGAAAAACACTAAATACGTGGAGCTACAAGAGATAGGAAGATGTGGAGGGCCGTGATTGTACATGGGACATAAAAGAAAAAAAAATGGCAATTTTCTGCCCACCTAAAGCAGGCAACAATGCTTGGCATTTTGTAGATTCAGTTGGTATTGATCTTCATCATCGTATTATTGTCCCATTGAGTGGTTTCCAAGCACCCTCCTCAGTATCCAGAGTGTTTTCAATAATACCGTCGCCTCGAAGCTGAAGTGAGTAAATAGACACAAGAAAAAAAAAGACAGTTGGCACAGAGGGTCGAGTTACTTAAAGCAATATAAGCCAGGTATTTGACGAAAACCTTCTCTGCTTACGCCTTGAACAGCGTTTCTCAACTTTTTTCACCTCGGGGCGCATTTGTCGAAACTGTGGCGCACACTTTAAGCTTTGATAAGGAAAAATATGTCTTGAAATTTGAAAATAGGAAAATATTAAAGAAGTCTTGCGAAATAAGCATTTATTTTTAAGATATTACATTGGTCGGAGTCTCTAGCTTTTTAAAAATAAAGATTTGTTTTTAAAACAAAAATAATTCATAAATTACTCTTCTGTTAACTTGAGGCGCACCTGACTACATTTCAAGGCGGATTAGTGCGCCCGGATGCAACCGTTGAGCAACGCTGACCTAAAGTGACATAACACAAAGATCATATCAACACATCGATTATGCCAAGTTATATTTTTCTAGTTTAAAAACAGCAGTAAGCGAAGTTATTTTACAGTTGTTTGTGAAATATTTCTCTGTTGCGTCATTTCTTATATTTTTCCTGCAATCCATTTCCTCGGACTTTCTAAGTAGGTTACTCTCAGTTCTTTTCCGAGTTTCTCTTGCATTGGATGCTCCCTGTGAGCAATAAATACTCCAAGCCGCTGTACTCATAATTATCCAAATCTTCAGCTATCTCTTTTAGATTGCTAGCAATAGATACTCCGAAGTTTCTATTCCCCCTTTCTGCTGACATATTTAGTGAACCTTGTAAGAACAATGATAAAATAATTATGTCCTTAAATTCATATAAACATATCTGTCAATACAAGTGTTATCGACATATTTAGATAAAAATATATAGAAGCATATATTCTCATAAATGTGTAAAAACACACACACATTATATATATATATATATATATATATTAATACATGTCTCATTAAATAATATAGATAAGCGTTGTCTATATATTTTATGCAAGTTTTTTTCATATAGTCTGATAATCTTAATAACATTATCATTAAATAATGAAAGAAAATCACAATATTGATACATACTTTTTTTTTTTTTATTTAATCCGATCTGAGCTTTCTTTCATTATTTAATGATAATGTTATTAAGATTATCAGACTATATGAAAAAAACTTGCATAAAATATATAGACAACGCTTATCTATATTATTTAATGAGACATGTATTAATGAAAAAATGCTGCCTAAATACACACAATATATATATATATATATATCCGATGAGCTGAGAACGAAAGTAATATATAAATTCCAAAGTTCACAGCATTAATTCAAAAGAGGGCTCGATACCGATAGTAGAGCGATAATTATTTATTTATTATAATTTTATCATATACACAAAACCATTTTACTCACTAAAAAGATGCAACTTGGTTTCAGTGCATTTCAACTGCACTTCGATGGATGAGATTCGAAAGTGGTTTTCTTAACCATTTAAACATGGTTAACCATTTTCGACTCTCACCCGTCGAAGTGCAGTTGAAATGCACTGAAACCAAGTTGCATATTTGTAGTGAGTAAAATGGTTTTGTCTATATGATAAAATTATTATATATATATATATATATATATATATATATATATATATATATATATATATATATGATGAAATGGATTAAGTTCGACAATTATTTAATATATTTTCTGTTTATACGTTATTTTAATAGATACAATTTGTATAAATAAATACACTTTAAATAAACAGTATTACAAACAAACTTCTCATCAACGGACTAATAAAGGGATGGGTGGTCCGTCAAAGCTGATTGTCTGTATACAGAAAGGGATTCTTTCTTAGTTATAAAACCACTATAATAACAACCAGTAGTTATGATCATAATGTAAATACTATAAACATGTATATGTGGCATAAATAAATATATACGTAATAGATATATTAATCAAATAACAAAAGTAATAGCTACTTTCTCACGAACGCGCTAATGTATCGTACTTTCTATACTGTAAACCTGTCTGTGTTTACAACTGAAAAGCCAGCCACCGCCGCCAAGCGGTCACTTTGAGAACTAATACAACTCGTTCCGCTAATCCCGCAAATTTTGAAATCAACCGATGACGACTTGGTAGTTTTTTTTCCTTAATTTTTTATTTTATTTTGCCTACAGATTTTGTCCGTTGTATTCGAAGACCGCTAAGGGAGTGTCCGTAGATGAGAGGTTTGTCTGTATTTACCGAATTGAATGTGCGAGAAATTTCTTAGAAAATATGTGCTTCTCCGACAGATTACACGTTCGATTCCTGTCGGAGAATCGATATATATATATATATATATATATATATATATATATATCGAACTTGACGTATGAGGGTCAGACAGATCAGTTGCCAGAAAGTGAAAGCCCGACACCCACACAGGATTTGATTATAGTGGTGAAGGCTTTGTGCAGGGCCATCCACACACTATATATATATATATATATATATATATTATATATATATATATATATATAAATTATATATATATATATATATATATATATATATATTATATATATATATATATATATATATATATATATATATATATATATATTATATATATATATATATATATATATTATATATATATATATATATATAATATATATATATATATATAATATATATATATATATAATATATATATTAGTTTATACGTAATTTTTGTAGATACAAATATGTCAGTCAATGCTCTGTTTATGATAAAGAGTATTAACAACATTTACCGGCTTAAATGCTCAAGAAATTTCATAGAAGGTATGTTTACTCCGACAGGAATTGAACCTGTATGCTAAAACAGAACCGTCATATGGCTTAAATGGTATAGCACGTCAGGCTATATGACGGTTCCGTGTAGAATGCAGCTTCGATTCCTGTCGGAGGATACAGATTTTCTATGAAATTTTTCGGACGTTCAGGCCTGTAAATGTTGTTAATACTGTTTATTATAAACAGAGCATTTACTTAAATATTTGTCACTATAAAATAACATATAAACAAAATATACATTAAATAATAGTTGGAATTAGTCCATTATATATATATATATATTATATATATATATATATATATATATATATATATATATAAAACTTATATCACCATATATTGCTATACGAAGAGTGCACCTCGAGGCGGGGTAATAGTAAGATTGTTTTGCCAGAACAATTACTACTAAGTAGTGAGTTCTATTTTCACTCTGTGCTCTCTTTTTCAGCCTTGTGCCACATTTAAGCTCCACTTGAGAACAAATCACTATAGTGTTATACATAGAATATATATATATATATATGTGTGTGTATATATATATATATATATATATATATATATATATATATATTAAAACACGCATATACACCCCCTATATATACAGAAACTACTTTCCATTTGTTGCGTCTCGTAGTATAAACTCTGTAGTCGACTAATAAAACATTGGTACATTCAAACTGGATGTCGGTATTACAAACGCCAACTGACTACTTTTCATTATAAGTTTTATTAGTAGTCCATGCCCTGAAGTAGCTACACGACCTGTCATAAGAGAGACAGAGAGAAATAGCTCTGAAAATTCTGTAGCGCCGATGTAATGTTTATTCGGAAAAAGGAAATTATTTTTCGCAATAGACAAATTCCTGTCCGTTGTCTGAAGAGGATATTGGCCAAAGATCGTCAAGAAGCAAAAAAGAGATCTGTGATTTGAAAAGTTTTTAAGAATTTTTAGTTGGAGCTATATTAAGAGATAAAGACAAGGAAGGGAATATTGGATAGGAAAACTGATAAGATAATGAGAGAGGGAGGGCAGGGAAATGTGTTAGCAAGATGTAAAGAGAAGAGAGAAAAAGAATATAAAAGAATGATAGAGTTGAATACCTGTTAAAATCACTCACAGCACGAGAAAGTGGGAAAAATTAGACAAGGGAGCGCCACGTGTTAAGGCGGGGGTCGGTGGCAATGAGAATATCAGGAGATAGTGGGGTGACGCCTCGACACAATGGGGAGACGAAGGTAATGAGAAGCCCACGAAACACTGAGCGGAAGCTGGCAATGAGAACGCCACGAAACACTGAGCTGACGCTGACAATGGGGGCGCCACGTGACGGGCTGAATGCTGGCAATGTAGGCGCCACGTGACGGGGTGAACGCTGGCAATGGGAGCGCTACGAGACGGATGGGAGACGCCGGCAATGGGGGCGCCACGAGACGGATAGGAGGCGCCGGCAATGGGGGCGCCACGAGACGGATAGGAGGGGCCGGCAATGAGGGCGCCACGAGACGGATGGGAGGCGCCGGCAATGAGGGCGCCAAGAGATGGATGGGAGGCGCCGGCAATGAGGGCGCCAAGAGACGGATGGGAGGCGCTGGCAATCGGGGCGCCACGAGACGGATGGGAGGCGCTGGCAATCGGGGCGCCACGAGACGGATTGGAGGCGCTGGCAATGGGGGCGTCACGAGACGGTGTGCAAGAGAAGATATAGTGTTAAGTTAGAAACTGAAGTGGCAAAAGTAGACATGCCTAGAAGAGTGGAGATGAACACAAAATACGCAAGAGAAAGACTTGAGTATAAAAGGGAGGGTGACAGAGAAAATAATAGAACGAAGAAGAGTCAGAATAGAACAGAATGATAGGAAACAAGGGAAAGAAACGGCCAGTTTCTCTTTCATACATACATACATACATACATACATACATAAGCACACTAACATCAGAATATTCCAGTAATAAGACATAACCATGCGGTACCCAGTGATAATCACACTCCGTTGTGTAAGGATCTTGAAAACTCCAGCTTCGAAGAACTACGCTTCGAAGAACCTTTTAAGCAGAATAGACAAAATGGTAAAGACAACAGAAACACTAACAGACTACAAAATTCTATCCGGAGAAATACGAATCTCAAGTATAACTTCAACACCGTCATGTTATCTGTACTATGGAAGTTGGATCTTCGGTACACGTGCAGAAAAGCATCCAGCATCGATTCTACATCGTTCTCAATTTGCAACAGAGAGTATTCATAAGTGTCACTGGAGTCGGAAAAGGAGCGACAGTGTAACAAGCATCGAATGGAGGTTTCCGAACGAGAGACCCTCATTTCTGAATAAAACAATAGAATAGAATTGGCAGAAATGTAAAAACGAAGCTCTTTCTTGCTACAAGACCTTTTCCTGTAGCCACCATGAAAGAAAAGAAAAAAAAGAATAAAATTGCCTGCAACGTTTGGGACAGAAACGGAGGTGCGAACCGCTTCTAAATCTTCCTAGGCGAAGCGACGCCATGTGATAATCTAATCTACATGTTTATCACCATTTCATATTTGTGCAAAATATTCTGTCTACCGTTTATTTAGTAAAAATTAAATACGTCTTCGAGGCTGATGGAAAGTTCCTATCGCCGCCATTTGCATAATAAGTACCGCCATTTGCATAACTGAAACAAATCAAGACAGTGTCTTCGAAATTTCCACAGATTATTTGCCTTTAAAATTTCAACTGTCTCTTCCTGATGCAAAGTATTCTTTCTGTTTATGGGCCACGTCCTTTCAGGACGAAGGCGATCACCATCTCACTATCCCTTGCATCTCTCAACATGTTCTCTACCTCTGCCACCTCCACCAGACAACGTTCTGTCATCTTAAGCCCGCTAGATATGTCATGCGTTGTTTTCCCTTGTCTCTCTTTCCCTCTATTCGACCTGTGAGTATCAGATTCTCCAGGCCCTCCTTTCTCATTATGAGTCCCAGAAAATTCAGCTGCCTCATTCTGATGTTAAGTATAAGCCTTCTCCTTGTTTGCAACCTCTCTAAGACCTCATCGTTGATCACACGTTCCGTCCATGATATCCTTAGCATCCTTCTGTAGAACTATATCTCCGTCACCGCGAGTCTCTTCTTCATCTTTGAGGAAATCGTCCAACATTCGCTGCTGTAAAGAAGGACACGTGACTGCTCAATATTCTTTTCTTTGTTACCAAAGAAATCCTCCTGTCTCGCAATACACTGACCAGTTTATGTAATGCGTCCTTGGCCATCCCAATACGTCTACTTTTAGGAAGAGTGAGGTTAAGTATAATTGTTCTTTTTGTCTTCATTTTCTCTAAAATTTCGTTGTTGCTCACATGTTTGGTCAGAAGTATTCTTAGCATCCTTCTGTAGAAGCACATTTCTTTTGCTTCAAGATTCTTTTTCGTCTGTGAGGAGATTGCCAAAATATATATACCATATAGGACTGGTATTACGTTACGTTATAATTCAGTTATCTTTTTTTGTTGTTTCTGACACTATCGCGTTATTGTAAAAAGCAAAGAAAAACAAGAGAAGAAAACTGTTTTTTAAACGAGGAGAGCGTCTTCGAAATTCTCGGATAAAAATGCTTAACCAAAAATTGACTGGTTTAAATGCCGCATTGGAAATTTTTCTTAATATGTTTATCGACTAGACGCCATGTTGAAAATGCAACGCAACAAATAATTATACTATTAGCATAACGTAAAAGCGCTACATTCATCTGACAAACGCATATTATCATTTGTATCTTGGAAGAAAACACTTTCTTATGCCAACGAACACTCGTTGCCATTTTTGTAATGTCAACGAATACTCGTTGTCACTTTCGTAATGCTCGTTGTAGTAGAAACTTTGTAATCTCAGATACAACTATAATACGCCGTTGAACAGTGCTAGTGTCAGACGTCTTCGAATATCACACACACTAATAGTATTCGCTCGAATAGTAATCCGATATAGCGATCTGAATAGAGAAATAGTATAGAGAATAGTGATTCGTATAGTAACAGGATAGAGTGGAACCGGTGATCCGAATAGTAATAGAAGATAGAATAGGAATGGCGATCGATTAGACACACCCTATCACCCGTATATGCGTTTCCTCTGTCACATGGTGTACTTAATTCAATAATGGGATCACCTGTTTCTGCTCACTGGCGAGAGTTGTTTTTTTTTTTTAATGATCTTACAATGTTTCACCGGGAGAAAATATCATCTCATAGAGAAACCTGGAACGATAACTTGTTTTATAAGTGTAGTTTTTTTTTCCAGAAATGTATACGAGTTACATAATTTTAACAAGATGTATCCTTGTCATCTTTTTATAACATTAGCATTTATAAAACAAACGAATATTTCCCGTAGAGAAGCCATTTCTCTATCTCACACTGAAATGCCATCTCCCTATTGTAACATTAACATGATGCTTTTTCTTGATATATATTTAGTTATACGTATTAACATAGGCCCATAGTACGATGTGAATTGAGGTTTGCTATGTTTATGGGTAAAACGGTTCAAAATCAGAGAGAGCGTACGTAATAATAAAATATGAAAAATGGACACAGATGCAAACACCAAGTGGCGACAGTCTGTTTCATACTTGAACGCAATCTTCAGATTGCGTGCGTGCTCGTCTGTGTATATATGCTGCATTATGAGTAGCATATATTTATAAAGCATGTTTTTCTCCCTATTTCTCACTCACCAGCATATGTATATACGGAATGGAGGTGAGACGGAAAGGTTAATTTAATTTATGACGATAGCGGAGGTGGTTAAACCGCCGTAGCGGAAAGGTTGACCTTGTTGCAAATATATATATATATATAATATATATATATTGTCATCCACAGACAGACTGTTTCGCAGCTCATCAGTGTGACTAGACGTCCGGTTGCCTCTAGCTATGGTCGAAACCCGACTGAATTGGCGTCAGTCGGAACTTCTACCACTAAGACGTCGGCTCACGGCAGGGATGAAGATATATATATATATATATATATATATATATATATTATATATATATATATATATATATGTATGTGTGTGTGTGTGCACCACACATCTTACCAGTATCAAAAGGGATTTTCATGCACGATGCAATCGTCAGGTTCTGATTGAAAACTGAAGTTTATTTAGCTATTATGCTTTGTTTTATTACCTCCAGCACCATGTTCTATATATATATATATATATATATATATATATATATATATATATATATATATATAGCATAATGAGAAGCCACGTATACTTTCTTGATATGTATATAATATAGATAAAACAACTGAAAAGTTGCAAATTAAAAGAAAAAAATTGGGTGATTTTTTGTGAAAGTATTTATTTATATGTTTTTATCACGTGACGTCCGCGTCCCGCGACGAACGCTAATTGTAAACAAACTCCCAAATACAGTCATTCAATTAATTTCTGAGGTAGGACCGAGGTGGCCTGAAATATCAAATATATAAAAACATATAAATAAATACTTTCACAAAAAAAGCACCCAATTTTTTTCTTTTAATTTGCAACTTTTCAGTTGTTTTATATATATATATATATATATATATATATATATATATCTATATATATATATATATATATATATATCTATATATATATATCTATATATATATATATATATATATATATCTATATATATATCTATATATATATATATATGAAAGGGAGAGGATGTACAACATTTTGGCAATTGTGAGTACTTTGCTATTTGTTCAACTGGTAAGTTATCCTCCTTTTGCATGACATTTCAAACATCTCTCGAAATCACTACACATTGAAATTGTTCTTTCTTTGAAGACATGTCCAAACATTCATATCCCTTCCTATGGACACACACATAAGTGCACATATAAGTGAATATAAGAGACTAGGTAAATCTATAAATCTAACAAGAGCGATATAGTGAAACCGATGAACACAAGAGAGAGCACTGACCCGTGCGAGAATTGGCAGATAGATTTGCAATGTCCTGAAGAGAAGTGGCATACACATATACCAACGAGATAAAATCGCGGGGAGAAAGAGATAAGAAAAAAGAATGAGCAAAACATATCCAATCGAATATTTAAAAAAAGAAAAGCGGCAGAAGATGGCAGGGAAGGCCGCAGTAAGCGCTAACCAGTACTCGATAAAAGTAGCGGACAAAGGTGGCGAATGGCGCCGTAGGTGTTTTTCATTACAGGCCAAGTTAGAATTTTATGAATGTTGGCTTCATGGTTGGTGAGTCTCTGAGAGCGAGCGCGTCGAGAAGTAAAGACAATGAAAATCTGTGTTACCGTTATTGATAGAACTCAATGGATAGAGTATTAGACATGGTTTTCATATAGTACAAGTAGAGATTTGGAATTTTAGTTTGAACAGCCAAAAACAATAGCGATGAAGGGATGTTCCTTCAGGGAGACCCCATGCCTTGACCACCTATTGGGATTAAACTCAAACCAGATCTTAATTGGAACTTGTACATGCAACCCATAGCTAAAGATGCTGATAAAAAAATGGTCCGTTCTATGTACCACTCCAACAAGTAACTGATTGTTTCTGCTATCATCAGACGTTACAAGAGCCACATCAGGCCGAAAATGGAGTACTATTGCCATATATGGGCAGGAGCTGTGCATTCTTTACTTTCCAGTCTCGATAGAGTTCAAAAGTGTCTCCGCGTCCTTATGGGTGATGACTTACTTTACACGGAATCACTCCTTTCATACGGACGAAACGTTGAAAGCGTCTTTCTGATCTGTCGCTATATCTATGTAAAGTGTTCAGACGAACTACATTCTTTCGTTCCACCAGTTCAAACCTTCATGCTTTAGACCCGACATGCCACGCCTATTGTAGTGAACCACCCTCATTCCCTTCGTATTCCATTGGTGAGGTGCAAGTTCTATTCGAGAAGCTTCTTGACACGAAAAACTGCTCTGCAGAACTGACTCCCAAGTGGATGCTTCCCCGATCACTACAATTTTACATCATTGTAAAAAAAAAAAAAATACATTTGTTTGAATTCACATTTTCAGGTTAGCAAAGCTTATTTCAAACGTAGCGCGAAAGGTCGCAAGTAGTTCAACGTTTGATATGACGATTTTCTACGCTTAGCTAAGATGTGATACATGGCTGAAAGTATAGACCACGCAGTGAGGATCTAACCTTAGCTTGATCAAGCTTGTTAACCATTACACTACGTCGAAGTACACTAGTGCTTTTCTAAGCGTAGCTTATATGCGACATAAGGCCGTAAGTATGACGCACCCAGTGAGGTTCGAACTCACTACTCAGTCGTACTTGATATAGCGGGACAAGCTTGCTAACCATTACACCACGTTGAAGTGTCCCACGGTTAGCAATGATGGGGTAAAGGCGCTCCGAATGACAAGATGTCTCAAATAATGGATACTTGAAGTATATCAACCACTAGCAGAATATCCGTTCTCTGAACAGTGAATCTGTTACCAGATTTGTTCTCATGATTTTACTGATAACAAAATAATTCAGCAAGAGACTATATTTACGTACGGAATTAATATTTTTATTGATTATGACATTAAAAATGAATGCAACAAACCAGTTATTTAATTAGTTTTTCTTTTATGTTATTTATTTTATTTAAATCTTTTTCAGTTAAAATTAATTTAAAATTCAGTACATTTAAATAATCCTGTAATATTTATTTAAAAATACTTCAAAATAATTAATGTTTTATTAATTAATTCAGCAAACGTATTTTTTCACTTGTTTATATAATTCGGTAAGATATTAAGAAAATCCAGTTAATCAGATTATTTTCATTTATTTAGGTAATTCCATAAATTTATTTTGAAAAACCGAGATTGCATTCTTTTTCTGTTTACATTGAATGTGAACAATATTTTTACTGCTCTCTTGAGAATGGTTAAATTTTTTGAGAAATCAAATATAAATTATTTCTTTGCAAACACGATGAATTTTTCAAAGAATATTTTTGAAAGAAACATTACTTATATATTGTAATTAAAAAAAATTCATTTAAAAATAAATAACACAGAAGAAATATTTATTAAAATATGATTTTAAAAATTATACAAATTATGTGTTACGGCGAATTTTGTAAATACTAATTAGTAGTAATATATGTAAAAGTAGCAAAGAAATTCCTTTATTTAATAATACGTTGTTCTCTATTGTGTAAATTCCTCTCGAGGAGTTTGTAACGCCCTGTTTATCATCTCTCATGTCGTCTCCCTCCTTGGGCAAAGGTGCATTCAGGGACGGCTCCGGCAAAGGGCAGAGTCGCAACTGAGAAAAATTATATTAGAGAATCGAAGCCAGCGCAGCCGACGTTTGCGGGGGCTGCAGGAAATTTTTGTTCTTTGCCCGCGTGTGAGAGCTCGAGTCCCCACCTTAAAGAAGACCTTGTCTCAACTCGTCTTAGTGAGGACACAGAATACATACCGAATGCACTCAGGGGCGATCCCGTCAAAGGACAGAGAAAATTTATACTGAGAGATGCCCAAACCTGGGGATCAGCTGCCCGAGGCCGCGCTCTCTCATTGCGCTAGAGAGAGGGTTGCGGGGTCTCGAGCAATTTTTGTTCCTTGACCAGGTGTACGCACTCGCGTCCCTACCTTAAAAAAGACCTTGTGTCACATCTCGTCTTAGTGGGGAGACCGAATAAATACCTTGTGTAAATTACTCTCTCTCGAGTAGTTTGTAACACATTACTTATCAACTCTCAGTTGCGTCTCTGTTTTGGGGCAATAATTTTTTCTGATACAAGTCTTACTATTTAACCTGCAGTTGGGATGAAAAAATCGATTCATAACTTTTCCAATGATATTTGCTCGTAAGTAAATATAACGAACGGAACTCGAATTCCAACCCGGGTTCAAAATATTATGGGTGATGTTGTAATAAATTAACTTCGATCCTTCCGATTGTGCACTAAAAATAAACGGAAACAATGGATGTCAATTGAGATATAGACCGTTAACCTTAATTTTCATTTGTTATTTCATGTCCCGGAGATTCGTGTGCATTGAGAGTTAGACAGAATAAAAATGAAACCAGCAAACCAAGTTCAAAATTCAGCCGAGTTAATTTGTATTCACTTCGAGTTAATATCGTTAAAGAAGGCATGAACCCATTATTTGTGTTACAGTTCTGGTTTAAACATCACTGCAAACTGTACTCTGACATTAATTGGCCACCAGCCTAAGAGAATGAAACAGGAAAACATACATGTACCTTTCACTAAAACTACAATGGCGACATACATTTACTGATATATCTGTAAAATTTAATTTCTGTTAAGCTATTTCTCGCCTCTATCTTGCCTGGGTTTGGTGGTAAAAAAAACGAATAAAAGAAAAACGATTATATAGGCAAAGATCTCAAATATATATTTTTTACAAGTTAATATTCCGTTACTAATCTGCGTCGGGTTATCAACTCGTGAATTTCAGTCATTTCAAGAATATTGGGCGATACGTACCGTAATTGGCCGGGCTCCTCGGGTATTGAATCTTTTTTTTTATCGAGATTTAGCTAGATTACCAAACATGGGTAAAGAATTTCTGTCTGATCTTTGACGACTTGTTAGTGATCGCTAGCACCAATATCGACGCTTTCAAATGATTTTGACTACTGTCGGGGCTTGGGTCAATTCATGGTATGCTTCCCAGGCACTTATTAATAGTGTCACGCGCGAGCATCGTCTTCCATGATTAAATGTCAATAAGTCAGCTCTTTAATTAATTGACCACTCTAAGCTATGTTTGACCTCTAATATTACCTCGTATCCTTTGGTCCACCATCCAGCGCGTTAGGTACGTTTGTTCGATAGTTCATTCCGACTCTCTCGCATTCAGCATATCTTGTGACTTCAGTTCTCCAAACGGTCTTTCATCGTTACGTGTCCCAGAAATATCAACTTTTTCTGCTACTAATTAAAAGTGCCCTTTCCGTTTACCATTTGGCTTAAAACTTTGTCGTTTCTCACATGTTCCATTCATGCTATTCTCTTCAGCATCGTTCTGTAGAACCACATTTCTGTTGCTGTAAGTTTCTTCTCCTGTGATGAGCTTGTTCAGTATTCAATGTCTTGTAGGAAAACTGATATTAGATAACAGTCCAGTACTCTTTTCTTTGTTTCTTTTCCCATTTCTTAATACTTTGAGAAAACTTTTTGAAGACATTTTTTGCTATTCCAATCCACCTTCTGATCTTGGTGTTGCAAATAGTTATAAACTGACTGATTATATACATTCAGTTTACATAGTTTCATACAAAGTTATATAATATATTACCCCCTCAGAAAATACATTTGTATGTATTTAACACAGAAATATCACTATAGATATGTTTATTTTCATCTTGATTGCACTTAGATATATGGATGCTTCCTATTTGCTTTGAAATGAAGATTTTGTCTCCACTATGATTAGGATTTCTTCAATATATCCTTGAGTGTCAAATTCTTGTCAGTCCTCTTTCCTCATTAAGTGCCTTAGAAATGTTATCTGTTTTCTTTATTTTAAGTATAAGTGCTCCTTTTGTTTCTATTTTCCCTAAATCTTTGTTGTTGCTCACATGTTCCATCCATGGTATTCTCTTCAGCATCCATCTGTCGAAACAGATCTCTATTGCTTTAGGTCTCCTTTCCTCTACATCTTTGAAAACAAATTGTTCAACATTCTCCGACATATAGATTGTAACTGTTAGTACCAATATAGAAAAATAGAAAGAAGCCTCTGACAAAGACGAACATTCTCTCGAGATACAGTGGGGGAGATTTCACAATGAGTAATTAACTGATATTTTTTTCTAGAGATTCTCTGTGAGTACGAGTGTGTGCGCGAGTTAATATAGGGTGACCCCAAAAAACGGGAACTTTTTAACAATCCAATAAAACCAAGAGTGATGGAAGAAAAATATTTAATTCATAGTAACTGAAACCTTAAAACATGCCATTTAAGAAACAATGATGGAATTTTCATTTTTTTAAAGTTACGTCCTGTAGATGGCGTCCTCCTGTACGAATGCATTCTTGAAATCTGCTGTTGAGATTCCTCATTGACTGCTGCAACATCTCAGCTGGATACTGTGAATTTCATTCTTGTTACTAAAATGGCGAAATGTTTACTTGCTCAAGGTCAGTGTCTCGCAGTGTTGCCACTTGCTCATGTCTGGCAATACGCACTTTAAAAATCCCGTTTTTTGGGGTCACCCTGTATATACGAAACATATACAGTATGCATAGATAAAAATGTGTGTATATATATATATATATATATATCTTAAAAGCCACCCAATCGGGGGGCATTAAACTGGCCCCTGCGGAAGCTCTTGATTGAGCCTTCATCACAATAGGTAGGGAGGAGTAGATGCGATAAGCAACAATAAACTACAAAAGAACTCAAAATTCATCGCTGCATTTAAGTATTGTATTAATATTTCAGCTTACATTTTAAAGTTCAACGATAATTATTCTGTAGCCACTTAATTTAAAATCAATTTGATGTACATAGGTGGTACTTTCCCTGCAAACTATATTTATTTCATGGGTGACATTCTCTGAATTTCGCAATTTCGATTATTTCCAAATTTATTTCCAAGTTATAAAATTTAGTTTGCTCCGGGAGTCGGCTTGTTTTCAAAATGGTAGATATGTTAGGCTGGAGCCTCTGGGAGTAAAGTTGACATAGTGACTAACTGACATTCACATTTATTATGTAGATAAGGTAAATGTTAAACTTAATATCGTGACTCTTAATTACAGTAATTCACAACATTAGATGTTATATATTTTATGAAAATATTTTAGAATTTCGATTTACTTTATTAAAAATAATTAAAAACAACTGTTTTATTTAATTATATTTTTATATGTTAATTTATTTTATTAAAAATTAAATTCTTTGACGATATACTTTATTACAATAATTAAAAACAAAAACTGGTTCATATTTTAAATAGTGCTTTTTCAAATTCCTTGTTTGAAGAAATATATTCACTGATTAATATTTTAATCCTTAATAAATTACTTTTATTCGGTTATAAAAAAAAGTTATGTTTTTCTGGTGCTGAGTTCTCTCGGTCTTGAGTTGTGCCGGCGCACAGTCGTCAGTGTTGTGTTTTCCTGCCCCCAACTGCAGATACATTTCGATAACGTAGTAAAGCAAGAACAATAGACTAACCATCCATTTCTAAGAAAATAGAATGGATGGTCATTGGCAATACGCCAGGCGAAGATGTAAGCTACGAATTTGGGGACGTCAAAATAAAGAAACACACAGATATTTAACACTCTGGAAGTGTTATAACCAATGATGGAAATATGATACAGCAATCTAAGGATGCATATGCATCGAGAAAGATACGTCCTAGTAACTAAGCGCAATATTTAGAAGCAGACAAATTGCGCTGTAAACTGCTGATATTGTTATGATTAACTATGTAATTGCAACATCATTTCGGTGTTCTGGGGTTAAATATTTTTATTCTTACACTTCTTCGAGAGGAAACCTGTTATTTTTCTCGAAATAACTTCAATATTAATCCGTTTGCTTTTCTAATTGTTGGTTTTGGTGTTTTTAGAAAGTGCATTCAAAAGACTGAATCCAAGTAGTGGAAGGGGAAATAAATAAAAAAAATGAATGAGAAAACATAAGGAACGAATGAACAAATTGTACAGACATTTAGACAACGGAGAAAATAAAAAAAAAAACAAATGTGAAAGAAAATTAAAAACATATCACACAAGAAATTGGAAAGAAGAAAAATTGACAGATAATCCTCACTCTTAACAAAAAACGAATGACATCTGAAATATTAATTCCTAACTTAGCATGAGAGAGAGAAAGGTTTTAAATATTCTAATTCATCTTGGATTCTTCATGCTTAGTCAAAGATTCGCATTGGTACTTTCTCGGGTTGTTGAAGTGTTACCACTTGCGAAATATCGTCGGATGAATCCAGTTTCATTGTTGAGAATGAATAGCGTTTATGGCATATTTGTTCGCTTGAATCTCTAGTTTCAATTGACTATATTTTTAATAATATCTGTGGACAAAAACGAAATTGGCTTCACGGTTTGTAAAATGCACAAAAAAATATTTACCAAGAAATCAATGGATAAGATAGAAAAACTTCCATTTCAATCAATAATCTTTTAATTTTTATGATTTGCTGAATGTTAGCAAAAGGAGAACATTAGTGGAGCGAATAAAATTAAAGAAAAGCGAAGAGAAAACAGAGTGAGAGAGTGAGCAACGAGAAGGGAAACAGAGAGAGAGACGAACGAGAAGAGAAAACAGAGAGAGAGACGAACGAGAAGAGAAAACAGAGAGAGAGAGACGAACGAGAAGAGAAAACAGAGAGAGACGAACGAGAGGAGAAAACAAAGTGAGACGAACGAGTAGGAAAAGAAGGAGAGAACAACGAGAAGGAAAAGAAGGAGAGAGCAACGAGAAGGAAAACAGAGAGAGAGAGAGCAACGAGAAGGAAAACAGAGAGCGAGAGAGCAACGAGAAGGAAAACAGAGAGAGAGAGAGCAACGAGAAGGAAAACAGAGAGAGAGAGAGAGAGCAACGAGAAGGAAAACAGAGAGAGAGAGCAACGAGAAGGAAAACAGAGAGCGAGAGAGCAACGAGAAGGAAAACAGAGAGAGAGAGAGAGCAACGAGAAGGAAAACAGAGAGAGAGAGAGAGAGAGCAACGAGAAGGAAAACAGAGAGAGAGAGAGAGAGAGCAACGAGAAGGAAAACAGAGAGAGAGAGAGAGAGCAACGAGAAGGAAAACAGAGAGAGAGAGCAACGAGAAGGAAAACAGAGAGAGAGAGCAACGAGAAGGAAAACAGAGAGAGAGAGCAACGAGAAGGAAAACAGAGAGAGAGAGAGCAACGAGAAGGAAAACAGAGAGAGAGAGAGCAACGAGAAGGAAAACAGAGAGAGAGAGAGCAACGAGAAGGAAAACAGAGAGAGAGAGAGAGAGCAACGAGAAGGAAAACAGAGAGAGAGAGAGCAACGAGAAGGAAAACAGAGAGAGAGAGCAACGAGAAGGAAAAGAGAGAGAGAGAGAGCAACGAGAAGGAAAACAGAGAGAGAGAGAGCAACGAGAAGGAAAACAGAGAGAGAGCAACGAGAAGGAAAACAGAGAGAGAGAGAGAGAGAGAGCAACGAGAAGGAAAACAGAGAGAGAGCAACGAGAAGGAAAACAGAGAGAGAGCAACGAGAAGGAAAACAGAGAGAGAGAGCAACGAGAAGGAAAACAGAAGGAGAGCAACGAGAAGGAAAACAGAGAGAGAGCAACGAGAAGGAAAACAGAGAGAGAGAGAGAGCAACGAGAAGGAAAACAGAGAGAGAGAGAGCAACGAGAAGGAAAACAGAGAGAGAGAGAGCAACGAGAAGGAAAACAGAGAGAGAGAGAGAGCAACGAGAAGGAAAACAGAGAGAGAGAGAGAGAGCAACGAGAAGGAAAACAGAGAGAGAGAGAGAGAGCAACGAGAAGGAAAACAGAGAGAGAGAGCAACGAGAAGGAAAACAGAGAGCGAGAGAGCAACGAGAAGGAAAACAGAGAGAGAGAGAGAGCAACGAGAAGGAAAACAGAGAGAGAGAGAGAGAGAGCAACGAGAAGGAAAACAGAGAGAGAGAGAGAGAGAGCAACGAGAAGGAAAACAGAGAGAGAGAGAGAGAGCAACGAGAAGGAAAACAGAGAGAGAGAGCAACGAGAAGGAAAACAGAGAGAGAGAGCAACGAGAAGGAAAACAGAGAGAGAGAGCAACGAGAAGGAAAACAGAGAGAGAGAGAGCAACGAGAAGGAAAACAGAGAGAGAGAGAGCAACGAGAAGGAAAACAGAGAGAGAGAGAGAGAGCAACGAGAAGGAAAACAGAGAGAGAGAGAGCAACGAGAAGGAAAACAGAGAGAGAGAGCAACGAGAAGGAAAACAGAGAGAGAGAGAGCAACGAGAAGGAAAACAGAGAGAGAGAGAGCAACGAGAAGGAAAACAGAGAGAGAGCAACGAGAAGGAAAACAGAGAGAGAGAGAGAGAGAGAGCAACGAGAAGGAAAACAGAGAGAGAGCAACGAGAAGGAAAACAGAGAGAGAGCAACGAGAAGGAAAACAGAGAGAGAGCAACGAGAAGGAAAACAGAGAGAGAGCAACGAGAAGGAAAACAGAGAGAGAGCAACGAGAAGGAAAACAGAGAGAGAGAGCAACGAGAAGGAAAACAGAAGGAGAGCAACGAGAAGGAAAACAGAGAGAGAGCAACGAGAAGGAAAACAGAGAGAGAGAGAGAGCAACGAGAAGGAAAACAGAGAGAGAGAGAGCAACGAGAAGGAAAACAGAGAGAGAGAGAGCAACGAGAAGGAAAACAGAGAGAGAGAGAGAGCAACGAGAAGGAAAACAGAGAGAGAGAGAGAGCAACGAGAAGGAAAACAGAGAGAGAGAGAGCAACGAGAAGGAAAACAGAGAGAGAGAGAGAGCAACGAGAAGGAAAACAGAGAGAGAGAGAGCAACGAGAAGGAAAACAGAGAGAGAGAGAGAGCAACGAGAAGGAAAACAGAGAGAGAGAGAGAGCAACGAGAAGGAAAACAGAGAGAGAGAGAGAGCAACGAGAAGGAAAACAGAGAGAGAGAGAGAGAGAGCAACGAGAAGGAAAACAGAGAGAGAGCAACGAGAAGGAAAACAGAGAGAGAGAGCAACGAGAAGGAAAACAGAGAGAGAGAGCAACGAGAAGGAAAACAGAGAGAGAGAGCAACGAGAAGGAAAACAGAGAGAGAGAGCAACGAGAAGGAAAACAGAGAGAGAGAGCAACGAGAAGGAAAACAGAGAGAGAGAGCAACGAGAAGGAAAACAGAGAGAGAGAGCAACGAGAAGGAAAACAGAGAGAGAGAGCAACGAGAAGGAAAACAGAGAGAGAGAGCAACGAGAAGGAAAACAGAGAGAGAGAGCAACGAGAAGGAAAACAGAGAGAGAGAGCAACGAGAAGGAAAACAGAGAGAGAGCAACGAGAAGGAAAACAGAGAGAGAGCAACGAGAAGGAAAACAGAGAGAGAGAGAGCAACGAGAAGGAAAACAGAGAGAGAGAGAGCAACGAGAAGGAAAACAGAGAGAGAGAGAGCAACGAGAAGGAAAACAGAGAGAGAGAGAGAGAGCAACGAGAAGGAAAACAGAGAGAGAGAGCAACGAGAAGGAAAACAGAGAGAGGGAGAGCAACGAGAAGGTAAACAGAGAGAGAGAGCAACGAGAAGGAAAGCAGAGAGAGAGAGAGAGAGCAACGAGAAGGAAAACAGAGAGAGAGAGCGACGAGAAGGAAAACAGAGAGAGAGAGCGACGAGAAGGAAAACAGAGAGAGAGAGCGACGAGAAGGAAAACAGAGAGAGAGAGCGACGAGAAGGAAAACAGAGAGAGAGAGCGACGAGAAGGAAAACAGAGAGAGAGAGCGACGAGAAGGAAAACAGAGAGAGAGAGCGACGAGAAGGAAAACAGAGAGAGAGAGCGACGAGAAGGAAAACAGAGAGAGAGAGCGACGAGAAGGAAAACAGAGAGAGAGAGCGACGAGAAGGAAAACAGAGAGAGAGAGCGACGAGAAGGAAAACAGAGAGAGAGAGCGACGAGAAGGAAAACAGAGAGAGAGAGAGCGACGAGAAGGAAAACAGAGAGAGAGAGAGAGCGACGAGTAGGAAAACAGAGAGAGAGAGCGACGAGAAGGAAAACAGAGAGAGAGAGAGCAACGAGAAGGAAAACAGAGAGAGAGAGAGCAAAGAGAAGGAAAACAGAGAGAGAGAGAGCAACGAGAAGGAAAACAGAGAGAGAGAGAGCAACGAGAAGGAAAACCGAGAGAGAGAGAGCAACGAGAAGGAAAATTGAGAGAGAGAGAGAGGAACGAGATGGAAAATTGAGAGAGAGAGAGGAACGAGAAGGACAATTGAGAGAGAGAGAGAGGAACGAGAAGGAAAATTGAGAGAGAGAGAGGAAAGAGAAGGAAAATTGAGAGAGAGAGAGGAAAGAGAAGGAAAATTGAGAGAGAGAGAGAGAGGAACGAGAAGGAAAATTGAGAGAGAGAGAGAGGAACGAGAAGGAAAATTGAGAGAGAGAGAGAGGAACGAGAAGGAGAATTGAGAGAGAGAGAGAGAGAGAGGAACGAGAAAGAAAATTGAGAGAGAGAGGTACGAGAAGGAAAATTGAGAGAGAGAGAGAGGAACGAGAAGGAAATTTGAGAGAGACAGAGAGAGGAACGAGAAGGAAATTTGAGAGAGAGAGAGAGGAACGAGAAGTAAAATTGAGAGAGAGAGAGAGAGGAACGAGAAGTAAAATTGAGAGAGAGAGAGAGAGAGGAACGAGAAGTAAAATTGAGAGAGAGAGAGAGAGAGAGGAACGAGAAGTAAAATTGAGAGAGAGAGAGAGAGAGAGAGAGGAACGAGAAGTATAATTAAGTGAGAGAAAATAATGAAATGGATAATTAACAGAGAGTAAGGAGAAGGATAATTAAGGGAAAGAAAATAAGAAAGAGAAAAGTAAAATTGAGAAACGCAAAAAAAGAAAAGTGAAAGAACGAGAAAGTTGTCGTTAAAAGAGAAGAGTAAGATAAAAAAATAAACAATTATTCTCTTTTCTTAGAACAGGCATCTCCTGGAAAACACTCCCAACCAAACCACGAAGTGGAAAATCAAAGCGAAAGCGCTTTTCAGAGGAATATTTTATTGTTCTTTCTGTGTGCCGTGACCCTTCAAGTTCGTTGGTGATCATGATTTCTACAACTTGTCCCTTGTATCTCTTCGTGAGATTTGTCTTTTTGCTATCCCCCCGCCCAAATCCATGTTCTGCCAACCTATCACACTAGGTCCTTAGGTACATTTACTCGCTGCATTACTCTAACTCGCTTGTCGTTAATAGATCACACGAGTGTCTAATTTCCGAGCTGTCTTTCTTCATTATATTTTTAGGAATTTCAGCGCTCTCTTTCGGATTCAATGTTGAAATACTCTTTTTGCTTCCACATTATTTAAACCTCGTAGTTATTCACAGTTTCAGTCATGGTATTCCCAGCATCCTTCTGTAGAACCAGATTTATGTTGTCTGAAGTCTCTGCTTAATCTGCGAGGAGAATTTCCGGCATTCTCCTGCTGTATGGTAGGAATGATGTCCAACATTTTCCTGCCGTATTGTAGGAACGATGCCCAGCAGTTTATCGCCGTATCGTAGGAACGATGCCCAGCATTTTCCCGCCGTATCGTAGGAACGATGCCCAGCATTTTCCCACCGTATTGTAGGAACGGTGCTCAGCATTTTCCCGCCGCATCGTAGGAACGGTGCTCAGCCTTTTCCCGCCGTATCGTAGGAACGGTGCTCAGCATTTTCCCGCCGCATCGTAGGAACGGTGCTCAGCCTTTTCCCGCCGTATCGTAGCAACGGTGCTCAGCATTTTCCCGCCGCATCGTAGGAACGGTGCTCAGCATTTTCCCGCCGCATCGTAGGAACGGTGCCCAGCATTTCCCCGCCGTATCGTAGGAACGGTGCCCAGCATTTTCCCGCCGTATCGTAGGAATAATTTCAGAATATTTCCTTGTTTCTAACGAAATGTCCCGTTTCCTAATATTTTGCTTAGCTTCAGAAAGACATATATAGCTATTCAAATGCGCCTTCGGCTTTGGATGAAAGATTTTCTGTCCTCTGTTAAAACATTTCCTAGATATTTAATTTTTTTATACTTGATTTTAGTGTCTGCAATTCCAACTTAGCATGTTATGCTGTTACTTTTTCTAGCACCCACATAATCTGTGTTCTTATAAGTCATGTTTATTTTTTTCTTCTGGCTACTTTTACTATCTTCTGTAGAGGTTCCTGTAGTTTTCTTTCTGTGCCTGCTTATCAGCTGCATATGATATGTTGTTAAGATTGTGTCCGTCAATAATGAATCTTGGTAGGACTTCTATTTCCCTCATGATAGCCTCACTGTAAAGGTTGAATAAGTCCTTTCAGAATGTATAACCTTGTCTTACACCCCACCCTATTTTCGTTTATCAACTGAAGTCATTTTCTATCTTTATGCAATCGGTTTTCTCTCAGTATATTTTCTGGATTATTCTAATATCTACTTGTTCCAGTAGATAAGAGCGTTGGTTGGATCCAGTGACTTGACCCAAAGAGTTGTGAGTTCAATTGCTGGCTACTACCGAGGTGAAAGGGAGATAATTGAGACATCCGGAAGAGGAATGGCACGTGGATATTAGAACAATCTACTCCGATAGACGAAATCAAGGGTTCCGTTCGAAATTTCAATCACCGGAAGAAGGCCGTAGCGTACAAGGACCGAAACGTTGTGAATATAGTAACTAAGATGAGGACAACAGTCAGAACAATGTAAATAGTGTAAATACATACAATACTAATATCTCAGTAATATAGACAGAAATTAAAAATAGGCTTATTTCTTTTGTTAAGGAAGAAAGACAGGCTATTTGGTATATTATGTGCATCCATACATTCGATAATTCTGTAGACATTTCATTTTGAGCATGACCAACTGTCAGTGAAACTGACTGATTGAAATTCTCTTACGTTTAATCAAACCTTTCTGGTTTATTTAAAGACCAAAACATTTTGAATTTCAGGAATAATTGTTTTGTATGAGATTATTAACAATTTGACAATCAACAATGATTAATTATTTGATATTGTTATTAATAATTCTTTGAGAAGAACAATGGTTTTTTTCTAGATAAAATTTACCCCATAGTTGGGGGGAGAATTGATGACTTTATACCTTCTCCAAGAGTATTTGCGCGAAAGTGAATGTAACGAACTCACCTCGAATTCGAACTCTGCTCTCAGTTTTCTCATTGCATGCCGCTCTCCATTACACCACGCGCACATTCACTGCAACCGAGAAGAATGCTTCAGCAAAATCTTATGACCTGAGGGCATTTCTGCCAATGTCCTACTTAGCGCGGTCACGGCTCGTGAATCACGGACTTAAATTACGAAATCGTTAATACGTCTAGCGATGTCCAACTTAAAACTTCTTTTCCAAGCCTGGAGGTTATTCGTAAGTCTCCTGCAACTCTATGTTGGAAGGACTGTAAAAATGGTAGAAAAACCGCTTCTTAATCTTTGGAAATTTTCCAGGAACTAGCATGAAGTATAGACAATTACTTCAAACATTCTAAGATAAGGAAATTAATTAATATCTCATTACTTTCGTCTTTTGGCCATTACATCTTCGCGGACTCATCACAGGTCTACAGTGTATTTAAAATCGACTCGTATGTCCTTTAACCAAAGAATTATAGGGTTAGAAACAGTAGTATACTCTTGAATAACGACTTTAGGCCAAACTTTCAGAGAATCGTAATGGTGAAATTAGTCGGTACTATACTGGTGATATTCATTGACACAAAAGCCAGTACTATCGGTAATATATAATAATTAAAGCAGTAGTGGTGCACCTCGAGGCGGTGTAATGGTTAGTAAGCTTGTCACGCTAGAACAATTACGACTCAATAGTTAGTTCGATCTTCACTAGATGCCTCATACTTTTGGCCTTGTGCCACATCTAAGCTACGTTTGGAAAATATCACTATAATAATGAAAGTTGTAAAGTCTTTGTCTTAAAATATTTTTTCATTAAAATAAGCTTCTCAAATTCACTATTATCACTCTTTCTAATACTGACAGTAGTTTCCTTCCTAATCTTTTGTTTAATATGGTGTGGAATTTCAACATCTTGTCGAATTATATGTGCTGTTTTTGTTGAAAGTTCAAATAATGTGGTTTCTGGTATTTAGCAAATTTCTTGATATTAATTCAAGCTGCTCGGTCAATGAATGCATATTGTTTCTTTATAAGGAAACGGTTAATGTTACCATTAGCATTTGTGATTCTGTAGCGCCATTCTATATGATCTGGTTGTTACAATTTTTGGATACTCTGTTAACTAGTGAGCCAACCAAAATGAGCTGACTCATTTTATAGTCCACTCATAGAAGACTAACCAATCAGAATACGTGGAATATTCAATCCGACGTGTATAAAGGCGGCCATTTTCTTTTCTCGGAATATTCACTGCTAACCTGTCAGATGAAAGACCTGAAGAACTATGCTTTCCTACTCTCTCCGAATATCCACTGCCAACTTCTGATATGGAAGACCTTAAGAATTTCTGAATAGCTGCTACTAGATATTGGTGCTGTTTCATTGAACAAATTACTTACTACGTTGAGTTTCTATATACAGACAACGTTAAACATGTATAACACTGATGAAGGTTTTTCTTCTTTAAAACCTACAGGTTTCATTCGTTTGAAGTCATTTTCAGCCACTGATCTGAGAAAACGGTTGTATGAAGCTGATCGGTATGGAAAAAGAGAGTCGAGATCTGATGAGATTATTTAAGAAATTCGACTTTCGCGATCACCTTTAGAAACTAAATGAAAACTCGCACTGATCTCTAAATATCAGTTTTTCCAGAAATAACCAATCACGTGAACAGCTTCAGGATTAAAACTTGAGGAACGAGCAGGAGTTGAAGTCTCAACGACAACCCGACGTTGCATCCAGCTTGGTTCTGGCGAATTGTCGGGAAACTCCAGCGCCAAGAATATTGGTTTTTGTCCTTCTCTTGGACGACATTGGTGGAGTGGAGAAAGGAGACATGTTGCACTGAAAACGGTCGATCTTCCATAGAATCCAGTCTATTCCTAGCTCTGTGGTGGACACTCCAGCATCGCTTCATTCTGACGCCAATACGGGTTAAGAAAAAAACTCTCCAGAGGTGGAACCATGTTCCCTAGAGACTTCCAAAAGCCCACTTATACGAATGCAATCTGTGTGCTGGATTTACTTTTTATACTAATCTTCATCCAATTCAAGGCTCAAGAACCAATCTTAGTCGCGGGTAATTGAATAAGAAGTGATATGAATGTAAGTGGGCTTAGAAGTAAGTGAAGATTATCAGAATAAGGAGGATAGTGATTGAAACTCGACTAGAAATGATTAAACGCGTAGTGGCCAGGTAAACATCTACGCCGGTGTTCTACAGTGTAACAGTTATATTAATGGAACGTCCTCCTTTCAAATGGAAGACGGGGGAAATGTAGGAGATTCAAATACTTGAGGCATAGAACTGTGAGTCCTAAGTACCAATGTCGGAACTGGTGGAATCAAAGAACTTTTGTCACGAAAACAGGGATAAGACACCTTGTAACGTTGGGTCTAAGAGAAAAGAGGCTGTAGAAAATGTCACCCCTTTTCAAAAAGCGCTTCAGTTAGGCTGGAGTTTGAACATTACAACAATACTATGTGCGTCAGAATAACTAAATATTTACCTTTTGATCTTTTGCCAGATTTACTAAATCAAGAGGTATCATGTTAACCCAGTAACAACAGTCTTGTTTCGAGGTTAAAAAGAGGGGCAACAGCAAGTAAATATATTCCCCTTAAACGTATGTTGGATGAGTCAGTTTATGGCAATAGTAATATTAGCCGTCTCCTTATTCTTTAACTGAGCAGTCGTCGATTGAAATTTATAAAATCTTTCTCTTAAAACGAACTTCCAGGAAAATAGGTTTCTCAAACCTGTCATAAATATTTTTAGGATTGACGGGGTTTTCCTTCCTGACCTTTTGTAAGTGTAATAACATCAATATTTTGATTAGGTCGCCATCTTCTTTTCGAATAACATGTGATGCCCATTTTTGTTGTTTCTGACGTTGAAAGTCCTCAACTGCTGTGGTTTTTTATTTGGTACAGTTTATGTCTGTGATTTTGTAATGCCATTCCACAAGGCTCGAAGAATTATGGCCTTCGCCAAGATTGCTTCGCCAACCATTGATCCGAGAATACTTTTGTATACTGCTGACAGTGTAGATATTTCTGAAAGAATATGACGTCATGCCTCACATCCATATTAATATCTTGATGTAACTAAGCTATTTAAGAATATGACGAGTATTCAGGTTAATGTTTTGGTTGTGTTGCAATGAGGAAAAATATCTCTATCGCAACTTATTTCATGTTCAATTTCCTTTCCAATATAAATCCGTTATGACTGATACATACAGAATTGTTTGTAGCGTTTGACATTTATTGAATCCAAATCCTGAATTTTTATGATGGATTCAGTGATTGTGTGATCACTGCTTTCATTCCAATTCCAGGTCCTAGATTCTGTTTTGTGAACGTTTATCTCGAGTCCTATTTATTGGAACACTTGACAAAGGATTTTCTTTTGTTTAAGACTGTTCTTATCCCAAGTATGAAAACCTATGTCACGAGCATAACACCCTCCCATCTCCATCAATACATTGGCCACGCGGTTGGGGAGCGGTATCGATGTCTTCAACTGATATATTCGTTTTGAAATGTGGTGTGGAATGATTTAGTGATCAGCGCCCAACTCTTCACTCACGACAGTCAGTCAGTTATGTGGCATGCGTGATACACGCTTAGGCGATCATGTATCTTTCGATATATGACTGACGAGGCAGATTTTTTCCCGCAGTTGGTTGCCATCCAAGGCTATAGAACCAAATCTGTCCTGCTATTTACCCATAGCTAGGGGTTGGGAGAAGAGGATTCATACATTTCCCAAGTAAATCAATGTAATTGATTCGACTGGAATTCGAACTCGGCTCTCCGATTCTTCAACCCGAGCTGCTATCCATTACTCCACAGTGCCTCCCACACACGACAATCTTCTGGATTCGGGAAGAATGAAACGTACTACAATTTTGAAGTTTTCAGGCCTAATCCCGTTCAAATTTAACCAGGCAATTGTTCAAACGGGATTCTACGGTAACGAATCCGTAATTGAAGAACATGTAAAATCCACAAATGCGTTAGTTAAAAGCAAATTAGGATTCTCAGTTACTTTAGGCGTAAATTGCAGTAAAGATGCAAAACGATGTTGCAAATTTCTCCCCCCCCCCCTCGGGTTTATTTAATAATTAAAGATTTTGAAATATCAAATGTTGATAATGATATTTTCTTTGAGAAGTTAAGAAATCAATCAGCACCAAGTATTTACTCAGGCAGTTATTTAATCGAAGATACGTTTTCCTATCAGCCCATCAAAAACAAACGTTTGCTCGTTAACTGAATCAACACTGAAGATTCCTCGAAGGCAAATTTTGTGAGACATCTTTTGTTATTTTTTTCTCTCTTAGAAAATTAATAATATGCAGGATTCCAACTAGAAGAAAAGATTTCTATTGACACTGACTTGGGATAATTGTACCTTTTGTTAATCTTACTAAAAGAAGAGAAAGTGAGCTTGACAGGCTCGTACAGTTAAAGTTAAAGAAAATAAGATACGCAAAAGAATATATGGAAAGTTAGAACCGATTCTTATAGTAGAATATCAGAGAACATTTCAAAGATTAAAGAATCTACGTGTCGAAATGTTAAAATCAGAAAACTGAAGAAAATGGTCCAAACGTTGCGTTTAATGTAGAAAGCTTTCAAGGTCATACCTTGTGTATACAGTTTCAATCCAGGTAAGAATGAAATAGAATCTATGTCAGACCTTTAGAATACAGATTTGAATATGCAGTTTCAATTAATGTTAGAATTATGGAACGGGAATAGAAGAGAGTAATCAGGAGGACTGTAGATAGCGATTGATATTCCATTTAGATATTTGAAGACAAAAATTGACTGGGAAGCATGGAGCTGGAATGGAGTTTCACAAGCGAGGAGTGCGAGAAAAATACTGTTAGAATATAATTTACAGCTAAATCTAGCCAGCTCAACTGTCGAGCGCTGCAGTTGAATTTAAAACGTCTACGTATTAGAGCGAAGAGCGATATTTATTTTGTAAAATTCTGCAAAAATGTGACAAGATCAAAGGGGTAATGAAGAAAGGATTTTTTTTCTTATAATTAAACTTACCTAGCCACTATCACCAACCCAAACATACCACAATATCCCTTACACCAAAACACATTCTTACTGCATCCACCATAATACATCAGAATCTTTATGAAGTCCTAACTAGTCCCCATATGTACAGTTTTGCCTGTGTCGGGAGGGGAATAAAACAACAGTTTAAAAAATGCAAACCCCAATGTATATTTACAATATATGAAAATGCTATTCGCAAGAAACTAAAAATATTATTAGTAACAAAAAAAACAAACAGAGTCACTAAATGTGGCAGAAATACCAGTTAACCGAATTAAATCCATGCGGGAATAAGCTACGTAACCAATCATTCGCCCAGCCACTCACTCAAACAAGCACTCAACCAAACAAATACGAAAACCACACTCGAAATACGAAGAGCGTACCGCATCCACCAGAAAACTAACATCTCTGGTCACCTAACAGTGGAGGGTAGAGGGATTAAATTATGGAAAGTGTCGGTAGATATAAAAGGGGCTAATGAACGTACAACTCCTAGCTAAGTCAACTTTCAAGGAAGAAACTAAAAGCATCCCTAATGCAACCTAATTTCGGGTGGGGTTGCCAATGTTTAATCCAGCGAAAGACAATTCTTTATGCCTAAAAGACATCAAAGTGCCACTTTAAATCGGCCCCTCTTATTCGATTCAGAGGCACAGGACTCATCCACCTTTTGCCAAATTCTGATGGAGAGAACCACCGCCTTTCCGTCCTAAGTAATCTGATGCATGAAGAAAAAGATCAGTTAGGAAGAGGTGAACTTCTTGGTCTCATAAAATTCCTTCTGAAGTGTCTTCCATATCACGACTCTCATAACGCCTAACAAGCAAAAGAACAGTATTCAGCCTTCATCACCGACGGTACCACATTGCTACAGACAGAACTGACTTCGAGGACGTACAACTTTCGGCGCAGCATGTAAACCATTATGTCTTCGAAAAACTTACCCAACGGGACTACGACACTGCAAGAGAAGAAAACGGTGGACCAAATTTATTAGCAGCTGACTTAGCGATAGATTCAAGTTAATTATCTCACTTCATGTCAGCTGAGAACGTTAGCCCGTGAAGGCACAACAAGTCATTCTTCCGCCATGTTGATGGAAAGCAAAGCGGGGTCTCTAAGAGGATTAATAGAAATAAGTTTGGTCTTGGAGGCAGTAAAATTAGCAAGCCATCTTTTGCGCCAATTAGGAAACGCCTTGAGATCGTTTTTGGACATCGACTGCCATTTTGACAATATCGAATTGATCAGCCTTACTATCGGGACAGGAGTATATCATCAGAAGAAATCCAATCGGAAAAGAAAATTAAAAGCAAAGTAAGACCAAACATGGAGTCCTGAGGGACACGAAAGGATCAAGACGATTGACTATTCAGGATTTACATTATTATACTAACAGAACGAACAATATTTTTTTTACCCTTTTTATTTTTTGCAAAGATTCCTAATCATCTTTGTTTTAATTTCTTGGTGTTATTAAGGGTATAAACCAGGGTAATCTTTGACCAAGGTACAATTCCATAACGTGTCATTCTTCGTTTAGATAAAGTGCATTGGAATAGCGAAATAGACCTTTGCTAAGTACAGTATTAACCCTTTGAGCTCTGACCACCACTTTAAAGGTGGTAGAGAAAAATGACTTAATGTCCAGCCATCTGTTGAACGGTGTGTTGAACTTGCGTCGTGTTTTGCTACTGGTTTTCTTCTTTCGATAGACTGGGACACAAAGAAAAGAATTCTGGCGATAAAGTGAATGCATGAAATCAAGCTTATATTTTTTGTAACTATTTTTATATATACCGTGAAAACTTACATTTCAATTATTTGCGAATTTTAACTCAGGGTCCAAGGAAGAACGGTTAAAATTGTTCAGGAACTCAGGGCTCAAAGGGTTAGGAAACAGAAAATTATCGTTAGAAACAAGGCAAAGTGATAAACTACAGCGTCATCCGAAAGTCTTGTCACCTTTATAGAATATAAAAACGCTCTGTTGCGTATTATCAAGGAGAGAGTTTTACATGAAAGATACCAGAATACACAGCTCAAAGTAGCTGTTCATAGAGGCTTTGCAAAATCAACAAAGCGCAGCTTCATAAAATATCACACAGGACATGGGCCAGCATCTGTTTGTGCCACGAAAATGATGGTGTTCATACAGACCTTCTCAATCTTGTCTAAAGATGGTTCCTGCAACTCGAAAATCTGCACCCGGATTGCCGCAACGATGGCCAAATTGGCAAGAATATGGAGGATCAAAATCAGCTTTCAAATAAAGTAATCGACACAAAATATCTGTTGTTTTTAATATATATATGTATATATATATATATATATATATATATATATATATATATATATATATATATATGTGTGTGTGTGTGTGTGTGTGTGTGTGCGCGCGCGTAGTAATTGTCGGTTTCCTATTCATAATGCAAGCAAACTGTGGTGCGATATTATGTAATATTATTGACCAAGACAATGAAAGAACTAAACATTCTTTGTACTTAAATTTGATTCGCATATGGAATGGAAGTCAGCTGCGAGAAATACAATGTAATGGTGAATATCAAAAACAGTAAAACCTGTGTCAACATTACCATGAACTCACTGGAAGAAGTGTCGAGCATTCTTGTCTAAAGATGGTTCCTGCAACTCGGAAATCCGGACACAGATTGCCGGGACGATGACCAAATTGGCAAGAATACGTAGGAGCAACATCAGCTTTCAAACAAAGTCCAGGCTAAAAATCTCTGGTAGTCTCTATTCTCCTATATGGATGTGAAACGTGGATACTGTTGGTAGAAAAAAGAGAGAAAGATCCAAGCGTTTTTAGAAGAAATGCATGAGAAAACCCCTTGGCATCTTCCATTGGGAACATAAAACCAATAAGTTTGTGCAGAAAAGGTTTGAAAGTTTTGTGGCCCATCAGGAACCTCTTCTCGCCGCTGTCAAATGGGAAAAATGGCGTGGTTTGGATACATTAGAAGGCACTACAGCCTATCCAACGCGTTTTAAAAACTGGTTGGACAATGTCAAACAATGGACAGGTATGACTACGTATATAGTCTGTCTCCCCACGAAGACAATTTGTGACACAAGGTCTTTTTTTTTAAAGGTGGGAACTCGAGTGCGTACACCCGGGCAAGGAACAAAAATTTCCCGCAGCTCCCGCAACCGTCGGTTGTGCTGGCCTCGGTGCGAGCACCGATCCCTCTCTCTGGTGCAATGAGAGGGCGCGAACCTCGGGCAGATATTCCCCAGGGCTGGGCACGTCTCAGTATAATTTTCCTCAGTTGCGACTCTGTCCTTTGACGGAGTGCACTCTGCCCAAAGACAGAGACGCAGCTGGGAGATGATAAATAGATGTGTTACAAAAGTCTCAAGAGAGGAATTTATACATACTACAACAGGTATAACTATACCATAATTTGATGGCTGCAGTTGATAGACCGGTGTGGAGATTTAGTGTGGGTTCAGCATTCGGGAACTACCTATGATTACAAAATCAAGGGAAAGATGATAACTTGTTGTTCTATTGTTCTCATTACTTTTTGCGTAAGAGGTGACAAGACGTTCGGACCACCCTTTACTATATAATATCAATACCCTCCGATGGCAGTAAACGCTAACAAGAACACAGTTAAAGAGAAGAGACTTGAAGCAATAGAAATGTGGTTCTGCAAAAAACGTTAAGAATATCATCGTCTGAACATGTGAATAACGAAGACTTTTTAAGGAATATGGAAACGGAAACGTCATTTATATTAATAATGTGAAAGAGCAGAAATTTCTGAAACAAAAAGGAAGAACGAGCCATTCCAGGGTAAGAGGAAAAAACTGCGAGTAACCTAACTAACAAACTTGTGTAACTGGATTGAAACACATTGCTAAGAGCTACAAACGGAAACACATTGCTAAGAGCTAAAAAGGACACGAAGGGAAACACATTGCTAAGAGCTAAAAAGGACACGAAGGGAAACACATTGCTAAGAGCTAAAAAGGACACGAAGGGAAACACATTGCTAAGAGCTAAAAAGGACACGAAGGGAAACACATTGCTAAGAGCTAAAAAGGACACGAAGGGAAACACATTGCTAAGAGCTAAAAAGGACACGAAGGGAAACACATTGCTAAGAGCTAAAAAGGAAAGGACGTTGGGGAAAATCATGAAATTTGACTGAAAGTGTAAGGTGTATGCGTTAATCTCAAAATAGTTCACAAGTTAATATTTAAAAATATTTCGAGTCTAGAAATTCTTCTATGTGCCGTGTCTCCACCGAACTTGAACGATCCACAATTTCCTGTCCATTTTGCTCATAATAAAGCTTGTCTTATATATATATATATATATATATATTATATATATATATATATATATATATATATATATATATTATATATATATTATATATATATATATATATTATATATATATATATATATATATATTATATATATATATATATATATATATATATATATATATATTATATATATATATATATATATATTATATATATATATATATATATATATATTATATATATATATATATATATATTATATATATATATCCTAAACCTGTCGACCATTTACAACTCCACCTCCCATATTTTTGAAGTCATCAGGATGAAAACCGCAAATATTCGTAAATAATTACTGTTTTTATTATAGGCGTGATTTTGTTTATTCCTTAATTTACGTTTTCGCGTTCAATAGGAAAATACCCTCTGATGAATGGATGACCATTCATCACTTAATTTCATTGGATTCTATTCCCCCCCCATCAACGCGACAGAATCAAGTCATCATTGCTGATATTTGACGCCTTCCAAAAGCTAAGCAAAGTTTTAAAGGAACAGAAAACTTTCATTAAGTGCAAAAAACTGAGCTGTTGCATAATATCCGTCCTCCTAATATGGCAGTGAATACTGGGCAAGCTTCTCACATATAAACTTGGAGCAACAAAAATTAAGTTCTACAGAAGGATGCTGAGAATATAATGGACATACAGAGAAAATTGAAACAAAAAGAAAACTTATACTTAATATCAGGAAGCGACCGTTGAAATTTTCTGCGCACATAATGAGGAAAGAATGCTTGGAAAAATGATAGTGACATGGCAGATTGAAGCAAAAATGAACAAAGGAAACAGCGCATGACCTACCCACAAAAATAAGTGTTTTTCCCAGTGCAAATATGAGTTAAATGTAATATAATCAAATATTATATTCTGAGAACCTAATATCAGTCTTTCCAGTGAATCCTAGACAATCTCTTTATAGATGAAGAGACCCAAGCAACAGAAATGTGGTTCTACAGAAGGATGCTGAGAATACCATGAACCAAACATATGAGTAACGACGAAATTTGAGATAAAATGGAACCAAAAAAATACACTTTTACTTAACATCAGAAAGAGACAGCTGAATCTGGAGGACACATGATGAAAGAAGGCTTGGAAAATTTGATACACATAGGACAGCTTAAAGGCAAGAGTGTTAGAGGAAAATAACGCATAACCTACCTAGCGAGCTTGATTAAGTAAATGGATGATGAAACAAGGTTTAGGAGAGATAATAAAAATAAAATTTATTAAATGCTACGAGGGACCGGAAGTTGTGGAGAGCCATCAACGCCAATTTTCTGAAGGAACACGGCACATTGAAGATGCGCATTTTGTAATCTATTTACATGCTCGTTTTCCTAAGAGATGCTTAGAAGACATATTTTTTTAACTATTGAACATTCTACTGATATTCTATTGCTGTTTACAGCTCAGATAACAATATAGAATTCAATTCTATATTAAATAGACTGATATAAATTTTGTAATCACAGTTTTTTTCACGCTAGACACTCTTCTGTAGTCTCTGTTTTATCAGCTTCCAAGGGGAAAATAGACTTTCTTTTACGCCTTGAATATAAAAAAAATAATATAATAACTAGAAGTGCTGAAATAACCTTTAAAAACAAGTCGATGTAAAAGAAATATCCTTCCAAATACATGCGATTTATGCCAAAAATTCAGGCGTAGTAAGGACAAAAAATCTCATTCTCCAGAACTATTTCTCTTAAATATTTGCATCTCTGCTCGCTTACGTATTTATTTTGAGTTAGAGTCAGCGTAAACAAGCCCCAGACAAAGGTCATCAAATTTAGCTGGAAATCCAGCCTAACAAGATGGCACGAGATGTGACGAGATTGGACGAGATCTTCCAAGTCCTCCCCATATATCGTCCTGTTATTTTTCATCGATCACGTCAACCTCACCGACGGCTGTCGTCTTTTCTACAGAATTTGACCAGCGCCAAAGGCGATCTGTCACGGCTGCGGTATTTTAAGGACGCAGATATCGCAGCGGGGCCTAGACCCAGGACTTAATAATAATCATTAAATTGGAAAAGTGTTTGTTCGTCGAGGAGTAAAGAGAAAGAAGAGGGAAAACGAAGAAACAGAAAGTCAAGCTAATATCGAGAAGGACAGGTACAAAAACTATAAACTTGGAAAGGAATAAAAGCAATAAGAACTCTTTCTCCACGTTGGAGAAGATCAATAAAATATATTTAAACATTACTCGTGAAAGCTATTACCAACAAAGGTACACAGACATTATATAAACAGTGTAGACATAAAAATGAACACTGCATGGTGATTGTGAGTGTCGCGCCTTAGGCGATCATCAGATCATAAACAGAGTCTGTTTGATATACAACGAGAAAAAACATTTCATGTGCCGTTATTAAGATTTATACACTTAAAATGTTACTAAACCAAGGGGGAAGATTGTAGCATAGAAAACACATTTGTTTCATAATAGAGAAAAGGGTTCCGCTTCTACTTTTAACTTATGCCGAAATATCTTTTGTGCTAACAATTATCATTTGGAACACTTCGGTGTAAGATTCCAATCTCTTATTAATATCCGAGCAAGAAAAATATCTGGGTCATTTGTAAGAGTTTCACCCAACTATTTGACCCAAATATATTTTATATTTTGTATGTAATTATATGAATTTTTCAAGGAACAAATTAAATCTTTTGCATTTTTATTCTACGTTCGTCGTTGCTATAAACAACCCTTGCCACTGAATATAAACTATTTGTACGTATATGATGATAGTAAAGACATCAGAAAATATTAATTTCAGAAATTTATATATATATATATATATATATATATATATATATATATATATATGTATATGTATGTATGTATATATATATATATATATGTGTGTGTGTGTGTGTGTGTGAATTTAGTGTATTGGGGCAGCAGATCATTATTTAAATATATATTATAAAATATAACAGACAATGGATGCCTATGTCTGGTCAGGAGCTGTTCTAATGTTTGCTATAATTTCTGGTGAAAAACAAGACAAACATTGCTCAAAATTTGGATATTTTTTATTAAATAGGTCCTACGCTTTCGGCTAACATGAGGCACCTTCAGAATGGTTGTACAGACAGGAAAAAAGAATGTTCGTCTTTATTTTAACCAGAAATAAAAGCAAACATTCAAATGTTTAATAGAATAACCTGGTCACTTGAATTTAACAGAACTTATTGCGATAAATTCTTGCCAACTACGAGTATATATACACTCCCACTCCATCCATTTTTCATAAATTTATAGCAATTTATTGAGTCCGTACTTGCTCGCATCTGATCACCGGGATCGTCATCCGCTCTCATTGTTCTCGTTCTGCGCCATCTCCGCCAGCCTGTTCGTGAAGAGTCGTGAGCAAGATTCACAGAGAGTGTGGGTGTTGAATGCAGCTGGGAGAGTCTGGCCCTCCTGCCAGCACGTCGCAATAAGTATGGAGCACACGATGAGGATCGAACTCTCGTGTAAATTTGTATACGTACATGTTTATATGCGTGTGTTTATATATTTATCTCTTCCTTTATTATATTTACTTACATAATTGCATTTGTCTTTGCACGTCTTTCTTTGAATACGTTGACACGTGTTCGGTTCAAATACAAGCATATTTCGTCATAATTAGATCTTATCCATGTACAATAGACACACGCGTTGACGTATGGGAACCCAACCAGTTCAGTAGCCGAACCGTTAGACTGCATATATTGATAATTTGATTACAATGGTGAAGGCTTGTGGAGAATCAGTGGCACATTCCGGAAGAATTGATAATCGCTGAATAGAGCTTCACGTGCCATGCGACCTTCGAACGGTCCTCTTCGCGTCTTGTTGGGACGTAGTTTGACCTTTCCGAAATAATGTCAAACGACACGCAGAGTACATTGTTTAAATTTATTCTTTTCCTTCTTCTATAATGGTCGCCATTCAATGCAAAAAAACAACAAAAGAATGCTATTAAAACCATAGTTGGGAGAAAATGATTCATACCTTTTTAAGTAGTATAAGGCGAAGTGTACGAAACAAACTTGGACAAAATCTGAACTTTCAACTCGGATAACCGTTACATTACCACAAACAGACACACACACACACACACATATATATATATATATATATATATATATATATATATATATATATATATATATATATAAGAAAGAATAGTAGGATTTATAATTCGGTGTTCTTAGCAGTTATTTCTATTTTAAAAAAACACAGTGCTCGATACAAAACAGTAGAGCAACATATTATAATTATTTTCTTTTTAAAAATAGGATTCCATCGCAACACAGAAAATTTCCATTTTCAAAACTGAAACTAAATTTATAAATTTCATTGAAATTCATATTCTCGTTCCATTGCCAAGCGATGACAGGAAAAACTTTCAAATAAAACTACTTAATATATAAATTCAGACAATATTGATAAGTTGTTAAGTTTAAAAAAAATCTATTTTAATTTAGGGGTCGTTGGGTTTTAATTTCCCTAGACAGGATATGCATAGAATATATGTTACTTACAAAGTCAGGTTAAGTTTAGGTGAGGTAGGGTCTCTGCTAACAAACGCATCGACGCAATTATATTTTTACAAAGAAAATAATTACAATACACGTATACATGTATATATATATATATATATATATATATATATATATATTATATAAATAAATATAGTTTTAAGGTGTGATATATTTATGGGATAAAGTTCTCAATATGAGAAATAGAGCGTATGTAAATATAAATATAAAAGTGAACATTGAAGTCAAAACTCAGAGGCGACAGGCTGTTTCATGCTAGACGCAATCGTCAGACCGTTTGCGTTTAGCATGAAATATATATATATATATATATATATATATATATATATATGTGTGTGTGTGTGTGTGTGTGTATTATTTTTATTATAAAAGTTTATAATAAAATCATGCTGAAATCGCTACACAAAAGCTTTTATGTTTCAATATTTGATTGTACTTCTTCAGGCGATGTTAAGTAACTGATTTTTAAGGAAATTTAAAAACAAATTCTTACCTCTTTTCCGAAAGTTAATGTTGGTCGGGGGAACATAAGGTCGGAATTAAAATTAGATCTACGCTAAATAGAAAAGTTAGCTCAGAGGGTGGAGACGGGTGAGTTTTTATCATGTCATGATCAACTAGAACATAGACAGGCCATGTTTGGCAACTATGGAAAAAATGTCAGCGACAAATTTATGTAGGGATATATTTAAAATGAGAAGAAATGGAGTGCAATTTCACTGTAAGTAACATTTAATTTAAAAGAGGGCACCATAAATAGTAGATCGCTACAATAATTACAATTATATTTCAACACCATAAATGTGTCACTTGAGGCGATATTAAATTACTGGCGAGTGAAATATTAATTTAATTTCAAAAAGCAGAATACTAAAAAAATAAACTTGTGAATAACTAATCGAATGTGACCTACGCTAAATTCAAATTCACCGGAAAAATATATAATATGGGTCATGAATACGACGTTGTCTGCATATAAATCCTAGACAATTTCCTTTTGGGCACATGTAGATTGTTACATTATTTCATATGGTTGTATCGAAGTCTGACGCTCAAACTTCCCAGGAAGCAAAAGCGAAAGCGATGTGGAGGTAATTTAACATAATGCTAGCCAGTTATATGATCGTTCTGCTTCTTACATGAAATTTTGTAGTTGATAAATAAAAGACCCCTTTAAGAAACTAGCAAATAACTTAAACATTTGGGGGAAAAAAACGGATCAAAAACTACTTTGGCAAATTGATATGATCATTCCAGTTAAAGAGCTTTTATCTAAGATGTTAATAATACCAACTAATCAATGTATAGAATCTTAGACTGATACCAAATCAGACGGGTTTCGATCCCGGCTTGAAGCAATCGGATGTCTATCCACACTGATGAGCTGTGAAACAGCGAAACAGTCTTTGTGGATGGCAACACACACACACGCATTATATATATATATATATATATATATATATATATATATATATATAATGTCTAAGATTCACTGAGAGTAGAAGAGTAGCGAATGAGGTTGTTATATGAGTGTAAGAGGGAGATGCAGATAAGATAGTTTATTAGGATATGAGGGGAAAACAGTGGTTAACCAGAGGCAGGACGAGTGATCCGGGAAGCATCCTCTTGGGAAAATATTTCACATAGTAGCGATTCTGTTCGAATTGAACTTCATCCATACTAATGGAATACAAAGGGAAAAGGGTTATTCATCCTAATGTACGTGGCATGCCGGGACTGTGAAGGTCAGAGAGGGTGGAACTAAAAATGTAACACGTCAGAACATTTGACATGGATGTAGCGATCGAATATATATATATATATATATATATATATATATATATATATGGGGATATCCGTGGATAAAACGAGGAAATAATCATCACGGCTGTGCAAATTTAAATATATTTTTTTATTATGTTAGTATTATTTTCTTTCGAATTTAAATAAATGAATTACAAAGATTATTTGCGAAAAATCTTCACACAAAATAGTTTGTGCATATTTACATAGTTCATCCGAATGAATTGCTTTAGTACTGATGAAACAGAATGCGTCTACATGTGGGAATGTGTGTGACACTGGTGTACATTGTTTTATATATGCGTATAAGTTGTAATAGTATGATTAAGAAGGGGACTGGCTTACTATTGTTGATGCTTCTAAACAAACTTAGTCTGCATGTTTTTTTTTTTGTGTGTCGACATTCCTCAGAATATTTTGGTAATATTATATACTCGAATAAATATGCGAAAAATGTGATATTTTCTGTTTCGTATAACAACAGATCGACCATCCTGGTCAAATTTTAACTGAAAAACTAACTAGCGAACTAAAAATTGATCACTTTTATAATGAAACATCGGCTCCAGAAAAAATAGTATTAATGTCAAGTGTATTGGTTAATAAACATTTTCCAAATTTTTCAATATACATTTTTAGGTGGGGGGGATATTGTTGATCATATTCTGAAGTGACCTTCAAAAATTTCGGAGCAAAATATTTATTGTTTGCAAATTCAAAGAATACCGAGCGTCTCATATGACATCATCGCTGATGTGTTAATATATATGAATATAATCATACATTTTTGGGGTCAGTCCGAGACCAAAAATGATTGAGTTTTTGCGTTTATGCAATATAACTTTAATCTGCTGCAATTTTATACAATTCTGTAACATGGTTCCACATGCATGTATGTATGTATGTATGTATATGCCTGGCTATATACACTTCATATGTATGTTACCTTTCTGTCTAACTTGTATGTGTGTTTCTTCACTTGACTAAATGAGGGTTTTGGTTTGGCCCAGGTAAGCAGTGCCACAATTAGGCTCATGAAATTGATTTCTCTTCGCTAGTGTCAAAGTATGTCGATGCCCCAATGTACTTCGTGTCACTTCGCTCCGAGAATCGCATTATTATTTTGTAAAGATTGAATTTCGCTTGCCTCAAGCTAGATAAGTATTTAAAGTAATTACGCCGACCTTTAGGAACGTGATGAAAATTGTCAAGTTTGCCGATTCCAGTAATAACTGTTGACGATTCAGTCTCGCTCGATTCTTTCATTTTGCAGACGACACACTATTTCAGATCCGGCCGTCTTCGATCTGTGTGCTCGACGAAGAAAGTAGGAGGACGCAGTGTGTCACTTTAGGCGGGAAACCTCATTTCGTGAATACACAGTTTATTCGGATGAAAAACAAACGTAAAGATTTTATGACCACTTTTCATTTATATTTCTTATTTTGATGTTGTCTATTCAGAAACAAAGACAATAGTGGTCACTCGTATCGTAGGACTTTAATAAGTATAAAGTATTCGATGGATGGTTAAAACGGATGAATAGCCAATGAGGGTCGAAAACACTCCATGTGGCATAGGAAAATTATGATTGCCGTCAATATTTTTAAAATAGTAGCTTCTTATTCAAGGTTTTAGGTTCGTTTAACAGCACATCAACTCCTTATCGATCATTTAATGCTGAAATTTAATTTTCTTCTGAGTTTTGATAAACCATTATTTTTTTTTTAAATATATAGCTATCTTTTTCTATGAAAATGTATTACTAATATTTTTATTATAAAAATATATATTTATATTTTAATCATGTTTTAATCTAAGTTTGGGGGGTTAACTATTTGGCCATAGTTGAAATCCTAACATGTGCCACCATCTCGGGTTAGGGGTACCTGGGAACAACAGTAATTAAGAGTTGGTTCGACGCTTCGCAAGAACTCTCGATTAGAGGTCTTGTTACTGGATGTTATTTATCCTCATATCCTGGACGGTCAACGTTTGGTAGCGAAGTGTGTAAAATTTCTCTATATAAGTATATATTATTTATCTGTAAAGGTTCCATTGTTTCTTAATGCAGAAAGACCTGCACCTACGTTTCAGAGTTTACACAAAAAAAGTATTTTGCTAAAATAAGACAAAGAACTACTTCAAATACAAGAAAGGCCCTGATTTACATAGAAGAGGTATTAGAGTATTTCAGAACGTCTTTTGGAAACAAACGATCTGTATGTGGATAAAGAATGGGATCAGTAAATAAAATGATTCAGGCAAGGATGCGATTTCGCACTGTCTTTACAGTGAATGAATCTATTGGGTTGGTGCATAATTATCAGGTGTTTTTAAACAATATTTATTATGAAAAAAAGGCAACATAATAATCCAACAATAACATTTTGAAATGATCATTCCAGAGCGTATGATTATCGACACGAAATAACTCGCCTACGAAAACGCCTGATAATTATGCACCAACCCAATATTGTAGCTCATTTTCCCTTAAATGGCGTAAAATAAATTGTCATTTTATATCTTTAAATTTTCTTATCGTAAATATCACCGTGGAAAATGGCGCCATTGTCTACTCGGTGGTATCGAGTGGGGCCTGGGGAACTGTTTCTTAGTTAAGATGCCGGATTGGCGAGTAGAGACACTGAAAGAGGCGATTGTGCGGTATATATTCAGCCTGAAAGCCATATTGCTTCAGATGGCTGGGCTGCTTATGCTGGAATCGAGTAAATCAACCAGGAGATATACTCTCATGACGTCGTTATACATCAGCAGTATTTTGTTGGTCCGGGGTAGAAGAACAGTCCCGTGTTTTCAGCATTTATTGGCTACATAGTCCACCATTACCCGTTGTAATAAAGCTCAATTGTAATAAACGTATATAACTTGGTCTTATTGACTGTACGCTTTTCAGGGAATAACAGTTCATTTTACGAGGTTTAAGTGAAGGATTACCGACATAAGTAGCTGACACTATGTTGATAATAGACGCTGATGAAAAGTGTAAGAACTTTAGAAAATGATAAGAGAAGCCAACAAAAAGTTAAGACAGAATTTCTCAGAAAAGATGCTGTCCATTTGATGATACGAAAGAGACGTCAAGAAAAGTTCAAACAGCTACAAAATTCTAACTATCTGGGTAATATAGCAAGAGACGTGACACATAAAACTGACAGCACAGAGGAATAGCGAAAAATGCCTTTCAGAAATTAAGCAATGTATTAAGAGATAACAATCTACTATCCTTAATTACAAAATAAGTTGAACTGTTATGTGAAATATAATATCCTCTATGGTAGTGAATGCTAGACACTCTTCACTGATGAAGAGATGCAGCGATGTGGCTCTATGAATGAATTCTCAATAAAATAGAACATGCTATTATCGAGGAGGTGTTAAAGTGAATAGGTGTTACAAGGAAATGTATATTTTCAATAAGAAAGAGTAGAGTTAAAATTACTGGAACATGGAATGAATAAAGAGTGCTTGGAAAAATAAAAGTCTCAAGAATTTTGCATTCACATGGAAACGTCAAGTTCTAGCAATGGTAAAAGAGGAAACTTATTTATGGAATATTGAAGTGACTTGATTGCGACTGGAAATTCCAAGCCTATATTTGTGTGAATAGTCAGGGTTTTCAATGACAATAAAGAAAACTGAATAGAAAAGCTCAGTTTCACATATATATATATATATATATATATATACGAAACTGAGTTTATATATATATATATATATATATATATATATGAAACCGAGTTTATATATATATATATATATATATATGAAACTGACTTTATATATATATATATATATATATGAAACTGACTTTATATATATATATATATATATATATATATATATATATATATATGAAACTGACTTTATATATATATATATATATATATATATATATATGAAACTGACTTTATATATATATATATATATATATATATATATATATATATATGAAACTGACTTTATATATATATATATATATATATATATGAAACTGACTTTATATATATATATATATATATATATATGAAACTGACTTTATATATATATATATATGAAACTGACTTTATATATATATATATATATGAAACTGACTTTATATATATATATATATATATATATATATATATATATATATATATGAAACTGAGTTTTTATATATATATAGAAACTGAGTTTATATATATATATATATATATATGAAACCGAGTTTTTTATATATATATATATGAAATTGAGTTTATATATATATATATATATATATATATATATACATATGAAACCGAGTTTATATATATATATATATGAAACTGAGTTTATATATATATATATATATAAATATATATATGAAACTGAGTTTATATATATATATATATGAAACTGAGTTTTTATATATATATATATATGAAACTGAGTTTATATATATATATATATATGAAACTGAGTTTATATATATATATATATATATATATGAAACTGAGTTTATATATATATATATATATATATATATATGAAACTGAGTTTATATATATATATATATATATATATATATATATATATATATATGAAACTGAACTTATATATATATATAATTTCTGTCGGTTTGTTATCGAACTCCCCTTAGGGTTTTGGAGATAGATCCCTATAACCATATATATTCTGAAACTACATTACCCAGGATACTTGGATAAGTATATTTCATTTTGATCAAAGCGGGTATTGGCCGTTCCCTTATATCGAAACATTCGGCAGACATTTACTGAACTACCCTCGATTAATATTTATCAAATATTTCTATTAAGACATTTATTCAGGAAAATATTTTATTCAAATCCAGCAGCTGTTTATTTTTTTTATTTTTTTACTGCGAGTTTCACCCTATACATAACTTGTGGGGTGGCACTAGATGTAGAGGGTTGCAGAGTAGGAGGAACATTATATTCTGATAGGTGGTGGAATATAACAGTTAACTCTATAAATGGACAAATTGAGGTTAAAGTGATCAGTGAATAATGCTTTTAGGAGTCAGTTCCACAGCTATCGTTCGTGGAAAGCTGCTGCTCGAGTGAAACTTACTTCTTTTATTGCTGATTTCAGTATTGATGCGGTGTTTCCTTCCTAACCTTTTGTTCGAAGTAGTGTGGAACGTTAATATCTTGATTATGCTATTTTCTCTTCGAGTTAGATTTGCTATCCATTTTAATTATTGTTGCTGTTGTAAATCTTCAGGTGATGGGGCTTTTGTTATTTGGGAGATTGCTTTTGGATTCCGTAGTGCCAGTTAACGAAATTCGAAGAAGGATGAACCTCTTTAAGACCAACAGAATCAATTTAAATTGGTGGTGTGAGAAATTGAACAGAGTTGACATATTTTTAAACGTCAGGATATCTACAGGAAAATCACGTGATCCCGATATCATCAGATTCTTTAATATGATGGAAAATGGCCAGCACAAATGATATTTAAATACAACAGTGATAAAGGAGCGAGTGGTAAAGCATTTTCTGTCGCAATTTAAAAGACCCAGAAATTGCAGGCACTCACGGTAGCCAGGTTTCGTATGACGAATTAATTGTTCCAGCGATTTTAGCAGGTATTGCTTTGTCAGACATTTGTCGACTCGAATATGGTATATTAAAGTACAGTGTTGAATGTTCGCTAGAATCTCATAGACAACAGTCTGATTATGCAGACCACGGCTTGCGAAGTGAATCCAATCATTTTGGATGGTACTGTCTTTCTCCATACCGTTTTTCCTTTTATTACAAAGATCACGATCAAATATCATCCAAACGAAATAAAGTAGCAGCATTCGACAATGTTGGTGTTAAAAAAAGCAGTAAATGAATTGCTCATGAAAATACATTAACGCAAAAGTTATGTTGTGTAAGATATTTAAAATAAACAATATGGCCTCTATATTTGATGTAGGGAAACACATGCTTGAAGGTAAATGTCCTTAAGTTCTTTCCGATAAAAGATGGAACCAAAGAAATATGGAATGAGCAGAAAAGTCTCTTTTTATTCTTTCACGAATTTTTTTTCTATTGGGAAATATCTGGAATGGGATAAAAGGCAACTCGCAGATGAATAGTTTTCTAATACATCATGTTAAAAACTATTTTCTGGAATGTTGAATATAAACCTCTTTCGTTTTTACAAGTTATTTAATCTGGGTCTCTAAATTATTCATTTTATCATAGTTTTGATCAATGTGTTGACCAGCCTTCCTAAACTATTTTAAGCGTCCCTTAATACCGTGAGGTGTTTGAATTCTCCACGAAATATTTTTGCTTAATATTTATCAAGTATAAAAAACAGACGTTCAGAATTAACCAAGAGGGTTACTCTGTTAAGTGAATCCAGGGGGGTTTCTGGTTTTAGTCAAAATATTTGTATGAATTACAAGTAGTTTTATTTATTTCTTTTACTGAAAATAAAAAGAAAACTTTTTGCATATTTTAATTTTTAATACTTCCAAATTCATTTTTGAATGCTGGAATGTAGTTTGATTTTTTTTAATCATTTCATCTCAATCAAGGCAATAAAGCCATTAAGACGCCAGTGGTTACTGGGTATTAGAGAATATGAAAAAAAAAAACACTTAAGGAGATAGAACAGAACGACTGACATTGCATTGAAATTTTTCAAGATTAAAGTTGACTGGAAAGTAAGAAGCCGGAAGATAATTCCACAAGCGAGAAGTGCGATAGAAGAAACTATTAGCATAGAACTTAAGGCTGCATCTAACGATTTCCACTGTAGAACGATGCCGCCAATCTAGTACTACACTTAAATAACGTCTAGGTACCACAGGGGAAATATAATCAGAAAAATTACCATGGAAATATCTATAGAAAAGGCAGAGAGAAGCAACAATATGACTGAAGTTGGGAAGCCAATCAAGACTTGCAGATCCTTTGGATTTTATCAAAAACCTATGCATATATATCAAGAGCACTCAACTAGACGTGGCAGCAATATACAAGGCAAGGATCAAAGATAGATATGTAATATATTAATAAAATCATTTTTCTGTATAAAACCATTTTTTGATTTTATTTAGCCATTAAAAACATATATAACTCATGACAATAACAAGTAAATGATATAGTTATATTTTAAGTATGGTGTTTGAACACACCACGGTAGTAAATAAATAACAATACCCCACAGTACTAAACGTAAGGTTAATTACGTGTTGAACTGTTCAACACTGTCTGAATTGCACTTATCCGTCAGGTATTCGGTTTTTATATTATTATTACTATTTTTTTATTAGACGGCCATTGTTTCACCAATCTTTCCAAACAAATCTCATTCCATCGGGATTTGATAAAAGTTTTCGGAAATTCAGAAAAATATAATTTTCTGTATTTCTTGAGTCATTTTCATCCGGATTCAGATACATTTTCGTTTTGAATCGTCATGGCTCTATCTGATGACTTCCTGAACTACTTGTCTTACGACCGTATCACGTTGAAACATTGGTTCTCCTACGATCGCGGAGTACATATTATCAATAGTATCCAATGTATTTATGAGGATTGGAACATACCCATTAGTGCTCGTAGGTACGGTACATAACATTTACAGATTAAAATTTTAGCACGAGCTCTTCTATATCCTTTTAGGTAAATTTGCTCTCCAAAAATTGTGTTCCTTCGTACAGAACTCAACAAACTTACAAAATTAAATTTAAATGGTCTCGTTCAACCTTTACAGTGCAGCAATCCCGAAGCACTTATAAGTCCTACCAAGATTTATTATTGGCGAGCACAACCTTAACAATAATAAATACGCAGATAACAGTGTTGATATCGGAAACAGAAAGGAAACTCCTATAGAAGTTATCAAACGAAAGCAAGAAGAAAGGACTAAACATCAATTGTAAGAAGACAGAATGTATGATTGTCAGCAAAAGAAACATCCCAAGATGCGAATTATAAGCTGAGGATGCCAAAATTAAACAAGTACAAACATTTATACATCTGTGTTTTAACAGAGGATAGAAAATGCGACACCAGAATCCGAAGCTGCATTTAGGATAACGAAAGATGCCTTCGAAAAGCTAAGCAAAATATTAACAAACAAATTTCATTGAAACCAAAGACAAGAGGACTGAACTGCTATGTAATATCGGTACTTCTATATGGCAATGAAATCTGGAACGTTTCATTGCAGATGAATAAGAGACTTGATGCAACAGAAATGTGGTCCTACAGAAGGATATTCGAAAAATAATGGAGTGAACATGCGAACAGCAACAAAGTTTTAGAGAAGATTTAAACAAAAAGGGCACTCACACAAAACATCTGAAAGAGACAGGTGAACTGTCTAGCGCATATAATGAGGAAATACGTTTTGGAAAATTTGACACTTACATGAAACATTGAAGGCAAGCAGAATAGAGGGAAACAGCGTATAACGTATTTCTACAAATGGTTGGCAGAACATGAATTAGGAGATATTGCAAAAAGACAATTATTTTTCTAAGGATTAGAAAGGAAGCCGTAGAAAGCCATGATCGATCACGCCATGAAGAACCTCTTATCGATTATCGCACCCTCTTATGATTATACATATCTATTCGGTGGACAAACAAAAAAGGCAACTAAAATAAAGAATAGTAATCAGAAGTAGATGAATCGGAATAGTATAAAAAGAATAAAGAATAATAGTCCGAAGAATATAAAACAGAATAAAATAAAGGAATAGAGAATAGCAATGGTATAAAAGAATAAAGAAGACCGAAGAATAGGAAACAGAATAGTACACAGGAATAATGAATAGAAATCCGAATATGAATCAGAATATAAATTTCTTTTTCCTTTTACTAATTGACGTTCTCCGTTGTATTTGATCGTTTAAATTTGAGTTTAAGTTTTACCTTTGAATCGTTCATCATGTTGATTACGACTAACCTTTAAATTTAAGAGCGATCGTCTTTTTGCTCTTTTGTTTATCTTCCCTTTTTTTTTACACTTCTGATACTGCTCATTCAATCACGATTCTATGGATAGAACCCCCTCCTACCTATTATCTCCCACTTAATATACTATACTATAGAATTTCAGTTAAACATCGCCTGGTGAAAAGATCAAAAATCGACTCTCCAAATAATTTACTTGAATGTACATCCTTTGAAATAGCTTAATTGGAAGACAAAAACAGGACTGTTTTTTTAAGTTCTTTCTGAGGTATGTCTGCCATTTTTAATTCTTGTTTGAATTGGTCAATTGATTTTTTCTTTCTTTATCTTTTCTCAAAAGTAACTATCCCATCTAATCTCCTATTTGAATTTTCTTTTCTTTTTCTAATTGATGTTCTCCGTGGTATTTCAGTGTTGAAATTTGAGTTTAAATTTCACTTTTGAATTGTTCATCATTTTCATTACAACTAATTTTAATATTTAACAGTATCGTGTTTTTTTATTGGTTTTCTTTGCTTTTTCACCCTCCCGCTACTGGCCACCCACTCATGATTCTATGGACATACGTCCTACTACATATCTCCTCTTCCCCTTAATATACTAGAATATCAGTAAAACATCGCACGGTCAAAAGGTTCTGATAGTCGCAGATCGACTCTCCAAATAAGTTACCTGAATGAACATTTTTTGAAATAAATTAACTGGAAGTCAAACCCTGGACTGTTTTTTTTAAAGATCTTTCTTAGATAGTTCTGCCAGTTTTAATTTTTGTTGAATCCCTCATGAACATCTCGACTTTAACTAAATTAAAATTTAGTAACTTACTTCAACGGAAGCAGATAAGCTTTCCTATCACCCGGTCGATACTCCTCCCCATTTTTTAACAGGATTAGAGCCTCATCCCTTGTTTCTTGTTTAGGAAGAAGTTCTTGGCTCCTTTCCTTGGCGGGCTTTAATAGTGGTACTGTCATGAATTTTTTGTGATATGTGTAGATGCTGGCAACCTCCCTTCCTACTGAGGATACCGGGCTGGCAGTTTTCTAGTTGTTGTTACCGACTGGTAGTTAGGAGCCCGAACTCCCGCGTAGCGTCTTGAAAGACTGCCCTGATCAATAGTCGGATAATATTGAGGTTGTTTGCAGTGCCATGTTGCGCATGGAAGGGTATCCGTGTAAGCACCTCCGTTGGATAACACTCAGGCCACACTATATTGCAGACTGCGCCAGTTTCCTTCCCGTACATGCTACGTTAGACGACCGACGGCTACTATCACACTAGACCTCTCATAACACACCAAGACTGTAAGCAACCAAAGCTATAAAACTAAACCAGCTCAACAAAAACACCTAAACTCCCCAACTTTTCTTTCTACAACATTCGTGCTATTCGTAGCATCTTCAGAAGTGTCGAATTGATCCTCTTCGAAAAGTCTCCGGACATCCTAGCTCTCTGCGAAACTAATCTTAAGTCTTCAATCCCCTCTTTTGATTTCTCGATTCCTGTCTATCTTCCTCTCTTTAGGAAGGACTCTAATGTCCACATGATGGCCTTAGAAGTTTATCTCCGCGAACTTTTTCCGCTGGCTAGGGAACACTCTTGAATCTCTAGACCATTCTTCCATGTGTCTGTCTCTCTCCAGTGAACTCAGTCAGCTATCTCTTCTTTCTCTAACGTTCCCCTTTCTCTCATGACCTGTGTGCTAAATAATATTTCTGAAAATATAGACATGGAAATGTCCATACACACGTTTGCAAATATATTTGTGTTCGGTGACTTTAATACCCACCATACCAGCTGGCATAAACGCTTTCACTGACCTCGATGGCATTCAAATCCTCAACTTCTCATCAATCTTTCACACAAGTAGTGCAATTCCCCAGGCGTTTCCCCAATAACCCTAGTGGACACGGTTATTTTCTAGATCTCTTTTTTTAACTATACTTGACTCGTGTCGTACAATGCAGCTCTGACCTCTCGGCAACTCTAATATTGCGGTAATGTCTGCAAACATTCATTCCTCTCGCCCACTCCTATTAATAGAACATATTTATGTTATTAATGAATAGATTGGGACTCCATGATTTCCTTCGGGACGGCCCTTGGAATGAAGTTTTTAATCATCCTGTTAAAATAATGCGAGTCTGAGGGTTTTCCCCCTGGATGAAAGCCGACAGGGATGCTTTCCTTCCAGCAAAGAAATACCAAGTTAAATCGCGTTCATATTGTTTCTCACATGTATGCCTGGCCGCTATAGCTCAAAGGAATCACTTCTTTCAGCCGTACCAGAGAGACACGCCTAATTGAAGCAGGTGTCTCTTTGTCTCTACTCGCAACGAGTGCAAGTGTGTCCTCAAAGAAGTGAAGTTACTGCTTGATGATAGAATGAAAGAACGTATAGCATCTCGCAAACTAGGTTCTACGGATTATTGAACAACAGCAAATACTCATTCCCTCCTCTATTCAATCAATTCAAAGTCCGACGTACGCTTCAAGGTTACGGTATTACAGGACGATTGTTTGATTTAATCCAGTCGTTAGTATCAAATCATGAAATGAAGGTCGTTTTGAACGGTTTCGCTTCCAGACACTTTAACACCAACGCTGGTGTCCCCCAAGGCTCTATCTTGGATCCTACCCAGTTTCCGAATTTCATCAATCATCTTCCTGATGACAATAGTTACTAAGTAGGCACCTATGCAGATGACACTACCATTTACCCATGTCAATAGCAAATCCGTCAAAGATGACAGTTAATCTGACCACTGGTCTGTAAAAGGATCTCCAATCTGTGGTTGACCGGGGCAGGAAATGGCTTGTAAATTTTAAAGCCTCCAAAGCTCTCATTTAACTACAACAGAGAAACTTACCTACCCGCCGTCAGCATGGCTGATGCTAGACTCTTGGAGAGCAACACACTGCCCCAACTTGGCCTCACGTTTTCAACTGACTTGAAGTGGAACAACTACATCGAATCAATGGTTGCATATATCGCAAGTAAATGTGGGTCTGTGTGTCGCGCTATAATGTTTTTCTTTCGCATTGGAGTCCATCTTTCACATTGACAAATCTACCATTCGTCCGTCCATTTAATACAGTTTCCATATCTGGACTGGTGCTCCTGCTGTTCATCTCGAGGTACTTGACAAACTGCAAAAAAGTATCAGCAGTGGATTCGATCCTGATTTGACATCTCGATTTCAGTCAACTTCTCACCGACATGACGCGTTTTCCCTCTGTTCTTTCTACAAACGTTTTCATGGCAACTGCTCTTTCCCCTGGTACACCGACTACATGATCTTAAGTATGCTACTACACTGGCATCTAAGTTCCACCCTTTTACTGTTGAAACAGTTAAATATAACCGCCACTTCTACTCCAAAATTTTCTTTTCTCACACTTCCCGCCTGTGGAACTAATTTCCGTTTACTTGTTTCTTTGATAACTACAATCATCAAAAATTTAAATGCAGCGTCAATCACCATCTTCTATCTTCTTCTATCCCTTTTATCTTTTATCCTTTCCTCAGTCCTCCCTACGCCCTGTATTTTCTCTCATTTTTACCCTCTGTAACCTGCGTACAAGTGGCATTCCAGCCCTGCTTGTGGTGAAATGATAAAATATATATAAAATAATAAAGAATAGCCATCTGAAGAATGTAAATCAGAATAGTATAAAAGAATAAAGAATAGTAATCCGAGGAATGTGAATCGGAATAGTATAAAAGAATAAAGAAGAGTAATCCGAAGAATATGAATCGGAATAGTATAAAAGAATAAAGAAGAGTAATCCGAAGAATATGAATCGGAATAGTATAAAAGAATAAAGAAGAGTAATCCGAGGAATATGAATCGGAATAGTATAAAAGAATAAAGAAGAGTAATCCGAAGAATATGAATCGGAATAGTATAAAAGAATAAAGAAGAGTAATCCGAAGAATATGAATCGGAATAGTATAAAAGAATAAAGAAGAGTAATCCGAGGAATATGAATCGGAATAGTATAAAAGAATAAAGAAGAGTAATCCGAGGAATATGAATCGGAATAGTATAAAAGAATAAAGAAGAGTAATCCGAGGAATATGAATCGGAATAGTATAAAAGAATAAAGAAGAGTAATCCGAGGAATATGAATCGGAATAGTATAAAAGAATAGCAACCAGAAAACAGTCGCAATCAGAATGTCCGCTCAGAATTGCAAAGTGTTAACGTTAAAGCAGAAGCAGCATCAATTTCTCCAATAGGTTATCGATCTGATTTATAATTAGAATAATGTAAAAAAAATATTTTTCAGATTGTTTACCGACAAGTTCTATAATGAAGTCCTTGTGATGAGTGTAAATCTTTATCAAGATATGTAAATTGCATTGTGAAGAATCTCGTTGAGTTTATTGAATTTAGCAATAAATACGGTAGCATTGGTTTTTAGTGATTTCATTTGCAAAATTAGGCTTCGTTAGAAAGACAAATAAACGCTCGGCTGCCGTAATGGGACTGCATTCTTGACTTTATATAGAACTGAGCAGAGTTATAAAGTGTCACGTTGATCTTCGTTTTAAATATAACATTGTGTGAGAGTACGTAATCGCCGTATTCAAAATCCACGCAAAGAATAAAAAGCCTTTTCAACACTGTACTAGTTTTATTTTTGTAAATAAAACATTTCAGGAACGAACGTTCTAAAATATTTGTCCTGTATTTTTGCTGCATAAAATGAGAAACGGATCCAATAATAAGGACATTCCACGCTCGACACGAGGATCTGAAAACGGGAAATCTACCCTCGTCATCCACTCAACGTCTGTGAACCAATGACTGAAGTCAAGGCTCAGCTTTTTACACTCAGCGAAATAACTGAACAACAGAGCACATAGCATATGTTCCTATGCTGCAGAGCCCTCTTAACCTTACAGAACTCCTCCCCGCTGACTCTTTGGAACGTGGCTCTTCTAGTGCTGCTCGAATGGCCTCCGAATAACTTGGTCGCTGTAGAGCCAATCTTCAGAAATGAAGAGATGTCGTCAATGTTGATCCCAACAGCCAATGCGAGCAATCACGAACTATGGAACATCTATGGCATTTCAAGTCCAATTTAGGACTAATGAAAGTCATTTTTGGACTAAGCAAGTTCATAATGAAATAGCAAAGTACAATATGGAATAGTTAAATTCAAAATGGGATAAGCAAATTCAAAATGGAATAGACAAATTCAGTTTAGGACTGAGCAATTATTTTACTAAAGACTTTAAAATTAAATATTTTCATGATAAAATAATAATGTTCAACTAAACTTTACTATTGAAAAGTTTTATATTCTAGTCGCAATCAATAAATCAAGAAAATTAATGAAAAGTATGTTTTTGGATGCAAATTTCAGCGTTTAAAATTGCTCAAATACCTAACTTTTTCAAACTGTCTTCAGATATGCAGTCAATATTTCCTTGTTGCTTTTCCTTAGGACTTTCGAGATTTTCTCTGTTGTCCCCCGATCATTTCATTTTGCATAACTCTCTTTTTTAACACTATATAAGTCTATCCATCTATTTCTTTTCTTCTCCCTGATTGTCTTACCAATGAAAGTGCCAGAAACTAACTTTTGCACAAATTTATCTGTTTAAGAATAGCTTCTTTTAAGGGATTGATAGTAAAATCTACGCAACACTGCGCTCCGATTTTTTTAATTATCTGATTTAACGCCCAGTTGATTTTTAATGCATGTTATTTGCTTATTGAAACGCGCAGATAAGTTCGAAACATTTTTCCATATTGGATTTGCTTAGTTCCAATTCAAACTTGCTTATTTCATTATGAATTTGCTTCCCTCCATTCTGAACTTGGCGATTTCATTATGAAATTGTTTAGTCCCAAAATGACTGATTAGTCCGAAAATGAATTTGAAATTGTATTGTTTGCTCCAGTCTTGAAGATCCATGAGCATTTAATAATCTTCAAGCCTTAACATTTCCGGCAAGCCTTCGGGTGCAACACTAGATGAGTTTAGTGTAGCGACTCGATAAAAATATGAAACAGTAGTGTAAGAATGAATGTACCAACAATTACGTTAATTCATAGCCTCACCAAAATAAATCGAAAGAATACAAAAAGAGTAAACTGAATGTACCTACACTGTGTTGTCCTCATATTTTCATCTGGAACATATTGAGACTTACATTCTAGAATTGATCTTATGTTGTTGGTTGGCTAGAATTTTAGATATTCTTGAGTGTAGTCAAGTAAGCTGAGGACATTCTGTTATGCGTTTATTGAAGCACAAGTTTCGCTGAAGGTAAAAACTCTGAAGATAAAAACAAAATCTGTCCGAGATGTACATTCCGGACAGAGTTAGACACGTTTAATCTCTAGAACGTCGCGAGAAAAAATATGAAACTTTTGTGCTTTCATATACTTGTAATACGTAATTTATTTAAATTAATTTTTTTTACGGCTTATCACTTGATTTAACGTTATTTAGAGAAAGAAAATATTTTCAGATTAAATTATTTTTTTGATATATTAATGATTTACTGATACAAGTTCTACCATTCAAACCATAAAAGGCGGAAGAACTGAAAATGGAATTCGACTCTCCAATTTCGCATTCCGATCTGTTGTCAATTACACCATCCGCACATCCAAGCTTACAGCACCTTGTATTCCCAAGAGGTCACTCATCTAGGTACTGACCACACTTGACGTTTCTTAGCTTCGGTGATCTTTTGTACCCGTATTTCAACGTGATATTGCCGTGATCTGTACTGCATTCTAGCGGTCATTATCAGATGTCCCTTTGCAGGCGTGTTGAATAATACCACACTCCCTTCATTTTTGAACGTGTCAAAGTTTACGTCTTACTCTAAGCAAGGTCAGTGGTCAAGAGGGCGGTCTAGTCTCTTTAGACAAAGTCGTGCAATTAGTGCTAAGTAAAAGACATTCCGGTTTTAAAGATCTTATTAGAGGTACAACATTTAATTAACGCGATAAAAATAGACGATTCTGTTTATTTCAAGTTGGTTTGTCGTCTAAATAATAAAAAAAAAAGTATCTGTGCGTCTGAATAAAATTACTGAAAAATTAAAAGAACTTTACACTTGGAAAAACTTGTTCTATTTATTTAAGTATAAAAAATCATCATATATAAAGGAACTACAGTAGAAGGAATTTTTTTTTAAATGGAGCAATGACTCTAAAAGGGAAATTATTTCATTTTTTAAATTAATTTTCTTTTTAATTGAACAGGATTTTAAATAAAGACAAAACTTCCATAATAAAATTCTTTGCATACAAACAGTGTAAAGAGAACTGCTATAAAAATAACTAATTTTGTAGAGGGTGGGATAAATTAAAACGTATGGTACAATCGCTTTCTTTACACAGATTTTTCGTTTTACATATCACCACACAAATATGACGTCGAAGCTATCGATTTGCTTTTAAATACATTTAAGATGGGTCTAAGAAAAACCTATCTAAGGACATTTTTCTAAGAAATACTTATCTAAGGATCATTGGTCTATAATAATATTTTTAATAAGCACTTTATTCATGTACAAATTCTCAATTCTATCGATATTCGCTATATTACAGAATAATATTTAAGACACTTATAACAACATTCATTACTGATGATACATGAGGTTTTTAAGCATTTATTTCCAATTATGAACTTTTTTGGTTTGCAAAAAATTTTCCGGTTAGCAACAACTTACATTAAACCATAATTCTCTAGACGGATATTTCTTAGATATATATTCTTTAGACGAATGTTCCTTAGACCAATATTCTAAGACCTTTATTCAGATCAGTGTTCCTTACACTTATGTTCTCGATCCCGTTAGAAGGCCATTGTTAAAATGGTAATAATGAATGAATTATGTGCTACAAATGAAAGAGGGAGGTGTAGAATGTGAATTTCGTGAAGACAAAGAGGATAAAGATTGACCTTTGACTTGTAGAGCCTAAGATTTTAGGACTCATGCTAGAGTCTGTTCCACAAAGTAGGAGTTCTTGGGGCAAAAGCATTTTGAATACGGAGAAATGTTTTGCGATTCAACTCCGTGAAAGCACCATGGTCTACCCGAGTTGTAAGCATCTCAATTGGTGTGATCCATGAAAACAGCGATAAAGTAGCGATAGGCTTGCGGCCTTGAGTGTGTAGGGATGAGGTCGTCAAGTGGAGTATGCCTTCGCACATAGCAACCGAGTGAACGGTTTCGAACTCATCAAGACTGGAAAGTCTAGACTTGAGCAACCCCAGCCCAGATATGATAGCAAGACTCCGTTTTTGACATAATTTGACTCTTGTAACGAAAGATTCTCAGAAGGAATAAAGAATATTATGAAGCGATAGATTAGACCACCAGTTTGTTCAGCAAATTTAACAATGGATTTTATATACGAGTTTAACTTGAGACCTGGCATTTAACGCATTGGACCTCGTCGCGATTGGAGTCGTTCATCGGGACAGTAAACTAAAATTATTGTTCTGACAGGCGATGATGAAGTTATACTAACTATTTTTTAATGAAACTATGAAAAGTTACAAGCCTGTTTTTCGAGTTAGGTTAGAAAATAGATCAGCTGCAAGGTTATGGTTTTCGTTGAAGTACGTGCCTAAACTGTGCCAAAATCTTCATATATGTCTACTTTTAATCTGAGAATGATCAGTTAACAAAAGTAGAAAGAGAATAAGATCTAGCAGAAAGCCTTAGTTGACCTCTACATCAATCTCAAAGAATTCAGAATGGCCCTTAACAGCGGCCTTCTTAGGGGAGGAGAAAAATGTTAAATTATCACCTTTGACCAAATAACTTCTATTTGATGACCCGTATTCACAAATAGAAGTACATTTTTTTCAGTAATAATTTGAAAGAAATTCTCGTTATATACATTGCCTTAACCGTGACTGATGGGAATTTTAGTCATTTGCTGTTGAAGTGTAAAATTGCGATGTTAAGAGACAAGCCATCTCAGGCGAAAGTCAAATTAGGTTTGCCAGTTCATCTTTTGTGTTGTGAGAATGAGAGAAATCAGGGTGACAGGTAGATGGTGGAGAAATATGGACGATACGGTAAACAATTGCTACTATTTTTTGCTTTTAATTGCTACAAAAAAGACAAAGTGAATATTTAGAGGGAAAACAAAAATCCAGTCGGTGTGGGTGAGAGAAGAGGAGGCGGGAGAGGAAAAAAGAGCAGAAACACATACCTTACTTTGGAAACATGTCAGGCAGTATTCAATCGTTGCAGACTTACCTAAAAATAAACAAAAACAATATTAAAAAATCGCAAATTTAAACAGACCATATATATATACCGTATATACACGCGTATCATGCGAAGACCTAATTTAGAAGCCAATTTAGCTATGGTATATGGATATATAGTTTGGTCAACTACGTAACCAGGGCCAGCAGTACGTAAACTAATTTTATATCACGTGTATTATGCGACCCACTTAAAATTAACTTCAAAATTAGGCATTCAAAAGTCGCATGATACGCGAATATATACAGTGTAACCCGGATATAAGAGAGTTGTCGGGACCGGAGACGAAGTCTCTTATATCCGAGTTTATGTTATATCCGGGTTTGGTCTATTATATATACAGTGTAACCCGGATATAAGAGACCCTGATATAAGAGCGATTTTCTCTGGTCTCAAATTAGAGCCTGTGTTAATGTATATATAATAGATCAAACCCGGATATAAGAGAAAACCGGATATAAGAGACTTCTTCTCCGGTCCCGACAACTTTCTTATATCCGGGTTTCACTGTACATTAACACAGGCTCTAATTTGGGACCAGAGAAAATCTCTTATATCCGGGTCTCTTATATCCGGGTTACACTGATATATCCTTAGGCGGTAAGAACGAATGTTGTGATGCAACAGAATCAGTTGCTAAATGTCCACATAAAAAGTGGATCATATGTATTGTTTCACGTTTATTTTATATTGGCATTTTTACAATTATTTTATATTGATTACTGTCTTTATAGTATCTGTTTTTGTGCACACACATTGTGTGAATATATATATATATATATATATATATATATATATATATTATAGCATCCATATAATCAGGAAGTTTAACAGGAACTACTCTTAAAACAGGAATATAAGGTGTATTGAACTACCGCAGGGTGCAAAGTGGCCCAGGGGTACATTCAATTTTTTTTTGCAACAGTCAATGTAAGACTAGACAAAATGGCTTACTTCCAGGACAAAAACAGATTTAGAAGTGTCTGGAATGTAAGCATCCCAAAAGGAAAAATAGCGCCTCCGAAGGTCATATTTACAACAGATAGAGTCGGATAGACTGTCGCAAGTTTCTTTTTACATATGCAAATTTTGGGTGTCAATGCAGATGTAAAAAAAGTTAATTACAGTGACTGCTGTACCGAAGAAGTGCAACGGTCAGCGGAGTGTTTGACTTAAAGAAACAGATTACGGAAATTGATTACGAAATTGAAGAAATTACAAACTTTACCTACAAAAGGATAGGCTGAGCAATTCATTGAAAATTAATTTACTTTCGGATCAAAAACAATGTGTGACGAGGAAGTTGGAATAAATAGACAGATTGGAAGAAAAAAAAATAAATAGACACAGTGCATGGATTCACAGTTAATACAATACGAAAAACATTCAAATTTTAATATTTGCGCAAAGATCGTTTATTTCGGATGCTAGATTATGATCTATCAGTTCATCTCGATCTTTAGCCACAAATACGCAAGCCGGCACTAACATCAAATTTCATTTCTTTCATTTTAAATCACGTGTGAAGCCAACCTGAAGTTCACAACCTTAAAAAGAACGAACATAACTTTTTAAATTTCCTATATAACTTTAAAAACAAGATATAGAATTTAGTCTAACAAGGAAAATGTGTATGTGGTTGAATAATCTAGACATATTGTGTCTATGTATTATTACTTTAATCCTCTTAAGTTCAAGAGTCAATTTCTTAGTGTCTCTACAAAATTGATCAAGAAAAAATACATAATTATCCATATGATTTTTATTTTTTCCAAGTACTTTCAATCTTATCAAATATCATCTTCAGGAATTTGCTAAAACAAAGAATTAATATAAGTTGTAAATATGAACGCTGTAAAATTCGTAAAAACAAAAACGCTGTTTAATGGAGGCAACTTAATTTATGCAAATTCTTATTAGAAATTGTAATTACGTGTTTTGAAATATTGTTTTATATTGTTTTTATATATATATAAAAACGTCATTTTTAGTGGATACACATATCTTATTTAAAAAAACATATGCGCTGTCCGTCATATTCTTTAATAAAATTTCTCGAATATTATGGCCAGTTGACGAAAATACATAAATAGTTTAAAATGGAATGTTTACTCAAATATGAATATCCATTAAAAATTATGTTAAAAGTGATAAACATGTGTCGGATTTATATATAAAATCCCTTACATTAGGAAATTATATATATATATATATATATATATATATATATATATATATATATATATAGAGAGAGAGAGAGAGAGAGAGAGAAATAAATAAATAAATAGGAATGGATATTCAATAAAAACAGTCAGGTAAAAGAAATTACTAAAACACCAGCAGCCACGAGAACAATGTTGATGTAGTGAAGGTATTTCCTCAACACACATCAAATGGCAGAAAACGGACTACATCAAAGCCTAGTTACAGAGGATGGGGCGAAATATAAATACATAAAAAAATATCATGTAATTTATTGGAGTGAATTAACATATTAAAAACTCCAATATATTTATGGTGCGATAGAAGTGGAGATACATATAGCCTGTAAATAAAAGAAATTGACTGAATGTGGACGGAAAAAAGTATCTACATAGTGGAAGCGTTTGAGAATTTGAGGACAAATTCAGAATCTTTTCACAGAATTTTCAATATATATGTTTTATTAAATTCGACCGATAATGTATTCATATATGCTTCATCATTTTCTTTTTTTTATTATGGAACCATTTGGCAGCGGTTGAAATTATCAGAAAACTAATATAAGTACATATTTTATACTTACTATTAAATTAACTATTTCACACACATTAAAATACCGTCTCTTGAATGCGGATTCTTTTTGTAGCATTCAGGCTTCGTGTATTTGACACACTCTTATAGTATGTGTCTTATTTACTAATGCTAGCCTGATATTACGAGTTTTATTTATTTATTTTGTGTGTGTGTGTGTGTGAGTGTGTGTGTGTGTGTGTGAGATAAACGATATTTAGACGAATTGCACTAATTTTTTTTTTTTTTTTTTAAAGCAATTCACCCCAAGCAAGGCGGGAGTGCCACTAGCCCGCAAGGGGTTACAGAGGATTGAGAACAAGATAAAAAGAGGCATGTTTGGGGAAAGGATACAGAGAAGGACGGGGAACAAGCTCAGCGTATCTGATGTCGATTGACATTACACTTAAATATTTGAAGATTATAGTCATCGGGGAAGCCAGTAAGAGGAAGGGAGTTCCACAGATGGGAAGTGTGTGTGTGTGGGGGGAGGAGATTTTTGAGTAGAAGAGACTGTTACATTTAACTATTTTGGCAGTGAAAGGTTCGGGCCGAGATGCCAGCGTGGTAGATCGCTTAAAGTCCATGAACCAGCGAAAGTGGCTCGTCGGAACAGTTACCGTGAAAATAGAAGAGAGAGAGAGGGAGGCCACAACACGTCTGTGGGATTGTAGACTAGATTCCAGATGAGGGCCTATCATAGGCTCTGATCTGGCATCTAGTACATTGCGAGTAAGAGAAACTATGATCGCATGTAAAATACATACCTTCCTTGAGCCTGTTCTAAATATATTTTCATGGTAATTCTTCTTATGAGCTTTCCTATTTAGCACCACGACTTTACGAATTTAAGTGCAGTACTATATTGGCAGCTATGTCCCATTAGTGTTGAAGTGGCGGATGTAAGTAAGTTCTATGCTAATAGTTTCTACTTTGAGGGTTGCCATTTGTATGCAACGGAATGAAACGCTAATTCTATTCGAGGATGGAGGTCAAATGAAAAGGAAATGTTGGCAAGAATAACATAGAAAACTGATCTGTAATTTTATAGTTCATGCTGAGTAAATGATGCTCGATATTCTAGACAGAAGATACTGTTCGAAATAAAATTAGACTTTACAGATGTTACTGAGTGTGGGAAATCTGCGAAAGACGCTACCCCTCCCACCAAAAAACAAAACAAAAAAATGTTGAAACGCAGATAGCGTACTCAGAAGGTTAACTGCTAGAACACTTTGACAAAGCCAGGAAATTAAGTGAGTAGTAAAGAATAGACATTAAGCATAAGAAAATTAAATGTACGACCGTCAGCAAAGGGAGACAACCAAAAGTATTAGCTTCAAATTAGAGACATCACAATCAATCAGGTACAGAATTTTCCTGTTGACGCGTAGTTACAGGCAAAAGAAAAAGAGAAACAAACATCCGAAGACGCATTGGGATATTCAAGAAATTAAGAAAAGCATTAAGACATAATTAGATTATATAGATGTCAGTTGGTTGGTGGGTTGGTTATGTTTTTGCTAAGCGGTATATCATCACCTGTGTGGGTTAATTTATGCTGAAAAATATTTTGAACACTATTTTATGGCTTCAACTAAACATATTTTGAGTGCAATTGTATGCCTTCAACTACAGATAAATGCTATTGTTGGTCATTTTGTTATGAATAGGTATTGTTGGTAATTTTTCTATCAATAGATATTTTTAGTTAGTTGAATTTGTTTAGGGCCATGTCAACATCTATGGGTTATTCAATGCCGAAATGGAAACATCCCTCACGCAGTTTAATGCTTTGTAGAAAATTATATACTCAAGGAAAAGGTATATTTTTTATATATAGTTTATAAATCATCAAATGTATTGTTGTTGATTTTACTATAAAAATGTATTTTTATATATTTAGTGTTGTACTGATAGTCATTTCATTATAAAAATGTAATGGAGTTTTATTTGAGGGTTCATTATTTAACGATAGTTAGGACCCTAACTGGTGCTACTACCTTGTGTTAGAGTGTACCTGGGAACATAGCAATTAAAAGGTAGTTTTACGTTGTTGAAACCCCTCAAACTCCAGATCATAGACCTTGCTGCCGGGGGTAGTTTATCGTCATACCCAGGACGCAGAGATCTCAGTCTTCAATGTGAGTGCGCTAGTTCTACGAAAAAAATTTCCAAGAGTTTTGAAACTTAATATGTTGCCTTTTATTGCGATTCCAAATGAGTTTGATTGCCTCATTCTAATATATTACTTACACATATATTGTTTCTTGTCTTTTACAAAATGTTTTATTTTTCAAGATATTTTCTTGTCATTTGCATATCAGAAGAAATAAACATGTGAAGCTACTGACCATGACCAATGAAAATTAAAATAAGAAACTGACGTTATTCTTTGTAAACTCTGGGACGAATTCAGCCGCAGGGAATCGATGATGGCATGCACAAACTCTTCCAAGAAGACTGTTCTTACTCCGCAACGTTCAGACATTTGATTACTGTGGAAAGGATGTTACTGAAGAAGATTGCAGCCAGAAATGCTTGAGGGAGTACGTTTTCTTGAAAGAAAAAAAAACGATACAAAAAGAAAACGTCTTTTTTTATACTGTCAATGTAATTAAGAATGTTAAGTTCCAGCCTTTTGAAAAAGAACTCTCGCAAATTGGTTCTTTCAGAGTAGAGTCTCTCCAAACTCCAAAGTTTTCAGTATTCTTTACATGTTGGCATGTCATTAAGAATGTCGGACTCAAAACTTTTGAAACATCTCTTGCATATTGAGGTCAATAAACAGTGTATATATTTATATATTCTTTAATTATTTCACGCCAAGTAAGCTAAGAAATCCGCTCAAACGCAGTGGGTTACTGGATGTGAATATGACGAAAAAACATTAAGGAGAAAGAACGATGAACAAATGGAAATAAAGACAAAATATAAATTGAATAATATAATCTTATATTGAAAATAAGAAACCAAAAGAGATATCCACAAGCGATAAGTGCGAGAGAAGAAACTGTTAGCATAGAACTTACGGTTACATCAAGCCATTTCAACAGCAAAACGATGAAACTTACCTGCCAATCTAGTACTGCACTTAAATTCGTAAAGTCGTGTTACTAAACAGGAAAGCTCATCAGTACAATTAGCATGGAAGTATTTATGGAAAATGCACAGGGGAAACTACATTACAGTTGTATGAAAGTGGCTGAAGCCGAGATGCCTGGTCAGGACGGATTACATTGCTGATTGTTTGGATTTTATCAAAAATACACAGCAAAGGTGCCAGACAAGATGTGATAGCAATATACAAAATCCTAAGATTGAAAACCGGATCACCCTCACACACACACACACATATATATATATATATATATATATATATATATATATTGTGTGTGTGTGTGTGTGTGTGTGAGATCCGGTTTTCAATCTTAGGATTTATTTATTTATATATATATATATATATATATATATATATATATATATATGAGGGTGATCCAGTTTTCAATCTTAGGATATATATATATATATATATATATATATATATATATATATGAGGGTGATCCAGGTTCCAATCTTAAGATTTATACATACATGCATACATACACATATTATATATATATATATATATATATATATATATATTCAAAGTCTATATATACGTTGGTCCAATGAAATGTTCATAGGCTGGACGGTTAGGTTTTGTATACTTGTACACTGGCAAGTCTTTATGGTTATGTCAACGAACACTCGTCATCACTTTCGTAATGCTCGTTGTAGTAAGAGACTTTGTAATCGCAGATACAACTCTAGTAACGCCGTTGAAAAATGCTAGTGTCAAACGCCTTTGAATATCACATGAACTAAATAGTACTTGCACGATAATACTCGCTCGAATAGTAACCACTGAATAGTGATCCGAATAGAGGAATAGTATAGTGAATTGAGTAGAGAATAGCGGTCCGTATAGTAATAGAGGATAGGGTAGAAATAGTGATGCGTATAGCAATAGAGGTTAGAATGCAAATAGCGATCGTTCATCGTTAGCTAATTCGTACATATATGCGTGTCTTTTATGGTCACGTGAACTAATTAATTCAATAATAGAATCGCCTGTGTTTGCTCACTGGCGATCTATGTTCAAACTCAAGTTTCGGCAGCGACATTTTATTGGTATATGACACTTTTAATCTTCCAACAGATTTGTCTACTAACATTTATTTACTGTCGAGCCTATGAAATTTTCATCCGACCCTCGTATATATTTTGGCTACCTGACAATCGTGGTTGAATGTAACTTAAGTAATAATCCGAACTCGTTTTGCGGTATGAAACTGAAGCGTTTTTATTCTGTCTTGATAACCGAGAGACAGTGCACTTTTGGTTACTTTTTTAGATAGTTTTCTGTCTTTTAATCTTACTTTGTTTCATTTAAGTATATATTTCTTTACGTGGCTTTTGCTATATTCATTGTTAGTATTTTCATTAATTTTCTTTTGGTCACCTAGTAGACATTCTGTTCTTACCAACACTTTATACATAGCTATAACTGAATAACATTTTGTATTGCCTTAGCTATGCCTATCTCGATATACAGATTCCAATATCATTGTTTCTTTCACTTTCTACGAATCGTTAACACAAGTTATCTCGCAACCCACGTTCATTATATAAGCAGGCATCCTCTCACGCATGCGCTGCAAGGTTTATCTCCATAACCACCATTAATAACGGTATAAAGGCAAATCATTTACTCTTTTGCCAGTGTATAATCTACACTAACATTTTGCCCATATTCGGAAATCTGCATTAGATTCTTCCACGTATAGCAAAATCATATTTATACGATAAATAATATTTATACGGAACAGAGCGATGCTCGTAATTGATAGCCCATGATTTCTTTATTAAATCACACGTATACTGCGTTTTCTCGCAACGAAAACCCTTGAAGCGAAAAATAAGGCAAAACTCGCGGTAAATTATTCATGGAACGGATATGGTTATGACTTGTTTCCGCCTACGAAAAAAATAGCGTTACAATTTTCATCAA
>OZ038492.1:61396278-61423778 GCA_964036315.1 Acanthosepion esculentum | reverse complement strand
CCTGCGTGCTAATACCCTTGGGAAAGGTATGAATCCACTTCTTCTCCCCCTTCTTCTCCACTTCTAACGCGGAAAGAAATGGCAAACTTCTGCGGAAAAAATCTGCCTCGTCAATCAACTATCGAAAGAGCAGGCATGGCACATGCTGGAAGCAAACAACTTGCTTACGGTAAATGAATTCAGTGTATGCACAAAAATAGAAATGGGCTTAAGACAAGGTTAAGTCTTCTCACCGGACTTCTGAAACCTTTACAAACCTAACAGGATTCATTAATATGAGCTTAAGATATACGGATGACATTGTTGATAGCAGTGACGGGAAGTGAACTACAGACACTCCTGCAGAAAGTCGTAAAGGAAAGCGAGAAGAAAGGATTAAGCATCAATTGTAAGAAGATAGAAAGTATAGTTGTCATCAAACAGAAACAGGCCCACATGTGATAAGTCAAATCCAAGCAAATACAATAATATAAATATCTGGAAGATGCGATAAGAACGTACAAAAGGTTCACTGGAATAATGAAATATGTCTTCTAAAAGTTAATCGAAGAATTAGGAAACACGAAAATTGCTCTTATATAATAACGGTCCTCCTATAGGGCAGTGAATGCTGGACGATCTCCTCACAGATTAAGAAGCGACTTTAGGCAAGAGTATCTTGATTCTGCAGAAGGATAATGAGAAAAACAGACTGAATAAGTAAAAAACTAAGAAGTTTTAAGGGAAATGAAATAGAAAGGTAATTTATATTAAGAATCAGAAAGAGATGGTTGACATTTCTAGGACACATAATGAGGAAAGAAGGCTTGGAAAATTTAACACTCACAAGATTTGTTGAAGGCAAGAGGGGAAGGGGAGAGCGGCGAATGACCTTCCTTACGAGTTTTTGCAAATGATTGGCCGAGTAGGGATTCGGAAGTATAGCAAAAAGATAAATGACAGGTAGTTGTGGAGAATCGAATTCGTCCACGTTCTGAAGGGACACGGTACAGAAAAGGAATCTGTGGAGAATCATGATCTCCTGCGTCCTGAAGGGATGCGGTATATATATATTGTTGAGTCTTGACTCAATGTTGAATCTCGCCTATTGCATGGAATAATAATGCAACACAAAATGTACTTAGAACAAGAATGTATTATAACAAGAAAGTGTACACAATAAGTACATATAGTATTTCTGTATATTTCTGGGAAGACGTTCCTGGAGAATGTGTTGACTAGTCGCAGTCGATCAGAGTCTCTAGTTGGATCTCGTGATTCTATCTCCTCGTCTTCCGGTACCAACCATTATTTATATAGTTAGTAGTCACCTATGCAGATTAGGTGGATCCTACACAACATATATATATATTAAAAATATCAGGTATATCTTCATATCTGTGCGCCCTACTGATTAGCTGGAAAGCCGGAATCAATACTTTTACATAAAAAGAAATAATAAGGTATTCACATTGCATGTTAAGTTTTGAAATCAGTAGAAATGTCAATACTCAGAAATGAATGTTCGTGTTAGTGGTAAAAATGGTGCTTTTGTATAATGTAAATGAATTGCTACTGATTATTCTAGAGAAAGATATATAAAAAAAGGGCATAAAAGATTGGTCTGTAATTAATGCTACTTTACTGACAATAGTTCTAATATATCTATAACGTCAATACATTGCTAATGACTTTAACTACAGAATTGTGATTGCAAGATTAACCGTTTACAGAGAGGAAATATTCGGCATTCATTGACCTGAGAGTTAGCGTTACTGCCGGTTGAAATTCATAAAATCTTTCTCCTAACGTAGATTTTTCAGGAAAATATGTTTCTGAAATCCATTAGCTGTTAGTGCTCTTTCTAGCATTTCTGGCTTCTCTTTCTAGCATTTCTGGCTTCTCTTTCTAGCATTTCTGGCTTCTCTTTCTAGCATTTCTGTGTTTCCTTTTGTTTGCGTCGGTGTTGAAAGTCAACATCTTCATTGTAATTTTTTCCGGGTTACAAATGAAACACATTGAAAAATCTCGATCGATTCATGTTCTACAGCTTATCAACACTTTGCAGGTAATTTAAAGAAAAAACATTTTGAGATTTTAAGAATTTTTTTTCTTTTGGTGGTGGGGTAGATACAAATTTAATAATAAGAGTGTTATTAATTAACCCATAGCTGGGGGGAAAATAGGTGGATTCATACATTCCCCAAGGGTAAGTGAATATAAAGAACCCAACGAGAATTAGAATTCGACTCGCCGATTAAAAATTAAAAATTCCGAGCAGTTATCCATTTCACCACTTGCATATGCAAACTTACAGCCCCTGATATTCCCAAGCTGCCACCAATCTAGCTACTGACCATGGTCGACATTGCTTAATTGCGATGATATTACTAGAACCGGTGTTTCAACAGGATGTGGTTGTAAGCCTTGGAAAATCAGGAATAAAATGATTAACCGTAGTGAGAAAAAAAAGCGATGTTAACAGTGTATGCTTTTAAGATTTATGATGAAAATACAATGATACTGATTTCTATAAAAATTCATTGAAATTCAAGGAAAATGGGATTGTCTGTGCTAAGATACAAGCATTATGAACTCCGTTAAATGACGAAGAACTGTTGTAAATGTTTACGTACGTTTGATATATTTGAGAAGGGGGTATTAGAAAACTCAAGAGCTTATGCTGATAGCAAAACGTCTGCATACGAATAGAAAATTCTTATATAGGAATACTGTCGCAGCCGACACTTGAGTTTGAACATAGGTCGCCAGTGAGCAAATATAGGCGATCCCATTATTGAATTAAGTAGAACACGTAACCATAGAAGAAACGCACGAGTAGGAAGTCACCTGACGTTTAAATGATCGCTATATTCTAGTCTACCCTCTATACTATTCGGATCAACATTTCTAGTCTATCCTCTATTACTATTCGGATCAACATTTCTAGTCTATCCTCTATTACTATACGGACCGCTATTCTTTACTCTATTCACTATACTGATCACTATACAGATTACTATTCGAGCGAGTATTATCAAGTACTATTTAGTGAGAGTGATATTCGAAGGCGTCTGACACTAGTAATGTTGAACGGCGTTTACTATAGTTGTATCTACGATTACAAAGTTTCTAGTACAACAAGTACAACAAGCATTACGAAAGTGACAATGAGTATTCGTTGACATTATAAAAATGGCAACGAGTGTTCGTTGACATCACACAAAAATGAATTGAGTAAATACGCAAAAATAAAAAAATGTGTATAAGGCAAGGAACCTTCTCACCGGAATTATTCAGCCTTTACGGTGAGTCGTTTCTGATAGAATTAACTACCAGGAGTAAATTATTGGCGGTGAAAATCTTAACATCATTAGATATACGGATGATTCCATGTTGATAGCAGACTCAAAAGAAAAATAAATGAACTCCTACAGAAAGCAATGAAGGTAAACAAGAAAGGAGTAAGGATCAAGTATAAGGAAACGATGTACAGGTGTCGGCAAAAAGAAAAGCTGAACATGCGAAATGAAAGCTGAAGATGTCAAAATCAAGCAAGTACAACAATTTAAATATCAAATAAGTGTTTTAACGGAGAACGGAATGTGCGACACCAAAATCCGAACGCCTTCTAAAAGGCTAAAAATAGTATTAGGAAACAGGAAAATTTCGTTACAAAGAAAAAAAATACTGAAATTATACATATATATCGGTCCTACGATATGCGACTGAATGCTGGGCAATCTCATCACACATGAGAAAGATAACAGAAATCTGATTTACAGAAGGATGCTGAGAATACCATCTGTTAAACATGTGAGCAGTGACGAAATTTTAGGAAAAATGGAAATAAAAATAACACATAATTGGCATCAGTAGAGAACGTAATGAGGAAAGGGGACTTGGAAAATTTGACACGCACAGGACATATTGAAGTCAAAAGGGACAGAGAAAAACAGCACATGACTTACCTAGCGAACTTGTGTGAATGTTCGGCAGAACAGGGATTAAAAGAGAGCCAAAATGAGAGGAAATTGTGGAGAGCCATGATCGCCCACGTCCTGAAGGGACATGGCACATTTTATTACCTAAAGTTATTGTCAGTGGTTAGGAATTTAGCCAATTATAACTAACCATTCTTATATGGACAATATAAATGCGTCGAAAATGATTTTATTACAGGAAAACATCGGCAGTGTCTGTACTGTTGGGAAAACTTCGGGAATGATTTACGTATGAGAAAAGTATTTAACCCTTTGAACCCCGACGAATATCGTATATGGTACTTTCACACAGCGACCGGTATACCAGCCACACGGCTTCAAAAGTTAAAACAATTTTACATTATGACAATGGAGATGATTTTACTGTATGAATGTAGAGATAAGGAATTCAGATAATTTACCGACAGACAGAATCCTGATATAATTCCATTCATATTGGGTTTTTTTTTTAATATCTTCTGTCAATTTTATAATTCCGATTCTAGGATTTCCTTCTCGGCTTATAAGAAACCCAGCTCTAACCATCTATTCAAACAGGAAACGGGATTCACGAGCAAGCTCGCATATGCAATTCAAGACCGTTTTATTGCATGCATTAAGCTTGCCGCCAGTTGGCATTTCAACCAAAGTTAAGGTCGCTTCTTCAAAGTGTCCCTGGGTAGAAAATAACAGGGATCTGTCCGAAATGCCTCGTGACTGTGATAATATTTCTTTCCGCCGTCTACTTTTCCATCCCAGGTAGCTTCATAATGCCGATTTTCAAAGCAGGAAGACTATCCTTATTTGTAGCAATCGTTTTACAAGTTTAACACACTGACTGCTAGTACGAGATAACTCGTGGTTTGGCAGTTTTTATTATGACGCCGACTACGAGTTATCTCGTCCCAACTACGAGTTATCTCGTCCTTGGCGTTTCCTGATACATTTTCATCACGTGGTTGCCAACTAAGTGTTTATTCGCAGTGATACTTTTAGTGTTAAAACAAAGTTAAGACTTCAGTTGAAGCTATAAATTGAATCATAAAATGTTTCATTGCCTATGTTGGCGATTCTAAAGTTGGCCTTTGAAGTCAGATTTCGCAATTGACCTCTGGCTGTCAACGTGTTAACATAATTTGGCCCTTCTACAATAACAAAATGAATATAGTGGATATGCAGGTCTTGATGCACTGGGTAAAATATTGTTTTATCCGTAATAACGCCAGTTGTCGGTTTCTGACCACAGGTAAAAATCCAGTATTAACAATACCAGTACCTAGATGGGCGACAGCTTAGGGATAACTAGGTGTGGTAAGCTTGGATGTGGTAATAAAGTTCTGAATTGGAAATCTCAGAGCCGAGTTCCAATTCCAGTTTGGTTCGTTATATTCATGTCCGTACAAGTACACTTGAGAAAAACATGAATCTACCTCCTTCGTTTTTTTTTTCTAAAGGCAGGAGGAACACAAACTTTCCACATTACATTTCAGTCGATTTTGGCCTGATGCAGGTCACATCAGTTTTACTGAAATTAAAGCCTTGTGTGCTTTGTGACCAAAATGACTATGCGTCATCTACTGAGGCTAAAAAGTCCGAAATACGATTTCAAATGCTGATTTTCAAAACAGTATTGCGATTCCCAGTCGACTGGCATTGAGCCAATCATGTGATTCTTCATTTATCACTATTTGGCATTGTGCCACACTTTGTCTTTCTTATTATCTTGTCAGCTACGATCTTCAATTATTTAAGGGAAACATCAATCACCATATACTGTCTCCCTATATATATATATTATATATATATATATATATGCAGGTGTGCAGAAAAATAGGAAAGAACACGTTAGGTAGGTAATCCGGTGTTCCTTAGTATTTTGCTTTTATTGCTGGTCTGTAGATAAAAATAATTCTTAGCTCTTTGGACCACCTAACCATAATGGCCGACACTAGCCGTTTCCATAGCAACTAATGTTCCAATGAGACCGCACTTATAAACACGTTCTAACCAAAAGATAGCTTATTCCCAAATTCTCGCTTGACAAGGAAGCGGGACCTGGCACCTTAACTGTACATAACTTAAAAAATTATGTTAGGGGTCTCGGCTCTCCCTTTTGAAACATGAGAACTCTTATGTAGCGAAGGAATCATATTTTTAAAAACTAAAAATATTATAATATATATATATATATATTATATATATATAAACAACATATTTAAGCGATGTCTCTTGGTCTTGGCTTCTTCAGAGCCAATAGCAAATGCATCATTTACACCTAACTCAAAACCACTGGATTTAATCAGTGATGTAACTCATGCAATAAAAATCACACCAAATGTCCAACTTCATTTTATTTCTCATTGAGAAAGGAAAAATTCCTGTATGAGAAAATTTCAATTGTTCACATCTCTTCTTATCATGGTTTTATTTTGTTCAAAGCCCTAATAATATACAATATATATAATTTTTATTATCATATATATATATATAAATATATATATATATATATGAGACACAGTGAATGACTAATAAGGTATATATGTAAAAGTAAAGGAGAAAATGGATATAAAAATACACCAAAGGTAACATAATAGCAGAGGGAAATAAATTATATCATCTGAGAAAAAAAAACATACAGTAATGATCACTTCAGTACAAGAGACATCTAAAAACTTCCAACCTGATTGCCGCAAACAATTACAATAACATCTTCAACAGTGTTGTCTACCAATACGCAATCACACTGGGATAATAACTCATGAAAACAAAAATTCCGACCTCAAATACATTGGTTACATAACCACTACATTATCACAGTGTTTAACTTACAATTTATCGGAAAATAGATTAAATAGCCTATGACAAACAACATAAAATTAAGACGTATGAAATCCGAGAAATACTTACCAATAACTAAAATATGACACAAATTATGTTAAATAAAACTAGAAATAGGTATGAAGAAGAAAAAAAACAATGATATTTTATGAGATTGAACAAAAAAATGTTAAATATTAATACTACGTATAATGAAAGCATTCAAAATAATTTAAAATAAGAGGCATTGGGATTGATTTTACTGCAAGAATTTAATTTAGTTTTACTGGAATGTAAAGTCGACTTTTCATGTAATCATTAATACATCATTTTATTAAATTATTTAGTTTATCATTTTACATAAGTAAGAAAATTCGAGTAAAACACGATATAAATATGTTATCTGATTTGGTTTGGTTTGTTTTTGTTTTATGGTATATCAACCTCAATGGGTTATTTAATGCCGACAATATTTTTCCCCAAAATGAATTGCTGATAATAGTTTTCCTTTTAAAAACTGTTGGTAATGTCTTGCAGGGAATCATTTTATATTCAAAAATGTATTTCTGGTAAGAATTTTTCCAAAAAGGTGTTGCTGGTATTAAAACCTATTTTTATAATTTCATAGTGTTTTGAATTAACTATTTGACCATAGCCGAGACCCTGACAGGTGCTACCACCCCGGGTAAGGCTGAACCTGAGAATAGCAGCAATTAACAAGTGGTTTCACGCTCCTCTAAACCTCCTGAGAAGAGGACTTGCTGTCGGATGTAGTTTATTGTCTTACCCAGGACACGGATGTAGTTTATCATCATATCCAGGACACGGATGTAGTTTATCGTCACACCCAGGGCGGTCGATATTTGAAAAGAGATGAAACTAACGTAATACTAAAAGGAAAAAAACTCATTGATCAGGTCTTAAGAAAACCGGAATTACTCAGACATTTGACAATTCTTATTGAAAATTTCACTTGTCATCAGGAGAATGGTTCGAAACTTAACAAAACTCCAAGATCTAATAAAGTAAAAAATTCTTAAAGAATTTTCCTTGGTCTTCAAGAAAACTTGTGTTTGTGTTATATAAGTGAGAAAGAGATGCCGTAAACTTTGTCACCTATATTCGTTGTTCATCTTTCAGGATTAATATACGGGTGTAAATATAATAGCATCCTATTTACGTTATTGACTCATGAGAACGGACAAACATCCACACACCAGTCTTCAAAAATATCACATACATATATGGCTTTCACACATGTATATGTGCGTCTACAATATATGCGCCTGCTAACTTTTTTCCCCCCGTAAGGGAAGTTACCGAAATTTAGAGATTGCAGACTGCCTGACGACACCTCGAATAGCAGGATTCGTCTCTTCTTGACAATGTCTCTTGTAATTAGTAAAAAAAAAGAAAAAGAAAGAGAAAGAAAGAGAAAGAAAGAGAAAGAGAAAGAAAGAGAAAGAGAGAGAAAGAGAAAGAAAGAGAAAGAGAAAGAAAGAGAAAGAAAGAGAAAGAAAGAAAAAGAAAGAGAAAGAAAGAAAAAGAGAAAGAAAGAGAAAGAAAGAAAAAGAAAGAAAAAGAAAGAGAAAGAAAGAGAAAGAAAGAAAGAGAAAGAAAGAGAAAGAAAGAGAAAGAAAAAGAAAGAAAAAGAAAGAAAAAGAAAGAAAAAGAAAGAAAAAGAAAGAGAAAGAAAAAGAAAGAGAAAGAAAGAGAAAGAAAAAGAAAGAAAAAGAAAGAAAAAGAAAGAAAAAGAAAAAGAAAGAAAAAGAAAAAGAGAAAGAAAGAAAAAGAAAAAGAAAGAAAAAGAAAAAGAAAAAGAAAGAAAAAGAAAAAGAAAAAGAAAGAAAAAGAAAAAGAAAAAGAAAGAAAGAGAAAGAAAAAGAAAAAGAAAGAGAAAGAAAGAGAAAGAAAAAGAAAGAGAAAGAAAGAGAAAGAAAGAAAAAGTTACTCATTCTCTCTTCATGATTTTTCTAAAGTATTGATTTAAACCTCCTACTCTTCAACGTCTCTACACTACCCGTCTTCACAATCCATAGCATTCTATCTTTTTGTTTTAAGTTAAGTATATATTTTTGGAAGGTCCTATACGGGAGGCAGACGAGGATTATCGCGAAATATATAATTATATATAAAGGAAGGATTAGTAGCGATAACTCAATAAGGATAATTATAACGTTGATAAAAATAATATTTACAAAAGGTAATTTCATATCTATAGGTTAATGGACGAGAAATGACGCCAAAGATTAGACTGAGAGTATTAATTAAAGCGACAAAAATACTGAAAAATACTCAATACATTTGGTGATGTCTGAACGTAAACATTTTGTTTCCTATATAAAACCGACAGAGAAATAAAAAAGGATAAATAAAACATATCGGAAACGTAATATCAGGATCATGGAACAAAGATCCTAAAAACGCTTCAGTTAGTTATGTGCCATGCGTGATACACGCTTAGGCGATCATGTATCTTTCGATACACGAGTGACGAGGTCGCCATTCCTTTCTGCCATCCAACTTGGTCTGCCTGCTATTTACCCATAGGTGGGGCGGTGGAAGAATATTAATACCTTTTTCCAAGGGTATTAGCACGTAAGTGAATGTAATGGATTCGACTGGAATTCGAACTCGGCTCTCTGATTCCTCAATCCGAGCCGCTATCCATTACTCTACCGAGCCTCCTCTTGTTGAGAACAAACCTAATATTAACGTTTGTGTTGAAAGAAAAAAAAAATGAAACGGCAAACGAATAAATATCAATATAAAATATATTTGTTTTAACGATGTTCACTCAGTTCAAGGTCCAAGAGCCACTCAAGGTTGATTTGTACTGAATGACGTTGTTGTATGAGCAACGACACAAGACACGGAGTTTATCAGGTTATATTGGAAAGTTAACGGTAACAATAGACTTTAAAAGATTAAGATTGTAGTGATCAGGAAAAAATCATCTTGGGAGTCCGTTACCAAAGTAATTGTTTTTGGGGAAGAAGCTACCCGAGTGGAACTTCTTCCTTACTAATGGAATACGAAGGGAATGGGGATGTTTTGTTCCAGTGTACGGGGCACAGAGGGTCTCAGCTGGGAAGGTCACAACTGGTGGAACTAACGTATGCACCTTGTAAGAATATTTCCCGGTAAATAGTGGCAGATTAACGAGAGGGTTGTGACGTCTCGTTTATTGGTTCTAGGGTGTAAAATAATTGAACGCCCACAAGGCCACATATATGCTTTAGAACGCTATCAAGACTGAAAAGTGACGACTGGCTAACCCCAGCTCAGATGTGACAGCTGTACTCAATTTATGGCCTGATCTGGTAAAGGTATAGAGCATAGCAGGCGACAGTTCTCACTTGTCAGTCTTGAATGAACCAAACTGACAAGTGAGGATTGGGCAGCTCCAGCCCAGATATGACAGAAGTACTTCATTTTCGATATCACCTGGCTTTTGTAAAGATGAAGTATTTTCAGGAGGAATCGGTTATTTACTGTACACGGAACCAACTACTTTTCCAGCATCATTTATTGATGGATCATATGTAAAAGCTCCACTTGAATTCTGGGAAGAGCTCGAGTCCCAATAGGTGTTCAAGGCAAGGAGCCTATTTGAGTGAACATCTCTTCATCATGATAAGTGAAAATTCGCTGTCTGCTCGGTGATAAGATAATATTACCACTTTGGGTTTTGAGGTATTGGACATTACAAATCGGTTATTACCCATTTGAGAATACAGAGCTACTTCAGAGGAGAGGTCACCTACTAGACTTTTAGAGTTATACCCATACACTGTTCTCTCAATCTAGCATGGTCTATAGGTAGGGATTTTATATAAAAATAGGGTTTGCATTTTTGCGATGTAAAATTTCTTTTTTTCTGATTGACTCATTGTGATAATTCTCTGGTGAGCAATGTTTACATTACGACCAAGCAAGGTAAAGTTGCCTAGATTTAATATACAGTGTAACCCGGATATAAGAGAGTTGTCGGGACCGGAGAAGAAGTATCTTATATCCGTGTTTCTCTTATATCAGGGTTTGGTTTATTTTATATACATTAACACAGGCTCTAATTTGGGACCAGAGAAAATCTCTTATATCCGGGTTTCTCTTATATCAGGGTCTCTTATATCCGGGTTACACTGTACAGTATCTTGTGCATATCCAAATGGTAATCTGAATGTGTTATAGTGAAGACTAAGAAAAGAATATCTGGCGAAAGATATAAAAGATTCAAAGAATATGTTCGAGAAACCGTAAGTCATGGGGAAATTCAAAGTGGCCTTCCAGAATCTAAGTAAACTATAAAAAAATAGGAAACTGTCTTTAGGAAGAACGAAAAAAGATTGCTGAACTGCTGTAGAATTCGGGCAGGTTCGTGTTTCGTTTTTTTAATTAGAAAATCGTCATTGAACTCGATGTAAAAACTGGGTGTTGATAACTAATGACACCAAAAACTAGATTTATAGCTTTTAACAACTCTTGAACATTTATTTTTAAAGATAGTTTGAAAAAATGTACAGACATAACGAATTTCCGCAAGATTTTTGCTTAAAAATGACTTCAAAATTTTACTATTTCAAGAATAAACCCAAATAATGTTGATATTTTTTTGTATTAGACACATTGAATGGAAAATATATTAAAACCAGAATTCTAATTATGAATCAGTACAAGCAAAATATTCAGGTTTTATTTTACTGTATTCGATGATTAAAAACTGTAAAAAAAAATTGTAAAAGATTGCAAAAACGTGTACTCAATGACTAAGATGTGTCAGATTATAATTAATAAAAACAAAAAAATAGATAAAAGTGTATATAACACCATAATACTGCAGGACACAAATTGTAACACAAATTTTTTTAATTTGAATTGTTTATTGAAAATCACACTAAAACTACTGCGCTGTATAACATTACATCATAATATAGCTAAATTGGTCAGTGTAATTTCCCATTGAATTAAATGAAGGTCTTATTTAATGGTACAATAATTTAGTAATAATGTTCTTGTGCCAGTCATTTTGCCTATATACAATTTGTAAAGCTTCATTAAACTGTAACTTCTGTAAGGCTGTTCTCTAGGGCTTTCGCTGATCACCGGAATTAAATTACAACGCTATGATTTTGAAACTAAACTTAATCTTTAAACTCATTTCCTCAAAAATGGTAACGATGTGGAATAAACTATTTTGTGTCTTTGTTCCCCATATCACACTAACTTTCAAATTGCGTGCAATACCACGGTTCCAAAATCGACATGACCTAATTTCCTATATGGTATTAGAAGTTGGTTTATCCCAGAGATGAAGTAATTTGAATCGAGATACACGTAGCTGTCCGAGCCAATGGTGAAAATAACTTGGACAGAGATTGTGAGCAACGAGGATTCATTACGGAAAACAGGAACGAGGTGATTTTACTTACAACGGAAGGAGACGGCTGTAGTTTCTGGGAGACATTATGAAGAAAGAAAACGTGTAGAAATTTACACTCGCGGGGACATATTGAAGGTAAGAGAATCGGAGGGAAAATACGAGTCATTTCCTTAACGATGGATACCGGAGTGTCAAGAATTACTTAGATCAGCAAAAGTCGCGAAGTTGTGGAGAGTCATGATCGTCCATGTGCTGAAGGGACTGGGTACATAAATGTATTGTAGTAGACATTTTCGCTCTTTACTATTATGCCCGGAAACTAAATTTGGTGTGATTAGAAACTGAAATGGATCAAATCAATATCTTACAGCTGCAAAAATTCAGCTGTAAGGTTATTGATTTGCGTGTGAATACTTTTTGGAAGGGGGGGTGTTTTTGGAGGGGGTATTTTGGGGGACGAGTATGTTTTGGGGGAGGGGTGCTTTTTGAGTCAAGAAGAAAATATGTTTTGTATTCGTTCAACGTGTTTTAATGAAATACATTTTGTTGAAAATTTAAGAGAAGTACTTTCAGATTTAATTGGTATGGGAATAATTTGGATCCTCAAAAAGGCCTTATTGAGAATCAAACAGAGACACTCTTCACAAAGAATTTTCTGTTCTACTATTGTTTTTTTTTTTTTTACTAATTTAAACTTAATAAATAAACTAGTGTCTTTGATTATTATATTATAGTATTTAAATTACTACAATTTTGACGGTAAGATGATCAGAGACAAAACAAGTGTAAACTACTTAACTTTGTGTGAATGGATACCGGAGTGTCAAAAATTACTTAGAAAAATCGCGAAGATGTGGAAAGTCATAATCGTCCACGTTCTAAAGGGACTGGTATAAAAAAGTATTGTAGTAGTTATAAGAAAGACACAAACATGCCAGATATTGTACAAGAAAAAATTACATATTTTGGGCCTCAAAATAAGTTCCACTCTGTGGCTAGATCGGTAGAATATGTTGATTGCGTCTCTGTAGAGTAGTGAGACCTTCCCCACCAATGAGGCCATCTGTTTTTCGTGATTGGCAACCCATTATGCCTGACAACGGAAATCTGCGGGCTCAGAAGTACATAACCCGGGCCTGTAAGTGGTCATGTAACAGGCAACGCACCTCTTGGGTTCGACGAGCGGTCGGAGAGGCGCGATCCGAACAATCAAGTCTTAGTACCTATATAATCAATACCGGTATTGTCTCAAAAACGGATCTAACAGGAAAACATTTATTATTTTTAAAGGGCTAGAAGGTGGAGGCTGAGGGTGTATCGAGTCGAAAAGAAAGAATCTTTGGCCACTGTTTCATATTAAGACGTCAGATTGTTCTCAAAATTAACAGGAGGATGAAGTGTTCTCTCGACGAGAGTATACTCGTAGATGTATCCCAATCTCAAAGTAGACGAATGTTTTTTTTTTACACCTTTGGTTAATTACCAACAGAAAGAAAAGGGAAGGTAATTTTGACTCAGTTGCACATGGGTGACACATACCCTACTCATTCATAATTGCTGAAGAATGAAGATCAACCAACATGTACAGCATCTCAAGCTGCACGTACGGCAAAACCCATTTTAACTGAATCTCTTACTAAACGCCTATATGAAATAAATACTAAAAGGAGACCAGCATGAAAAAACAATGTCCTGCCTTAAAGAAATAAGCTTATACCAAAACATATAACACCTACAATAGATTATCTACAAACTATACATCTATAAAACTTTCAGGAGAAACGGATGTAAAAAAGGTATGTCGTTGAAAGCATACAATTGCGTTCAAAACATATTTAGTTGAAACCATACAATTGTGTACAAAATATTTAGATTTTGGCATTAAATAACCCATAGAAGTGTGTATGTCGCTAAATAAAAACCACTAAACCAAACCAAAATAAAATAAAATAAAATTTGAACTAAAAACAAGAAAAAAAAGTAAGTATCTCGACGACATTGTTAGGGAGTTGGAGAACTTGTGGAACCTGAACGTGGCAATCGTTTTCGAACCCATAGTACACAGGAAATACTTAGAGGAACTAGAAATCAGAGAAACAGTTGGCAGCTTCCAAGCGACGGTATTATTGAAAACATCCGGGATACTAATGAGGGTGCTGGGGAATTGAGAAAACTTGCTCTCACTTAAGCTCATTTGCATACCGCGGGTTACTGCTGATGTAACCACTCAGTGGGACAATAATCCGATCCTGAAGATCAATACCAACTGAATTTATAAAATACCACGCATTGTTGCCTGCTTTAAGGGTGAGGCAGGAAATTGCCATTTCTTCTTTTATGGGCCGCGTCCCTTCAGGACGTAGGCGATCATGTCGCTCCACATCTTTCTCTCCCTCGTAGTACTTATCAAGCATTGTTTTTTTTGTTATTCCTCCAAAACCCTGTTCTAACATCAATTTGCTCAAACTCATCATGTATGTTACACGCTGCTTTCCTCTGTCCCCCTTTCCATCAATCCGTCTCTTGAGTATCAAATTTTCCAAGCCCTCCATCCTCATTAGGCTCCCCAGAAATTTCGGCTGTCTCTTCCTAGTCTTAGGTATAAGTTGCCTTTCTGTTTACATTTTCTATAAAACCTCATTGTTGCGCACATGTTCGGTCCATGGTATCCTCATGATTTTCCTGTAGAACCATATTTCTGCTGCTTCAAGTCTCTTCTTCATCTTTTAGGAGATTGTCCAGTATAAAGGAGGACAGATATAATGTAAAAATTCAGTAATTTTTCTTTGTTCCTAACGATGTTTTCCTGTCTCTTAATACTCTGCTTAGCTTTTGGAATCCGTCTTTTGCCATACCAACACGTCTTCGGATCTCAATTAAAAATCAATTGTTATGAATACACTGAAGGGAATTTCTCATTGGCGCTACAATTTTCGTTTCGATAGAATTATCTACAGTCCCAACTAATGCAAACGACCCCCCACAACACACTATAAAAAAGAGGTACGTCAAAAACAAGTTGTATTCTACGATACTATGGCGTCTCCGCTGGTTTGAAAATAGCGCTAGTCAGTTCATAACAAAAGTGCTAGAGATCAATATTTCACATGGTCTTAAAAACTAGGTTTTCTGCCAGGAAAGTGAGTCCACTGTGCCTTTCTAGACAATTTCTTTTCGCGCCAGAATCTATCTTAAACCCTTATAAGTCGATCATTCGCACATGCATTGTATATCGCTGCCACATCTGGTCTGGTACTTCTATGTATTTAGAGATTCTTGATAAAATAAAAATTATAACCTGCAATGTTATCTGTTATGACCTGGCATCTCGGGTGTAGTCACTGTCACCCCGTTTTACCGTCACTTCCCTGTGCATTATCTATAAATACTTTCATGGGAATTTTTCAGATGAACTTTCCGCTATGGTACCTAGACTTTATGAATTTAAGAGCAGTACTAGATTGGCGGTAAAGTCTCATTTTCCAATTGAAATGGTTAGATATAACCGTAAGTTCTATGCTAACAGTTTCTACTCTCGCATTTTGGAACTCTCTCCTTACATTCCAGTAAATTTGGTCTTCAAAAATTTAAATGCAATGTCGAACGTTATTTACTCTCTTAATTCCTCTTTTATTATTCTCTTTTCTTAATAATGTTCTATTTATCTTCTATTCTCTCACAAGCTGTAAATCTGAGCATCTTACTGGCTTTGTTGTCATGCGAAATGATTAAAAAATGTACACATAAGTCGACGGTAGGCAATATTTTGGAAAAGATATATATCTACAGCAGCGGAAGTTTAAGCGATTGACCTCGGAGTTTAAGAAAAAAAAAGGGTCATGACTTGTTACTCAATGGAACCCCTGGATGCTATAGGACGAGTAATTAACCCCCCCCCAAAAAAAAACAAAAAACAAAACAGAATCCGTCTAAGAGAAAAAATGAATCGATTCTACGAAACATTGAAATTGAAATGCATCGCCTAATGCAGACTAGAGGAATAGATTTGGTTCTCGATAACAAAGAAATAACTTTAGCAGATTGTGATCTGATCTAACAATTGATATCCACCGAGTTGAAAGGTAGTGAAAAAGTAGAAAAAAAGTTATTGAATACGAACAATAAATCAATAAATAATAAAAATAAAATAAAATGGTGGAATTTAAAAGGTGACGGTTGTGTCGATCAGTGCAGTTGGATAACTTCCGGATTACGTCACAAAAATGGATGAATTCAAAATCAGAGCAGAATTTGAAACCGTCTCGCCGACAGCATTAACAAAAGCAACAAACCCATGTGTGTAGAGGGCTGTGACAGCGATTATTAAAAGACATTTCAGCACAAACAAGGTGGGGGGAATGGCCTGAAAACGCAGGTGGTTAAACGGAGTGAAAGTGATGAGAAGATTAAAAATGGGGAGGATTGACGAAAGGGAAAAAAGAAATGAGATTCAAGAAGACAGAAGATGATGATTGGTATGGCATTTAAATTTTGGAAGATTGTAATTCTCAGGGAAGCAAGAAATCGGTAAGAATGTGGGAAATGCGAGAAAGAAAAAAAAAACGTTAGAGTAGAAATGATGGTTGAATCTAGCTAGTTCAACAATAAAGCGGTGAGACCTAGGCGCCAATCTAGTAGAACGCTTACATTCATATATTCAGGGCACCAGAAAAAGGAAAGGTCGTCCAAGCAGTTGCCATGGAACTATTCGTAAAACAGGCAGAGGAAAGCCACGTTGTGTCGGTGAGAAATTGATTGCAGGCGAGATGTCTGGTGAGGGCCGATTTTTACTTTAATGTTAACTCATCCTCAACGTGAATGGGGCACTTCGACGCAGTGTAATAGTTAGCAAGCTTGCCTCGCCAATTAAGACTGAATAGTGAGTTCGGTCCTCACGGGGTGCCCCAGATATTTGACCTTGAGTCACATCTAAGCTATGCTTAGAAAATCCTTGGGTCACTAGACGTTTTGTAATGGTTAGCAAGCTTGCCTCGCTAGATCAGTTACGACTGAATAGTGAGTTCGGTTCTCACTGGGTGCCACTGATATTTAACCATGAGCCACATCTAAGCTATGCTTATAAAAATCATTGAGGCACTAGACGTGGTGTAATGGTTAGCAAGTTTATCTCGCTAGATCAATTACGACTGAATAGTGAGTTCGGTCCTAACTGAGTGTCCCAAACATTCGATCTTGTGCCACATCTAAGCTATGCTTATAAAATCATTGGTGCACTAGACGTGGTGTAATGGTCAGCAAGCTTGCCTAGCTAGATCAATTACGACTGAATAGTGACTTAGGTTCTCACGGGGGGGACCTCATATTTTCGGCCATGTGCCACATGTAATCTACACTTAGAAAAATCCCTGTTGTCAGCGCGTATGAACAAATATCAAGCATTCGTCTGCTAAGTCATATAAAGAGGAGGAAGAAAATGGAGAAAGAGTATAAATCATAATAAATACCGTGATGAAAAAAATAATGTTATTAGCTGTGAATATTTACAATCAGATAACAACCGAGAAAATAAAATACTGACATTTATTTTCATCCTATGAGATTTACATAAACAAGCCAACAAAAAAAAAAAAAAAAAAAAAAAAAAAGAATCTCTTAAATCCGTGAATATTCCAAAGAGTTATATGCGTTTTTGATTATTATGACTGATTTGCATATAATGTCGAGTTTAAACGGCGACGGAATATTGATTTAATCCTTATGTTTAGTTATCTGTCTTTTTACATCACATTTCTTTTTTAATACATGAGACGTGCGCATAAATTGCCAATACTTTGCAAAAAAAACAAAAAACGAAACAAACAAAAAACCTAGTTAACGACATTTCGAGTGAAATTTTCCTTTTATAGAAGAAATGAAAAACGAAATTTATTTGCTACCATTTAACTTTACTTCCCAAATGACAAAGTGTTTGACATCTTGATCGAGTCTACAAATATTGTTCGAATTCTCAGCGATTACGGCTTTCGTAAGCCATTTTTAAAGAAAGGTTATATTTGCTTTGTTAAAAATACGTTTAGATATTTTAAATTTATTCGTTATGTAAGGAGGTGAGATATAATGTCATATCTTAGATTATGTTTTGGCCTTTTATTTTCTTACCTATTAACTATAGATAATAATGTCTTCCTCAAAGGAATTATTTTTTGTCTTGAATTTTTCCTTGCTTCTAGTTATTTTTATTATTTGACGCAATTTCTTTTACATTTATAGTGTATATAATTTTCGTATTATTTTTATGTATTTGTCGGAAGTTTTTTTTTCGTTGGCTTGCTTAATTATGTGCAGTTTAATAGCTAACCGCTAAGCTAGTATACGAGTTATGTAACTAATTTTATTAGAGAAATAATTTAAAATGTACAATTCAAAATCCTTTTCATACGTTTTGATTTTGTTATAATGAAATTTCAAAAGAGCAATAAAATTAAAATATCTAAATTATATCTACCCCGTTACATAACGCATAACTTTAAATTTTTATTGAAATTAATAGACTTATGGGTGATATCCATTAAATTCCGTACAGTCGTTTCTATTAGATTGTACGTATGTAAATAGTTTTAGTAAAACTTTTACTAATACTTTATTGTATTATCTATGACACTGTTTATTTTTAGAATATCTTATATGTTGATACAGTTAAAGCAAACATTTATGTATTTCCAACATTACTTTCATTAATAGAATCCTTCTAATAGATATTATATACGGACTGTTGTCCTCATCACGACGTTTCGACTGTTGTACTATCTCCTCTTCATCAGATGCTTATCAATCTGAGTAATCGTTAGGGTATTTCGAACGCACAAAGTTAATTACTCAGCCTATTTATTAATCCTTTCAGAACACTGACCGCTCAGTGTCAGTGTCCGTTTAGTATTTTTACGTCATTCCACGAAAGCCGTTGATGACCACACTTTTCCACTACATAAATGACTAGCGGAGATCGATTTCAATGTTGAGCCCCTAATTATGGCTTTTGAATTGTTCCTCCAGCATTCTTCTTACAGGTTAGCTATTTTCACCTTTATATTGTCCACCGAAACTGCAAGAAATGAAATACACGATTCTGTGCTGTGTTTGACTCATCAGGATTTTCTCCGAAGGATCGAGATGCTTCTGAATATTGTCTTGATATTACGTAAACCGCAGAGCATTTCAATCTTTTTCGATGAGGTCTTCACGTAAAGACAAGCTGTGGCAGTTTCTCGGTTCTCCTCCTTTTTAACTTCAGTTTTTGCCCGTGTTTATTCGATTCACGGTACTCTCAACATTGCACAAATGAACACCCAATAGTTGGTGATCACAAACTGCAAACGTTCAAAAGCAAAGGCATACTTCTGCTGCGTAAGCGATTTCATGTCAGACGGAATTTTGCCGGGCAATTTCAAGTCAAACTTCAGCTGTTAAATGTTTAAAAATAAGGATTTATTGATAAAGCTTCGAATAGTTATGCATTATGCAAATATCATACATAATGAAATCGTCAACAATATCCCCCCACATACGTATATATATATATATATATATATATATATATATATATATATATATATAACAAAAACGTTGGAGCCAACGGACAACTTGCCAAATGACCTAAATACTATTAAACAAAATAAAATTTTGAACAAGGAAAACTATGAGTAAAAAGAAAAATCCTAAAAGTTACCCCCCACTTACACCAGTGTATATGGGGGATGAACAATTTTAGGTAAAAAAAACAAACAAAAAAACTACTGCAAATGAAATAGGTTAGCCTATATACAGAAAACACATATTTAAAAAAATATGTCCCCTCTCTTTCACACGCAAGTGTAATCACAGCAACGTAAATATTACTTAACTCCGGTGAAGTCCTTAAAACTGAAACCGGTCACGCTAAAACTGCTTTGCACTGTTTTATAAATTTTCCGTTTGTATATATATATATATATATATATATATATATATATATATATATATATATATACACACACACACTCACAACTTTCTAAAAAAAGTATTGGATTATTTCTATTTATTAAGCCGACGGATTGTATCAGTTTAAACGTTATTTTTATTGTATAGCCATATTTGATTAGAAGTTCCGTTTATTTATTAAAAAGGTATATTTATTTATTTTCGTATATCGGCCTGAATATTCGAGAAATCTTATTAAAGAAAAACATGAGCTTCATCGGTCGAATGCAAGTCGGATCTAACGTTGGTTTCACCTGCCGGTTCGTATCCTGCTGGAAGCTGCTTCCTTTTATTTAATAAGATTTCTCGAATATTCAGGTCGGTAAACGAAAATAAATACATATACTGTTTAATAAATGGATGGAGCGTCTGCTCAAATATGGCTGTCCACTAAAAATTATGATTCAAGTGATAATATATATATATTATTTCTAAAGAATTATTGGACCATATTTTTATTGCTTCAAATATTATTGTACTTTTGTTTTGAAATTATGATTTTTTAATTTTTTAGTGGATGCCATTATTTGATTAGAAGCTTCGTTTTTAAACAGTGTATATTGCGTCCATCAGGATTCGAACCTGTGTCACAAGTATGCAGTATCCTGATGGGACAATATATTTTACACAACAGGTTTATTTCTCAACAATTTATTTATTCCGCATATCAGCTAACGCACTGAATACAACCTCCTCTGTGTAGGCGTATATCAACAGTGCGACCATTGAATTCTGTCAGTTTTACGCCTAAGGCAATTATCAGACTATGGGCTGCTACCTTTTATATCCGGGATGTCGGGAGATTTTTCTTTATATATAAAGGTTTTATTTAAAGTCTTCAGCTTGAGTTTTATTTGTTAGTTTATCGTTTTTGTTTAAACTTTATTTAGTACTAGCCGGATTACCCGCGCCTTTCTGCGTGTCACACTTTCTTTTGTTTTTTGTAAATAAATGATGATTGATTTTAAATCATTATTATAATTTGTGGGGGGAAATGATGCATTTCAGTATTACTGAATGATCTTGCTGATGTGACCTCCATCTTCTGGTTTTCTCCTATTTTTTGGATAGGAGTCATTCCCATTGTTCCAATTTAAATTTAATTTAAATCAAAGGGAAAAGATTCATTGGGGGTGCGTGCAAAAACAGTTTTGATATATATTTGATGCAATATTTGATTGAATGAATTGATCAGCAGATTTCAACATTGATATGACAGATAAATTGCCGCAACAAGTATGTATTGCAAGGCACTACTTAGTGATTGGTGATTTATTGTTCAACTTGATGCCTATATTGTCTTATTTTGATCTATTGATGTTACCTAATGTTCTGGCCTTCTCCTATATTTTTGGTAGGAGACATTCCCTTGTTAAAATTTAAATTTAATTGAAATAAAAGGGAAAAAAATCAATGGGGTGTTTGTATCCCCCGGAGAGCCCCATTGATCATAATAAAATATCTTTATCCAAGTACCAATGAGTCATTCCCTTGTTAAAATTAAATTTAATTGAAATCAAAGTTTAAAAAATTCGTGGCGGGGTGGGTTCTGTCCCTCGGAGAAGCCCTTCATCAGAATCAAATATACTTATCCAAGCATCCTGGGTCGTATAGTTTCAGAAGATATATGCTTATTAGGGGTCAGTCTCCAAAATCCTAGGAGGAGTTCGATAACAGACAAGAGGCTACAACATATATATATATATATATATATATATATATATATATATATATATATATATGATACATACTACTGTTCTAATCGTTTGATATTTAGAAGTACGCCCTCCCCCTTAACTGAATATTCTTCCCTCGTAAATATAACAAATAGTTAATAATACATGTATTTGTGTGTCCATATTTAAATCCTAATAAATCATCTGAAATGTCGCTGGAAGGTATTCTATGTAACGGTCATATATTGTGTTAAGTAAAATTCTATGTAAATGTCATATACCGTGTTAAATAAAATTCTATATAAATATAAAGGATACTTTTTTCTCACTTTTTGGCTAAAATCAATAATTTTCAGATAATCTGAGGGGCAGTTGAAAGTTCTTTATTGATTTGGGAATTGCATCTTAATCGGCTGATTAACAGATAAATGCCCATTAATTGCAATGCCATATTGAAAGACACCCGGACGATAAGCCTTCCACTTCGAAAATGGGAAGATGTTTACTCCATTTTAAAGTTATCTATGTATTTATTTTTGTCATCGTTTCATTCAAACAAGGACAAACATTAAGAGCTTCTCATATTCGCTTCTATGCTGTGGAAATTGCACAATTTTTTGTCTTTCATTTTTGGGAGGCAGGATACGAATCACTGAAAAGATAATTTTCTTTAACAAGTTATGAAAAAAAATTCTAGATCGTTCGAAGCACATTCATATAGATGTTTTAGATCTAAGATTTTATTGAGTCATTGATTTGATTTTTTTACGTGTTGTCAACCTTTTGAAGGTTATTTAAAGATAGAAAATATTTTCGGATTGAATGATTGTTTTTGGCGGGGGATATAATAATAATTTTACTCATAATGCCCCCTACGATATAAACCATAGATCTGTATATCCTTTGTGCGTAAGTGAATATAAGGATCCAGACTAGAATTGAAACTCGGCTCTCCGACTTCCAATTACGAGCCGTTATCTATTAAATCACCCACACATCCAAGCTTGCGGTCTACCTCATTTAATACTATAGTACGCGGTCTACCGTGCTATGAATTATAACGTGACATTACCTGACTTCTCATGCCTTCCACTTGCGGTCTACCACGATGAATTCTACCATCACCTCACCTGTGTCCTATCCACATAAAAGGAATGAAAATGTAGATCCCAGACCAGAGATCTACTTCTGTATGATCCAAGCCGAGATTCCCAACGTCACCAGTTTCTTTTCCAGCCCTTTTTTCATCTCGACTGGGTCAGTTGTCCCATGGCCATGTTTATTTTATCCTTCCCTCATCCTTAGCGAGAGTGCCTCTTGATTTTGTCTGAAGACAGAATACAGCGGTCTCTCTTATTATTTGAGGGTTGGACGGGTCCAACGAAGATCAGTTATCTTTAGTTTGTGTGTTTTGTTATATTTTAGTTTGTTTTCGGGTTCATCCCCTATCTCCTAATTGCTTATCGATAAATTTTTATATATAATTTTATACTCAGGAATTTTTATATCATAGCTTATCTTGTGTGTGTGCGGTCTTATGGTATATGTAGGACTGAATGACGATGGACGAATTCTTGTGTTTCGTGTGCAAATTCAATTAATGAATCGGTCGGGGATGTGATTAGGTAGGTATGAGATAATGTTGTCCCCCCCTTTTAGGCTTTGTGTCACAATTGATGAATTTCTATCAATAAATCTTCAAGGTCTGAAACCGTTAACATCAGTTGAATAACCTTCATTAAATTCAAATGTTGCTGAAAGATATTTATAAACGTTTCATCTTGATCGAGGAAACGGCACTCGCATTTTTACGAGAGAACCATCCGCTAAATCCGCTATAGTGTTAGATAGCGTAGGTAGACCAAATACTATAGTAGTAAATAATGTACACCACATACTAGAGTGACTGATACCGTGGTAGACCACATATATAGCGTAGCCTCGCTTACAGAACCTGGTATCCTTAAGCAGTCACCCATCTAGGCAATCAGGAACGTTTAACTTCGGTGATCGTGCGAGAACTGTTGTTTCACCCTGATGTGGCTGTAAGCCTCTTTTTGATCTGCGGGTGAAAATATACAAAGACAGATGATTTAAAACTAACCAATGCAGGATTCTCTCTGTGGCTTAGATTTCCATATGGACGAGACAAGTGTTAATCCTGGAAATCAACATTCGATATCCTAGGATTTTATCCGAGCACAAATACTGGACATATGTGCCGGTGTGGAAAAAAATATGTATAATAGATGTCAATTCGTTAACTGAGTATGTCCATCGCTGACATTTTTGATCCGTTTGAAACATTGTTTTAGTTATCTTGAGAATGACATTGGCTCCTGAAGCCAGAAAGTAACCTGAAATGCAATAGAAGCTAAAATTTCAGGAATATAATTATAATAATTATTACAATCCTTTATGGTTACACAACGTCGCAACGACTCGCATCAAGAAGACAAGGCAAAGCATATAAACTGTAAGAGTAACAAAGTAAGAAGTTCATGGAATGGAAATAGTGTCTTCCTGAAAAAGGGATACAGTCAAGTGGTTATAGCCTTCTGGACGACAAAAGAATGGATAAGAAAGAGAATTGCTCATTTTTTTCACTAGCTATGAAATAATACCAAAATGTAACTGAAGGATTTGGCTATGGTTCACTCCCAGAGATTGAAACAAGCAGGTAGAAATAAATCAGACGCTACTTTTTACTCACCTGCACGAAGCTACACAGTATATACACGCATATATATGGATATAGGTAACTACACACACACAATATATATATATATATATATCTCGTCCTGGGTACGACGTTAAACTGCATCCAACAGCAAGGCATCTGATCAGGTGGTTTTGAGGAAGCGTGGAACCACCTCTTAATTGCTGGTGTTCCCAGGTCCACCCTGACCCGGGGTGGTAGCACCTGTTGGTGTCCCAGCTATGGGAAAATAGTGAACTTCCAGGTCTTTTCCAGCACATTGAAACAATGATGTTGCCAACTACACTTTTTTTAAACAATGATGTTGCCAGCTACACGTTTTTGATATATTTAGTAAATACTGGATCTGGCATTAAATAACCCATAGTGGTTGATATGCCATAAAATCACAAACAAACAAAATATATATATATATATATATATATATATATATATATATAGAGAGAGAGAGAGAGAGAGACACACACACACACACACACACACACACAACATGCACGCATATATTCTCGTGGCTTACAGTCACAATGCGTAGAGTCTGGTCATTAACTAGATGGGTGACTACGTCGGAATACTAAGTGCTATAAGCTTGGATGTGCAGGTGGTTGAATGGAATTGTTAATCGGAAAGCTCCATTTCCAGTTGGGTTCCTTATGCTTACTTATGCGCAAATACCCATGAGAAAGGTATTAATCCATTTTTCTCCCACACTTATGGACTAATTAGTAAACCTTAGCCCAAAATCATTATCTCAAAATAACTTGCAGAGGGTTGATAAACAGTAGAAAACAAATAAATCAGTCATACATTCTAGTGAAAGTACTGAATAGATCAATTTCGAAAAGACCTCGTTAATTGAAAATTATTAAATTATTATTAGCGAATTTGTTTTTGTTAGATAAAAACTTAATCCACAGATATTCCTGAAAGTTAAAATGTTTTCAATATTTTGTCTTTTTTTTACTTGTTCTTGCCAAAAGGAAATTACATTTCCAGTAATCTCGCTGAAATAAACTGATGTTCTACATTACATATTTAAAATAGACGATGTTTTATAATGAAATCAATATATGTTATCACTTAACATTATTTTTAGTGGATGTTGTATTTGAGTAGACGCTCCATTTATTTATTAAATAAAAAAATGCGCTAATTCTCCTATTAAGAAGATTTCTTCAACATTCAGGCCAGTAAACGAAAATAAATGTATTGTTTAATAAATAAACGGATCGCCTATTAAAACACGAATATCCATTAAAATAACTTTTAAAGACAGAAACATATGTTGGATTAATACAAATTCTAATAATAATAATAATAATAATAAATATATATATATATATATATATATATATATTTATATATATAGTGTAACCCGGATATAAGAGAGCTGTCGGGACCGGATAGAAGTCTCTTATATCCGGGTTTCTCTTATATCCGGGTTTGGTCTATTTTGTTTTATTAATACAGGATCTAATTTGGGACCAGATAAAATCTATCTTATATACGGGTCTCTTATATCCGGGTTACACTGTATATATATATATATCATCATACCACAATCCGCTACTTAGTGTTTTATGTAACAACAATCTTCGGTGTAAAAAATCCGCCTTACGTTTGATATATATATATATATAAAACACACACACACATATATATATATCAAACACATATATATATATATATATATATATATATATATATATATCTCAAACACACACACAAATATATATATATCAAACACATAAATATATATATATCAAACACATATATATATATATATCAAACACATATATATATATATATATATATCAAACACATATATATATATATATATATATCAAACACACATATATATATATATATATATCAAACACATATATATATATATATATATATCAAACACATATATATATATATATATATATATATATATATATCAAACACATATATATATATATATCAAACACATATATATATATATATATCAAACACATATATATATATATATATCAAACACATATATATATATATATATATCAAACACATATATATATATATATATATCAAACACATATATATATATATCAAACACATATATATATATATCAAACACATATATATATATATCAAACACATATATATATATATATATCAAACACATATATATATATATATATCAAACACATATATATATATATATATCAAACACATATATATATATATATCAAACACATATATATATATATCAAACACATATATATATATATATATCAAACACATATATATATATATATATCAAACACATATATATATATATATATCAAACACATATATATATATATATATCAAACACATATATATATATATATATATCAAACACACATATATATATATATATATCAAACACATATATATATATATATATCAAACACATATATATATATATATCAAACACATATATATATATATATATATCAAACACATATATATATATATATATCAAACACATATATATATATATATATATCAAACACATATATATATATATATATATCAAACACATATATATATATATATCAAACACACATATATATATATATATATCAAACACATATATATATATATATCAAACACACATATATATATATATATATCAAACACACATATATATATATATATATCAAACACATATATATATATATATCAAACACACATATATATATATATATATCAAACACACATATATATATATATATATCAAACACATATATATATATATATCAAACACACATATATATATATATATATATATCAAACACACATATATATATATCAAACATATATATATATATATATATATCAAACATATATATATATATATATCAAACATATATATATATATATATCAAACATATATATATATATATATCAAACATATATATATATATATATATCAAACATAT
>OZ038492.1:61378778-61391278 GCA_964036315.1 Acanthosepion esculentum | reverse complement strand
AAAAATTCTCTGTGCGTTTCGTCTCCTATAAGGACTTTATCGGACTAAAGCGATGTTTTCGTTGATAAAATGATATGTTTAGGTAGCGGAGATATAAAAACGCAAGTCTCCGTTATGTTTATGCTTCGCAAGGAAAACACTGAAGATGTTGAAACGCTGAAATTTTAGATCAATTTCTTAGTCATTTCTGGGCATGTAGCGATACTGATTTACTCAGTTTTCAAGTTCTTTTTTTTTCGATCACTTTTATTAGCAAGGACCCCACTTTTTGGTAATAGGAGATCTAAGAAAGGTGAGATGTTGTAAGAACCTTGATTTTAAGTATCTGTCTATATTTCTGAGATGAGGTATTATGTAGACTATTGACATTGTTCGGACTATCATCCTCATCATTGTTGGCGTATTTATCACAACCCTTCGGCCGTTGTACGCTCTGGCCGGAATCAGGTGGTTGCAATGCCGAACTCTACCATTTATTTCGGTCGCTGGGGTAGACTGTTCTAGTTCCACGTACCATGTCTAATGGATGTCAGTTATCAGGTATCTCCTGTTAATTCCCCTCTCCAAGTTCTCCCCCGCCTTAACCAGGTATTGAACTCATGCTCTTTGGGTCCTATCACTGGATCTAACTAACGCCTTTATCCACTTTATCCTTTTTTTTCACCCACCTGAAGATGGCCAGAGCGTACAACGGCCGAAACGTTGTGATAAATATGGCAAAAAAGATGAGGATAATTGTCCTTGATTTTAAATTAAAATATTTACAGAGATGTTTTTCAGCGTTCCGACATCTTCAGCGTTTTCCACCGGTGCGTGATTATAAACGGCACTTGCGTTTTTGGTCTCATGATGTGCTTATATAGGAAGAAACGCGTTACGCAAAAAATGCAGTTGAAGACGGTACTCAGATTATGATTAGTAAAACAAATCTTCGCGAAGGTTTGAGTCTAGAACGTTTCAGGCTTTCCGACCTGAAGAATACAGCTTCAGGTCTTCTGAAACTATTCTGTTACTATATATTCTAGTAATTTAAAGTTGTCTAAGAAAATAACTTCCTGAAGCATTGCAATGGAAATAACGAAAGAAGTTGTGATAATGCATACAAGACTGACTGAAAACATCAATCGTTCGGTAACATGAAGAATTCCCTGGACATTTATGGATGCCCGACGGGTCCATAAATTATTACCATGACAAAGGAAGGAACGTAACGATAGAGAAAAGGAGCTGATTTAAAGTTACAACAATATGTTTTCGTACATTTTTGTCTGAAGTTTTGAAAAGGCTTGCTCGAAGATGAATATCCACCGCCAATAAATAAGATTAGTGCTTAATATTTTATGGAAACCAAAAGGAATGTGCGTGAAACCTTTCATATATATATATATATATATATATATATATACGATCAAGACGACGTATGGACCCCGAAGTCACTTTGTTATTTCAGATAAATAAGGGTATCCTAACTGATGTCATGTTATAAGGTTTTAGAAACCATTTTCAATACAAATAAATAATCTTAGTTAAGAACTTGAAAGGAAGCTTAGGTCTTGTTCATCGTAAATCTCAATGGAGTTTCTCTACACTCCAAGATTCTCAAGTTTCAAGGGATGAGATATTTTCGGCACCTTCAAGATAAACATGTTGATCGCAAGCTGACCGGTCATTAAAAGTAAATAGATTGGGTCAATATATGAAGAAAACAAAGCATGGAAGGGAAAGGAAAAACAAAAAGAAAAACGGAAAAAAAAATCAAGAAAGAGAATGATAGGTAGAATCAGAGAAAAGATTCTTCACAGTTGTCCAAATAAGAACGTTTGATGAATATTTCAAATTAGGGTTAAGGAAATAGTTTTTTTTTTTTTTTTTTGTGGTAGTGGTGTGAATAAAAATATGGACGTTTTTACAGAAAATGTAATCTTTTAAAGCAAAAGGCGCAAAGCTATTCACATATGTTTGTCTGAATTTTTCGGGTGTCTGCAGCAAAGATTAGCTCGCTTTCTTTTCCAGACATATTCGATAAGAGAAAGGAACATAAAGGACTTCGTGTTACCCATACAAAAATAAAAGTCAGACACATCCAAAGCCTTCGGGACCATATCGTAATGAAATATAGGAGAAGTAAGAGCAAAGGAAGGCAGTAGAACGCAAAACATTATGAAAGAAAACCAAACCGTTTTATCGAAGACGAGACGAAAAAAATAGTATGGTGACAAGAGATCGGAGAGGGAGGAAACGAAAGAAAAAGAAAGAAAGAAACTCAATAAAGAAGGTTATGTACACTATTTACATTATTCCTACTATCCTCATCTTTGTCGCCATATTTATTACAACGTTTCTGACGTTGTAGGCTCCGGCCTTCTTCAGATGGTTGGAATTATTTCGCTCACTGGGGTAGACTGTTCTAGTTCCACGTGTCATGTCTAATGCATGTCAGTTATCTGTTATCTCCTGCATAATTCCTTCTACAAGTTCTATACCGCCATAACAAGGTATGGCACAGTGAATAAAGGCGTTAGTTAGATCCAGTGACAGGACCCAAAGAGTGTGAGTTCAATACCAGCAATATAATTTTGAAGAAAAAAAAAATTACTTGGAATACATTTTTGGTAAAAAATATTTACAGTAATAAAATTTTTGTCGGCATAAAATAACCCATTGGCGTTGATATGCCGTAAAGCAAAACAAATCAAGCCAAAGCAAAAAAAAAAAAAAAAAAAATTGTGAAAGATGAAAAGAACCTATAAATAAAAAACAAAAAAACAAACAAACTGGGTTCACTTAATCCATAATCGCTGCCGGGTGCTAAAAATTACTCTTGTACATATGCCGCCACTGTTTCAGATGTGCTGTCAAAATTTTCCGTCGTAAGCCCTGTCGTCTTTGTCCGTCGGTACCACAATACAAACTATGTTTTCGACAATATTGTTTAATCATTTCACCCTCAAGGAAGGCGATAAAACCACTAAGATGCAAGGGGTTACTGAGAGTGAAAGAAACTGAGAGAGTACAACAAAATGATAGGGTTCAAAGATATAAAATATGACAATTGACGTTGCATTTGCATTTTCCGAGATCGTAAAAGAGTGGAAAGCAGGAAGCCAGAATGAATAAATGCGGAAGAAATTAAAAATATCAGTATAGAACTTACAGGTTACATCTACCAAATTTGACATTGGAATTATGAGTCCTGGATGCCAATCTTGTCCTAAGCGTATATTTGTGTAGTCGCGATTACAAAAAGGAAAGATCAATGAGATAAAGTAATCGGGAATAATCTCCCTTGTCGATTGTTTAACCTAATACAATCATTCCTGTCAAACCGTGAAGTGAAGGTCGTTCTCAATTGATTCAGCTCCAGCTCCTATCCCACTAACGCAGGTGTTCCTCAAGGATCCATCCTAGGCCCTACTCTGTTCCTCATATTCATAAACGACCTTCCTGACGCCATAGATTCCGATGTCGGCATCTATACGGACGACACCACAATTTACTCCAAATCTAGTGATGCTGACAAAATTAACCTGGCAGTTCGAATAGAAAGGACCTCCAATCGGTTGTGAACTGGGGCAAGAAATGGATGGTTACCTTTTACGCCTCTTAAACAATACTGCTCTCTATTAACCAGCACATGGATCCATCCCTGCATCCCATTAGAAGACCAACTTCTCGAGAGCTCCTCTCTGCGGCTGCTCGGTCTCACGCTGGCCGCTGATCTGAGATGGAACAAATACATCGAGTCAATTGCATCATCCACCGCAAGGAAAGTTGGCTCCCTGTGCCGAGCCAGGAAATTCCCCCCCCCCCGGAATCGATCCTCCAAATCTATAAATCGACCATTCGCCCTTGCATGGGGTATTGCTGCCATATATGGTCTGGAGCCCCTGCTGTTTGCCTCAGGGTTATTGATAAGATCCAGAGACGGATATGCAATGCAATTGGCCCTGATCTGTCATCTCGTCTGCAGTAGCTCTCTCATAGATGCGACGTTGCCTCGCTCTGTCTTTTTTACAAATACTTTCACGGTAATTGCTCAGAGGAGCTACTTTCGTTGGTTCCTAGGCCTCATGAATTTAAACGTTCTACGAGGCTGGCATCCCGTTCCCACCCCTTCACCGTTGAAACTATTAGATGTAGACGTCTCTTCTACTCCAATAGCTTCATGTCTCGCACATCTCGCCTGTGGAACTTCCTTCCCTATTCCTGTTTCCCTGACAAATACAATCTCCAACTATTTAAGTGTAACGTCAATCGACATCACCAGTTGCCTTGATCTATCCACTTCCCTTCTCCACATCCTTTCACCTTTCATTCCTATCTGCTCTCGCTCCAAATCTTCTGTAACCCCCTTGCCTTGATCGATCCACTATCTTTCTCCACATCCTCTCCTTTACCACTCCTATCTGCTCTTCCTCCAAACCTTCTGTAACCCCTTGCGTGCTAGTGGCCTCCAACCTTGCTTGGGGTGTTAAGCTTAAAAAAAAAGCCTACTATTGCTCTCTTTGTTATTACGATCCTTATAAATATTACCAGGAAAATATTTAGATAAATCATCTTTTATGTGTCGTGTCCCTTCAGGACGTTGGCGATTATGGCTCTCCACAATCTCATGCCCTCTTAATAGCTTTTGTCCTTTTGTCATTTCTCCCAAACCCTGCTCACCCATGCATTCACTGAAGCTCTCCATGTGGGTTATGTTCTCTGACCGTCTTACCGTCTATCGGTCCCGTGACTATCAAATTTTCCAAGCCTTCTTTCCTCATTATTTGCCCCAATACATTTCAACTGTATCTTCCTGATGTTAAGTAATAGGGTCCTTTTTGCTGCCATTGTTTCTCGAACTTCGTCGTTTCTCACATAATCGGTCCATGTATTCTGTCGAACTAAATTTCTGTTGTTCTCTTCATGATTGTCCAGCATCCGCAGCGATATAGGATGACTGATATTACATAACAGTTCAGTAGTCATTTCTTTGTTTATGACTATATTTTCCTGTTTCTTAATAACTTTTGGAAGGTATCATTCGCTATCTCATTGGTTCTTTGGATTTCCGTCTCACACATCCCGCCCTCTGTTCAAACACTTCCCAGATATTTCAATTCTTGTACTTGTTCGAGTTTGGTATTTGCAATTTGCATCTTAGGTCGTTTCTTTTTCTGACAACCATTCATTATGCCTTATTGCAATTGACATTCAGTTTTTTCTCGCTCTCCTTTTCTACTCTCTGTAGGAGATCTTGTAGTTTCCTATCAACGCTATATCATCTGCATATCTTATGTTGTGACCACTAATAATGAATCTTGGCAGGACATCTGATTATCTCAGAATTGATTTGCTGTATCGGTGTGAAAATGTCTGGTGAGAAGACGCATCCTTGTCATTTGTGTATTTACTGAACTCATTTTCTAGCCGTATGCAGAAAGTACTGCCAGCATAGGTTCTGGATTATTCTAATTTCCTTTTCACATATGTCAAAGTTACCAAGCGGTTCCAGCAGATCCTTGTGACATACTTTATGAAAGACTTTTGCATGTGTTTTTTTTTCTTTTAATTATAAGACAATTGGCTTTGTGGTCATTTGATATTTAATGAAAATGATTTTCTCAAAGATATTTGTTTCATTTTTCTTTTCATTAGAGTGTTTATGTCCTACATCCATACGACCATGATAAAGTTCGTTCGAAATTCATCATTGTCATAGAAGATTATGTGGCAAGTGGACGTTCTCATTCTCTTAGACTCAGCAACTCGATGCATCTTAGTAGCTTTATTGCCTTGCTGGGAAATAACTTATTTTATTTTAACATTTGACAATTTGTATTATCCTCTGATTCCCTAAGCCTACAATAATTTTCTCCGACCTATTTTATTAGGATAATATCCACATTACCACGCCAAAGAATCGACAAACATCAGCGACCGAGGATAAGTGACAACAAGTTGTCATGGCCCATAATCTACCCATACCGCGCGACATCTGTCGCTCTTAATACTTATCGCCAAAAATATTCTATCCAATCGGTTTTTGCAGCTCCAATGTGTTTCTGACTCAGACAGAGATCTCTCCACCAACCGTCAGCCACGCCTTTCAAACTGAGGCGATCTTTAATCTTCTCCAGACATGTTCTGTAAAGTACTTTCGTGCTGTCCATCGCTAGCTCTAACTAACAACGCGCCACCCTTAGCCACTTTCATTTGCAAAACATATATCCTGCTTCCGTCAATTCCCAAATTATCCGTATCTTTCTGGCTTACGTGTCCACATTATCCTGAAGTCTAGTTGGGTTATTTCTATAAACCAGTCAAAAGGGACGAGTCATAGTATTTGTAACGTTTATAATTAGAGACAATTAATTTGTTATGGCTGGTTTAATTTTAGCTTACCCTTAATATCACTGGTGACCGGCTCACTTCATCAATAGTGCATAAAAATAGTTTATTGCTCTTTCAAACATATCCACTTAGATCGGTTTAATTTTGAATATGATAGAAATATAAAAGGAAGAGTGTCTCTGGAGCAGCTCAGTGTTTGCTTCAAATTAACACTCGTTAAATCTCTTTATCATTACAAGTTGAAAAACGATTCACATTATTCGATTTAGTCAGCGATTAAAAAAAATTAAGTCTGTTTAGTGCGCCTGCGCATACAGAAATCTATAAATAATGTCGACGCTTGTTCGTTTATTTTTTAATTAATTTCTTTCGATGGCTGATAATGTCAATCCAATAATTTTTATTTTTTTTATTTTACAAGAAAAAAAAGAAGCTGTCCGTATTTGTGTGTGTGCCTATAAAGTGTTGTTTCTTTTTCTACGTGGGTTTGTATGAATCTATGCACCCGGGCTGAATGTGATCTGTTTTTGTTTTGAACGTTTTAATAATTACTATTGGGGTTTTTTTGGGGGGGGGGTACACGAAAAAGAATGTAAAAATAGAGTAAGAGAGCAGAGTTTGACTTTTATGCAATAAGATGAAAAAAATTAATCATGAATTTGCTATTTAAGATTGACGTGTACTGAAAGAATAATTTAAACCAGTAAAAATTAAATATGTAAATAAAACAGTTGAAAAAAAAGCTTTAAAATAAAACAGAGTGGAATAAAATAATCGTTGATCAGTGAAGATCCGGGAGATATTTTGGCAAATTTGATTGGTCCTTATTTAAAATCAACCTTTTTCGAGGATTGATAAAAGTTAAAGATTATAAACATTTGCGCGCACACACACACACACACAATATATATATATATATATATATATATATATATATATATATATATATATATATATATATGTATGTATGTATATTAGGTGAACATTGCAGTCAACACTCACAAACGACAGGATATATAAGTGAACACTGAAATCAACACTCAGAAGCGAGAGGATGTTTCATGCTAGACGCAATCGTCCGGCGGCCTGACGATCGCGTCTAGCATGAAACAGCCTGTCGACTAAGTGTTGATTTTAATGTTCACTTTTATAGTTACTATCTCAAGATATTGAGCACTTTATCCCATAAATATAGCACACCTTAAAACTATATTTCTTCTTATATATGACAAAATGATAATACTTCTTAACCAACTAGTTTCCTTGACGTTCTTTATTTAGGTAAATGTGATATTTTGTAAATTGTATTTACATCCAGATGTAAGGACAAGAAAGATATCGACCATTAAGGAAAAATCTCTAAAAATCTTAAAGATGTTTAAGAAAAGGTTAAATATGAAGGCCGATAAATGTTATAATTTATTACCTTATAACTGAAACTGAGCAAATGTTCTTGAAACGCGTTGGTAAACAAAAATGTTCGTTTTTCTTCATATTGTCTTCACATATACAGGGGTTGGACAAAATAATTGAAACTCTTGTTAAATTCAAAGAAAATATATTTAATATGGAGTTGGTCCTCCTTTAGCCTCACATACAGCTTTAATATGTCTATGAATGGAATCAGACAGCTTCCTGACTTCATCCAGAGGAATTTTCGCCATTCTTCCATTAACACCTGCTCCATCTCTTTAAGGCACGACGGTGGAGGATGGCGGCTCCTATCTTGTCGCTCCAAAATGCAACATAAATGTTTAATAATATTGATATCTTGAGATTGGGGAGGCCACTCCATATGTTCTAGCTCACTGTCATGCTCTTCATTCCAATTCTTAACCACTCGAGCGGTATGTATTGGAGCATTATCGTCTTGGAAGATGCAGTCACCATCAGGGGATAATGTCTGGGCCATTAGATGAACATGATCACCCAAAATGTTCAGGTAATCCTTGCTGTGGATTCTATCACACAGTGCAACTATTGAACCGAGACATTTCCATCATATAGCGGGCATACTATCACTGATCCACCACGATGCTTCACTGTTGGAAGAAGGCAGTCAGTGTTGTAAGCTTCTTTGGGCTGCCTCCACACATAAACTTGTCCTGAAGTTGGGAAAAGAAAAAAAAACTGGACACGTCTGAGAATATGACTTGCTTCCATTGGTCTGCAAACTAGGCATTGTCATCTATGCACCACTTCAACCACTTCTGAATGTTGCGAGTGGAGAGAAGAGGCTTTCTTACGGCGGCTCTTCCATGATATCCAGCCTTATGGAGCCCACAACGAACAGTTTTAGTGGAAACTGGACGATTCAGATGATTATTCAACTCAGCAGTCATTTTGGCCGCAATAGTCCGTTGGTTTTTCGCCACATTGCGTTTCAATGCACGTCGGTTTCTGTCAGTAAGTTTGCAAATCCGGCCCGAATTGCTATGCTTGCTAGAGGTTTTACCCAGTTTCTTGAATTGCGTCATAGTTCTTGATATGGTCGCTCTTGAAAAACCAAACAGTTTAGCGACCTGAGTGATCGAGGCTCCTGCCATACGAGCTCCAACAATTTGCCCTTTTTCGAACTCAGTGAGGTCACGCATTTAGCTTAAATGTTACTAAATTCTAACAATAAATAAACCAAAGTCAGTAAATTAGATAGATAAACGTATTTACAATAGATATAATTTGCAATTCCGAAGTTTTAGTTAAAGTTATTAATATAATAGGTCTTTGAAATATAGGAGTGGAATTTGCACCTGTTCCAATTATTTTGTCCAACACCTGTATATTAGGTTGGCCAACAAGTCCTGACTCACTTAGGAAGGGGAAAGAAAACAACAAATCTTCATCTCTGTCTGGTGGAATTTCGAAGGCGTACTGCATTTCGAACTTGTTCCAGACGGTCGCGCCATCAATGCTAAACAGTATTGTCAGCAGCTAGACGTGAATCTGAAGGAGTTTCGGGCTTTGTTTCGGCAAGACAATGCGAGGCCACACACTGCTAGGTTAACTAATGAGAAGTTTAAAACAATTGATGGTGTTGAGATATATCCACATCCACCATTCAGTTCCGAGAGAGTGACTATGGCTTATTCCGCTCAATGTTACACTTCCTCCGCGATCAGCGATTCAACACATTTGATGACGTGAAGGAAGCTTGTTTACAGATTTTGATTTAAAGCCAGCGGACTGGTATCTGTGATAGATTCGGATGCTGGTTGATCGTTCGCAGAATATCGTCAAGAATGATGGACTTTATTTTGAAGAATAAATTTTGGTGTTGCTCCCCCCCCAATTTTTTTTTGTTTTCTTTCCGCTTCCTAAGTGAGTCAGAACTTTCTGGCTAACTCAGTATTTCATTTATATCTGAATTTTTACATACAAACTTATATATATATATATATATATATATATATATATATATCTATATCTCAAATCCGGAAGTGGTAAGGATAATTCAAATAGGTCTTTTTAATATAAATATAATTTAACCATTTACTTGGTCACAACATTTTGATCTCATCCTCGGCGCCAAGATGTTGCGATCAAGTAAATTGTTAAAGAAATAACAAAACAAGTGTTGCAGATATCATATATTAAACAGTAAGTACAACAGTAGAGTATTACACGACCAGTGAGTGGGTTCCGGATGACACAGCGTTCAATTTATTCGACTGTTCTCCCAAGACCTTCTCTCCTACTAATCTCATAGTAGGCGGGAGAGTTCAACAGAGACTTTAGAGGGAGGACCCCAAAACAGTAAGAGGAGGCAAAATGGAAAATAAGCATCCTTCTGTTCGGGCACAACGCTTTTGAACATTGATCAATGCTGGAAAAAGAGAATTGAACATCTCCAGACTGGATACAGCAGAAATTCTTTATTTCGGTTGAAATGTAAAATTAAAGCATGACAAGACGAATATTTATTGGAGCGATAAAATGAGCCGACCATTTTCCCTGAATCCTTACAAATCTATACGAGTTCCACTTGAGCTCTGGTAGTGAATTTGAGACCCAACAGACATTCAAAGCATAGAACCTATTTACCGCTGGAACCTTTGATCGTGACTAGAAATATATCTGAAAAGGAATGATGAAAGGATACCAGATTGCTTTTAAATGTATTGATAATAACCAGCCAGTCATTTTCCACGTTAATCTCGGTCATAGGAGAGATCAGCGTCAAGAGATATTGCATTATGACAAGTGCTTATTGCTTGAACTTATTTTCGTTGAGCGCTTTGAGTATTTTGGTTGCTAGGCAAATGTCCTTATTTGTGCTTGGGTGACTCGCTGAAATGGGAGCCGCTTAAACGAGTGAAAGCTTTGGATCAACTCACTGTGTATGTACTGAATCGTTTGTGAATAGAGTATGTGTGATTAATGGAGATGGTAATGGGCTAATAGCCGTTTCCTCTTAAGGAAATATTTGGCATTCATTGACCGAGCAGCCAGTAGTGCTGTCGGTTAAAATTTATAAAATCTTTCTCTTAAAAATTTTTTTTCAGGAGAACAGGTTTCTCATGTTCAGTAGCTATTATCGCTCTTTCAAATATTGATGGGGGGGGCTTCCTTCTTAAGCTTTTATTTGAAGTAGTGCGCAATATCAACATCTTGATTATGCTATTATTTTCTCTTCGAGTTACATGTCATATCCATTTTAAATGTTGCAGCTGTTGAAAGTCCTCATGTGCTGTACGTTCTGTTATTTGGCACAATTCATTATTTGTGAATGTGTAGTAGCCGTCCACGTGGTTCGAATAGGGATCGTTTATCACCACGACCCATGTGCTTCGCTCGCTTCAAGTCATTTTTAACCGTTCATCTTAGAAGGCAGTTAGATATAGACGGTAGTTCAGAGTGTTCTGAACGGGTTTTGCGTCATGCAGGCGATCCATATGAAATTCCCGATCTGATAAGGTTATTTAAGAATAGAACTAGAGTTAATTGTTTTGAGTTTGAAGGTTTACATATCGGGACAGAGCATAGCTCTTAGATGTGGCACAAGGCCGAAAGTAGGGAGCACCAAGTGAGGCTCGAACTCACCACTTAGTTGTAATTGATCTATGTGAATAATTATGTATATGTGGACGTTTTTTACTGTCCAAGGGTTACACAATACAAGTGATGCTGACGTTTCAAATGTTATATAAATGATATTATTTTAATGATGCTTTTGTCCAAAGATGTTTACTGACAATTGCTCCTTGGCAAAGCTTTCATATATAGTTTGCGACGCTTCTGAGAAATGGTGCGTCACATAAAAATCAATGGGTATTTGACAACATCACTCGAGTTATCACGTTAATAATTTCGTTATTTACATTATTTACATTGTTCGGCCTGTTGTTTGTGGGGGCCCAGTGGATAAATATCGTTGGGTGAAGTAATCCAGTGACTTGAGCCAAAGAGTTGTGAGTTCAATTCATGGCAACATCAGAGGTAAACAGAAACTTGGAGAGTTAAGTTACTAAAGGGAAATAAGTGAAACCGAGATATCTAGAAAAGGTATGGCACGTGGAACTAGAACAACCTACACCGACGGACGAAATAAAGGGCTTGGTTCGAAACCCCAACGTATATCACTTGAAGAAGGCCGCAGCATACAACGGCCGAAACGTCGTGAATATGACAAATATGAGAACTATGTTTAATAGTTCAAAATTTACAATACCTCATCTAAGAAATATTGACAGATGTTAATAATTTGGTACGATGGGAAGTCGCGGTATTGGGAAAAACTACATGTAGCGCTGCCTATTCTACGTTTAATTTGCTTATCTCCTATGCTGAAATAATTATAACTGATCCTTATAGACAGCAATTGGAAGTCTGTGATATTTACTAAATCCAATTCTTGAATTTTTATTACCGATTCAGTGTAGATGTTATCACTGTTTTATTCCGATCATTGTTTGTGCTTTGGAGCCCGGTTTCTTAGAACACTAGGTAGAAGGTTATGACGGAAATCTAAGAACCCCGCCCCTGAGTATTTGTTGTCACCATTATTGATTAAGCAATATGTGTGTGTTATTTATAGAGGAAAGAACATATCGAAAGTATGTTATTCCCACCAGTTTCAGCAAACTCTCTAATTAGTTAAAAAAAAGGAAAAAGATATTCTGATTTTACCAATAAATTTAGTATACTGTCCAAAGATGTTACATTTC
>OZ038492.1:61318778-61373778 GCA_964036315.1 Acanthosepion esculentum | reverse complement strand
ATTATAAATGTTGCCATTCTAACGCGCATGCGCTGACAACATTATCATTTTATCCGCTTTTAATAACTATAGAAATATTAATTACTTGCTTTCCCATTATAACCACCGCTAATGTTTTATACGTATTGTGTATTTGTCTTAGATTGTTAGTAGGAAACGGATTTCTTGACACAGTATCGCTTTCGTAATTTATACTTTCATGAAATCTAGTCTTTCTTCTTGCTTCGATATTAAATTTTTTAGAACGTTTGTACAACAGTTAAAGTTAACCTATATATTAGGTACATTAGCTGAAATTGTTAAAATATTTAGTATTTGTGTTAATTGTAGATGTTCAAGACTACGAAAGATTAAAAGAGTTAAATGCCGTTGGACATGCACTCGCGACTTAATTTCTGACACGGTAAGCTACACTGTAAATATCTCGAAGCAAAGGTAATTAAATATAAGATAACATTTCCTATTTTAATGTTTACTTTCTTGGGCGGGGACTAATGACATTTTTTTCGGTTTAACATTTACGTAAAAAACATTTAAAGAATGATAGTTGATAATTCACAGTGGTTGTATTATTTTTCCCTGCATGAAGAATATGAAATATAATTAAGCGAAACAATTGTTTTCTCTGAAAAAAGTATAATTCTGTTAAAAAAAAAAAAAAAAAAAAAAAAGCGAACAGAAACATGACTGGGTAATAATATTGATCGACAAGTAATTATGCATGCTAGTTTTAACCTGTGAAAATTTTAACGTTTTCCTATTTTAAATTTCTGATGAATCTTGTTTAAGTTAAGGAATGAATAAGCTCAGGCCGAATTCTAGGACAATAAAATATCGGCAAAAAATTCCCCTATCGCATCGTTAAATATATGAGGTTAGCAACAAAATATTGCAATAACAATCAAACATGAATACTGGACGTTATTTTAAGAAGTGGGTACAAATGAAAAGATTTGAAATTGACAACACTTTCCATTTCACAGTAACAGGCATGAAAAACTTATTTCTTTCACTGAAACCGAGGAGTTTTTTCGCTTTTTTCCACGTGATCAAAACAGAATACTCTATTATCTTTTAGGTATTTGGAGGAGATGTTAAACAGTTCTATGTTTCTTTCCCTTCATTCTTTATTTATTTTCCTATCTTTCATTCTTTCTTTTTTCTCACTAAAACCAAGTAGTGTCTTTTCACACGATCCAAACAGAATAGTCCATTATTAAAGGGGTACAAGTGGGTGATTTTAAACACTTCTATCTGCAGTTCTTTCTTCCATTTTCTCATTGAAACTAAGTGGTGTCTTTTCCCCCGTCTTTTCTCGCGATCAAAACGGAATAGTCCAACATTTATAAGGTATTGGCAGGAGATAACCGTCGTGCGGACTAACGATGAGAAGGACAAGTACAATTTTAATATTATGGTTAGGTTCTGCTCAAGCTAACTAACGTATGTACAAAGAGATTAGAGACAAAGTTCGAGAGGACTTCTAAAAACAAACAGACCGCATAAAAAAAGAATACTGGATTGTTTAATGGTAATGTTGATACTCGTTTTCATACTGGAGTAATTCCGCACAATCGTTTCCGTAAAACATTTTTTCAGGATCTTAGTCTTATGTCCACTATTTTATGCTTTTTCTAGTATTTGTCGAAAAAGCACACTTCATGAAACTTAATATCTCACAGTCTAGTATTTCATATCAAGCGATGTTTATTCCGCTCTGGTTTGGTTTGGTTTATTTTGTTTTACGGTATATCAACCTCAATAGGTTATTTAATACCGACAATATTTTTAGGATAGATTCGTATGAATAGAATATGTATTCTGCGGTTTAGATTGGTTTGGTTTATTTTACGGCATATCAACCTCAATGGGTTATTTAATGCCGACAACATTTTTATTGCTGTTAATATTTTGTTTCGTCAAAAAATCTGTTTCTGGTAATACTTAACTATTTGCCCATAACTGGGACCATAACAGGTGCTACCAACCTGGGTCAGGGTGGACCTGGGAACACCAGCAATTAAGAGGTGGTTCCACTCTCCTCAAAACCTCCTGATCAGAGACCTTGCTGCTGAATGTAGTTTAACGTCTTACCTAGGACGGTTCCGCTCTGGTTTCGAAAAATAAATACTTGTTGATGGAACAAAACAAAAGCGAAGTAGAGTACGTTACAGTTAGTACTGATTCCGTGTTTACAAAGAAATGATACACAAGAAGAGAACATTATACTATAAACTGATAGTTGTAAAAATGTCCGAGTATCTGCTGGAATGATAATGAAAATCTTCTACAAGACATCTGAATTCGATTTCCTTTTATTACCTAATTGTTGCGGGCCGATGTATGCGTTGAGAGATAAATACGTGTGTCTCCTGAAATTCCCACAATAAACATGTCAGATTCGGGGTGTGAGTCCACGTAAATAAATGAAAAAGCAACGCCAAGATTCAATATATATGTACAAACAAATGATAATATATTAGTAATAAAGTGTGTCAAATGAATGTGAAACGTAATGGGCCAAAATGTGTAGTGAGTGAATGTGCGTACTTACGTGTCTCTGTATGTATTGTTCATGTGTTTCCCAAAGGGAATGCCTTCTCCAATAGAGGTTACATGTTTACCAATAAGCGGATAAGGTGAGAAGAGAACGATAAAAATATCGCAGTATATTTATAGCTCTGAAAGAGTCTCCTAGGATCAGTTTTGAAAATTAGGAGATAACACGACATATATCTTCTTAACAATAATTCTGTAATTTTCAAAGAAAAGGCCGACTATTTATTTTCACCAATAACATTAGTTATACTTTAACAATAATCGAGGAATCTCTTGTTATGAAAATTTATACACGACAATTAAATCTTCAATGCCTATCGTTCCATCGCAGGTGGTAAGGAAATCTGTGAGGATGGGAAAAACAGGCGGGAAATCTCTTCGGTATAAATCATGGCGGATGTGTAGCTGACAAGACAAACGATTTATTCATATAATCGCAACAAAACAGCTTATTATTGGCATCTTGTTTATTTCAAGTATCGAGCTTAAATAATGGTTGTTAATTCTATGTTTCTTGTTATTAAATATAGAAATAAATCTGAAAACCTTTCTATCAGTAAAAATTTCGACAAACAAAAATCAATATTAGCCTAATCATTAAGAGTTTTCAAAGTAACTTCAAGAAATCGTGCGCGAAAAGCAGTCCAAGTTTGTTCACATTTCTAGCTTCCAACACACTTGTCTCCCTACCAAAGATACTAAACATCTGCATCTTGATAGATACTGTTGACATGATATTATATCTACTGTCTAAATTAACTTAAATTTATAAATCTATGTTACTAGCGAATTCTTCAAGAGATAACCCAATGGAAATGGTGTGTTTATTGTGCATTGAAGGCACCATGCGAAATTTATATGAAACGGTAAAAACATTTTGATTTAAAATTACCGTAGGCACTCTTCCTGGTGAAGTTATTTTTTAATTATTAAATAATCATCTTAATTAACTAAAACATTTCTTTCAAAATTTAAGTGTTTCGATGAAAATTTGGAAACCATAAAAAACTGTTTTCCAATTTTATTTTTTTTAGTCATGGTAAGAAATCTAGTCTATATTTTTAGAAACAAAACTATGAGAGAGACGGAGAGGGAAAGAGAGAGAGAGAGAGACGGAGAGAGATAGATAGAGAGAGTGACTACGACCGTAGATTAACTTTGACATAAAATAAATATTTCATTAGAACATAATTTAACGGTAACATTGTAAACAGTGAAAATTATGTAATATTAGGTTGGTGCAAAAATAATGTCTTTTTCTCACATGAAGTTGAACGCCAAAAAACGACATTATTTTTGCACCAACCTAATACTTTCAACCAAGGCAATGCCACTAAGACGTAAGGAGGACACTACTGAGGAGACAGTACAGGATAATATGAGAATGCGATGAGAATGTGAAGAGCATATAAGACGATGAGAATATGAGGAAAATACGATGAGAATACGAAGAGAATACGTGGAGAATACGTGGAGAATACGTGGAGAATACGAAGAGAATACGAAGAGAATACGTGGAGAATACGAAGAGAATACGTGGAGAATACGAAGAGAATACGAAGAGAATACGTGGAGAATACGAAGAGAATACGAAGAGAATACGTGGAGAATACGTGGAGAATACGAAGAGAATACGAAGAGAATACGAAGAGAATACGAAGAGAATACGAAGAGAATACGAGGAGAATACGAAGAGAATACGAGGAGAATACGAGGAGAATATGAAGAGCATAGCAGAATACGAGAATAAGATGAGACTATGAGGAGTATATAAGAAAACGATGAGAATATGAGAATACGATAAAAATAGGAAAAACAGAATACGAGGAGAATATGACAATACGATGAGAATATAAGGGGTATATAAGAACACAATGAGAATATGAGGAGAATATGACAATACGGTGAGAATATGAGGAGAATATGTCAATACGGTGGGAATATGAGGAGAATATGACAATACAAGAAGAATATGAAGAGAATATGACAATATGAGGAGAATATGACAATACAAGAAGAATATGAAGAGAATATGACAATACGGTGAGAATATGAGGAGAATATGACAATACGGTGAGAATATGAGGAGAATATGACAATACGGTGAGAATATGAGGAGAATATGACAATACGGTGAGAATATGAGGAGAATATGACAATACGGTGAGAATATGAGGAGAATATGAAAATACAAGAATATAAATCACGAAGACATTTAAATTTTTGAAGGTGATTCGAGTGAAGACCAATGATTTTAACAAACAAATGAAATACCATGAGCCAAACTGGCCAGAGAAAAGGACAACCCATCTATCAATTAATTTAAGTTAGTATCTGTATTTGATGTTTCGGTATCATAGGCTTTGCTATTCAGACTTGCATGTTCATCTTGATTGTGATACTCGGTGGTTAAACATTTATTGCGATCCGTCCTCAAGGTTTGCACAGCCCAGCCAATGATCATCCCACGTTGCATTTCAATCCTCGTTCTCCTCGTTGTTTACCGAAAGGTGAGAAAGGCCGCGATGCATGTTCACAAGTTAACACAATGAAAGAAAAACGCCACGTCCAGAAAGAAAAAAAAACGCGAACCCTGTTTTCCAATTTATATGTAAGTGTTTATTCAGGGCTTCGCATGCTCGCTCGGGTGGATAAGCAGGTGATACCTGGGTAAACTTCTGCTACGTCAAGTCTTAACCACTACCAATATTTCGCTAGTTCACTCATCCCGACGTGGTGTCTGGCAACACAAGCTGGAGACTTCCGAACCGCTCGACGGACACGCCCGTTTCCCGCTAAGGGTTGGCAAGAACATTTTTTCCTACTGTTAATATAGAACAGCATCTAGATATAAACTATTTCCAATTTTGTTGCCACTTGAACTCTAAGAATCCCTCATCGACTCCTTTACTTTCGCGTTGCTCTTCACTGAAAGTGGATGCCGTTGAGAAGACCGAACTTCAAAAAGAACTCTCCGCTGGTCCATCAAACCGAAAGAGTTGAGATAGAAATACAACCACGTAAGTGGGTGTGCATAGTCTCGCACTGCTCCCCAGCCTACTTCGGTGTGTTTCACTCTCGGTAAAATTCTTAGAATTTTGGAACCCAACTCGAAGACAGATTTTTTTTTCCAGGTTTTCCTTGCTTAGGATAGAACATGCGAATTAAAAAAAACCCATGATGAATATATTGTTTCCAATAGAAAGGGATTCTTTAAAAAAAAAAAAAAAAAAAAAAAAAAAATAAAAATTCCGACAAAGAATTTCGGAGATTCAGGTTTATCTTCTTACACTTATCCCTCTGATTCAACCTCCCCCTCTTCGAATCTATCTTTCCAGAACAATCGAAGGCTATTTTTAAAACTAATCCTTTATTTTTCTCCTAATGAATAAAAACAATGACACGATTAAATATTCATTAACTTTTGATATGTTATATATCTAAGTATTTTTTCCTTTAAAGTCAGTCTTATCCTATCTGGACACGCAACTATTTTTTTTATATCCTGTAGTATTTTTTCTTTATCTTCGGACATAACATTTTCAGCTATTACGATATAAACCATTTCGGGAAGCCTACCGTAGAACATGATTTAGCAATCTCACTCACTGATCAGCTTAAGAGCACTGACAGGGGGCTTACTTCAATTACTCCGATCAGTCACAGAACTTGTGAAAAAGGGCCAACACAAACATTGAATCCAATCAATTGCTGATTAACAGTCCTATTAAAGCCGCACTGAAATTGATTTCGGCGTGTTTAGAGTCTCCGTAAAGGTCATTTGTCAATTAGTATTAGTGTTTCACTACCAACTTCATTCTCTCCCGGCTTACTTTAAAAAAAAAATATAATTGTAAGGTTTTAGAGCCTGTATACAATCTAGGAGTGAGTTTACCGTATTTTCAACCAGAGCTTCTGCTCTGTTTCTAAGTTCAAGTCGGAGGCAAATTTACAAGAGCTGATTTAAAATAAAGCCGGCACCCACCCACATGAATAATATGCTTGCCTTTTTTCTCTCACACACACGTAGCACAGATTTTTTTGTTTATCGGCGCGAAAACAGATTGGCGTACAGAGATAAAGATTCCGACGTAGGCCAAGGCGCTCACTTTCACGCAAGAGAAAAATATTATGTATTATTGCTTTGCAGAGTTTATGTGAACTCACAGATTCGAAGATTGAAAACGTTACTGTTGGCATCAAATTGGTCACGGATTTTTATTCAGTTGATTTTTTTTTTATGAATTCACCCCATGCAAGGCGATAATACCACTAAGATGCTCGGGACTACCGAGAGGGAAAGAGAATGAAATGACTTTAGAAGGAGCCGGAAACCCAATCCTAAACAGAGAACAAAAGATAAACCTCTACACTTTTACAACAAACCGGGAGAAATGTAAACCGGGAGAAATGTAAACCGGGAGAAATGTAAACCGGGAGAAATGTAAACCGGGAGAAATGTAAACCGGGAGAAATGTAAACCGGGAGAAATGTAAACCGGGAGAAATGTAAACCGGGAGAAATGTAAACCGGGAGACAGTTTAACTTATCTACTCCTGTTCAGGAGAAGGAATAAATATAGTTAGTAAATACATTTTCAGTGTTCAAATAGAGACGTCAGAATATAAAGTTGAAGTAAACTTTAGATATTATTTGTTATTGAATGTGTATGAAATTAAAAACACATTCATTAACGTTGATTGTCTCAATTGAAAACAATTAGTTTCCAAGTATCAATTTAAATTACCTGTAGATTTTTTTTATGTTTCTAGCAAAGTTTTATTATTTTCCAAACACTGTCATCACATTGAGACCGTGTTCCTAGTTGATGTTATTGAGTATTGACTTTTTTTTAATTATAAGTGATTACATTATTTTCACTATTTTTTTCCACGTGGATTTATATTATACTTTTATTTTCTACAAGTATATTTCGGATGGATTTTGGTAGGTTTCCATAACTTTAAAAACATTTTTAAAAAAGTCTCCGCATTCAGTGAAAAAGAAAAGAAAACAAGATGCGTAATAATGGCTAATAGAATAGCCGAACATGTTGAGAATTTTTACACACTTTATATCCAGAAGTGAAACCACTTATACAAATACAAAAAGAAAAAAAGAAGCTTAATCGCAGTGCCTTGTCAGTCGTTTTTAATGAAACGTGCACACACACACAGACACACACACACATATATATATATATATATATATATATATATATATATATATATATATATATATCTCCTGAAAAATTTATTTGGGTGGCGCTCTCTGGGGAGGAAGTGTGAGTTTGAAAACAGTGACTATAATAATGCAAAGCTCTCCGGTAAATCGAATCGAGTTCTCTCAGTCACTGTGTGTTTATCTAAAAATAAAGACGCTTAAATTCACCTTCATCTGTCGTGCCCCAACGGCTTCGTGGTAGAATATCCGACTGAAGCCAATTCAGTCGGGTTTCGAACCTAGCTAGAGGCAACCGGACGTCTAGCCACACTGAAGAGCTGTGATACAGCGAAACAGTCTGTCAGTGGATGACTATATATATATGTGTGTGTGTGTGTGTGTGTGTGTGTGTGTGTGTGTGTATGCACACACATTCAAACAGGTTTCAAATTCTCGAGGCTCTCTATAACAAAATCAACTGACCAACACTCAACAAAATTTATTACGAGTGTAGCAGCAGTGTATTGAAGTGCATATAACAAATATTTAATTCCACTTTCGGTCAGATCCCTTATATTGAAACGCTTGTTTTACGAAAGATTCCATAGCTACAATGGATAATTTTTAAATTTTAAAATAATTACTGAGCGCGTTCGTGCGAGATTTTAAAAATTACCATCACAATGTAATGCAGATTTTATCAAAGTTACAATAAGTTTCGCTTTGTAATTTAACCCTGAAGATGACATTGGAAAAGATCGAAAGTGCTTGGGTTAGATTAAACTACGGTGCCTTCCTAAATGAATTTCACCCTAACATCAAGAAACTGATTAGACAATGAGAAAGGATCAGTATAAAAATAGATACAATACGTGTATATTATTCAATAAAAAAATTTTGAATGAAGATACGCTGCCTAGATATATATGTACACAATTGTATGGACATTATTTTGTAACCCTGGGTTTCTCGCTTTTGCGATCGCAAAAGCGTGAAACAAACCAATATCCATACAACTGAATATGATAACTCTATCACAGATATTGACACTTTTCACTAAGTACCGCGCATATTATATATATATATATATATATATATATATATATATATATGTATGTATGTATGTATGTATGTATGTTGTTTATATAATTCATTATATAGTAGGTGTAAGTTTTAAAATGTATTATGAATTTAATATGTGTTAGAATATGCAAATATAAATTGAGACGGAAACTGCTGAAAGTTTACAATGAAAAGAAATCAAACTATTCAATTTATTTCAATCAATAAAACATTTCCTGTTTAATTCAAGTACCTTCAAGCGATGTTAATGAATGCCTCATATTTCAGCGTTTTACTAAGATTTAATTTGAGCTATTTTGAAAAAATACAGAACAGCACGAGTTTTAAATAATAAAAAAAAGACAACACGTCATGCTGCCAACCGAATATCCCCATAACCTTTATTCATCATTTTCTTCACTTTTCGGCCTTTTTGCTGGGATCAAAGTGTAATATCTGATCGCTCGCTTTATCGACCTTTTGGCTGTGATTCGATCACTTGATACTTGCCTGGTGTAGGGATTCGTCCCTGCGCTGGTAGTATCATGGCTACCACTAGCTTGGACCGGCTCCTGCCTGGACCAGCTATGACAAGCCATGACCAGCTCTGACCAAGCTAAGAGCAGCTATGGCTAGCTTAGACCAGCTCTGACAAGCTATGATCAGCTAAGACCAGCGGCCCGGGTGAAAACACTCGGGTCCCCACTTTAAAAACCGACCTTGTGTCACAACCTGACTCAGTGGGGGGTCAAGTAAATACCAAGTGTAGTATCTGCCTTCGGCCGGATAAATTACATTTCATCCCTCGTGTCGCTACCTTCGAACAGAACAACCGATTGATTGATTTGTTTAACGACACATCAACTCCTTATGGGTCATTTAATGCCGAAATTTAATTTTATTGGGAGCTTTGAAGTAATAATAATGATATACATTGAGCGATGGATAAATTGTCGTCTAAATTACGCAAAAAAAAAAAAATTAAAATAACACTGACATTGCGTTTTAACAGATACATTTACAAAAATTACAAAAAAATATTTTGAAATAAAAATTAGGTTTATTCAACAAAATCGCCATTGATCTCAACCACGATCTCCAGACTTCGGAATCTCCATCATCTCTACTGGGCGGTCTCCTTGTTTAAGTTAGTGAATGCTGCCATGATCCTTGCTTTCAGTTCATCTTTAGTGTTATGAGTTTTGTTGGTCTTTCTCTCAACTGCGCCCTACACATAATAATCAAGGGTGTTGCAGTCTGGGAAGCTAGGTGGCCAGATGTAACGGGCGATGTGATGGCAAAAATTGCCTAACAGCATGACTAGGTCTCCTGCTTGTATGGCATGGTCCAGAGTGCTGTTGTCTGACGTATGGTCTTGCAGTAGCTACCATCTTAATCCAGGGCAGCACTACCTCCTCAAAGCCTGCGTGTTGAGTCTGAACCTGTGTGGGAAAATGAATGGAGGCATAACGACGCCATTACTAATAATCACTACAAACACCTTAGTAATGGCGATTAGACTCATCCAACTTTTTTCCGAATCCTCTGCGCTGTCCTCAGACTGGCACTCGAAAACTCTGAAATCTTCGTATTTGAGCTACTGGCGCGAATGCCAAGCAGTACAGGATCCCGTATCCAAATTTCTGGCGGAGTGAATTTCGTTATGGTGCTCTTTTTCTCATAGACGGTGTCCAACTAACTATACTCTACTGTGCGTTCGCAAAGTTAAAAACAATGCGCATGCGCAAAATTTTAAAAAAAAAATATGAAATGGCGACAATTTATTCATCGCACCCATTATATTATTATGCTTTCACAATTGAATACGTGGTAGATGATAATCAACTTTCGTGCGTATACAAATTTTTGTGTGGGCAAGAGGAGGTGATATATGTGACTTATGATGTTGTTTTGTTGAAATTATATTTTGGAATACCGTTTCATTTCTTTAAGAAATTGTAGGATATGATATGGATTAATGTCCTGAAAGTGTTCTTTCAAATTGATTGATTGATTGATTTTGTTTAGAAGCATATCAACCTGTATGGTTATTTAATGCCGAAATCTAAATATTTTGAACATAATTTTATGGCATCAACTACAGATAAAATGTATTGTTGGTCATTTTGCTATAAATTTTAATGTTGGCAATTCTACTATAAAATTTATATAAAAAAAGTATTGCTAGTAAGTTTACGATAAAAATGTATTTTTATACTTTCATAGTATTTTGCTTCACTAGTTGCACATAGCTGGGATCCTGAAAAAATATTCAGAGGCTGCGTCGTTGTAATATTGATATCAGCATGTAAATGATTTTGAGAACAGGGCAGTTTTTGTCCTTGGCTTATATGTATGTCTATGTCACATAGTTTCCTTAGTAGGGAGGTCAGTTAATATTATAGCTTCTTGGCCTACTAGCTGGTATCAAAGGGTAGTATCTGTTTTCACGTCATTAGAGATGTGAGAAGGCGCCTTGCACTGGGGATTCCAACCCGGCGGTAGAACGTTCGTCACTTCATTAAGCGGCAATATAGACGCCAACGTGTCAATGGTTATAGAGGGAGCTAGTATGCGTATCTAGACTTTTAAAAGATAAATAAACACGGAACAGAATAAAACTCGAAAACATTTACAGTTGGTACTTAGTTCCGAGCTCAAAGAAAAAAACGATAAAAAGGTGTTAGGGACAATAATGTTTTGCACAGAAAATTAAGTTTCCTAAAAATGTACAAGTAATGAAGATGTAGTCATTACTCTCTAAAATAGACAAGGTATGTAGAAAACAAATTTGGTAGCGCCCCTGACCCCGTCATTTAATTATAGAGGAGCTTAGATATAACAAGGCCAAAAAATGAGGCACCCATTAAGGATCGAACTCACTACTCGGTCGTAATTGTTCTAGCGAGAAAAGTTCGCAAACCATTACACTGCCTCAAGGTTCCAACACCTTATCAAAAAAATTATCTATAAATAATGTGTTACATCTAAGTACAGAGATTTAACAGGATATATCGAAATTTAATTTGGAATCCTATATAGGTCAGACAAAAGATTTTTCAGCATCTCTCCTTATATATATATATATATATATATATATATATATATATAAATATATCGGTGTGGAGAAACCAGATCTTGTCATTTGCCAGTCTAATTTCACTTTCGAAAAAGTGAGCGAGGAATTTTTTCCGAGTTAGTATCCTTGTTAGCTGCAGGGTCGTGCTATTTCAATTAGGTATACATTTAGGCAGCAAATGTTCATCCAAACGAGTTTGATTAGAACGAACCTACAAGGTATGTCTGTTTAATGTTTTTATTGTATTTTCCAATAGTCGAATGTTGTGTTTCGTATTGTGCTCGAAGTTGTGGATAAACTCTCCGAAGTTCATGCGTTATTCTGTTCAAATGCTTTTCACTATAGCAATCATTATCAAAAACCAATATGGTGTGGGTGCTACTTACAATTTCTTTGTCTACACATATTGGTATTATTGGGGAAGTTGGTAGCTTGAAATGGTCCGACCTAACGTCTGATGAATACTTGCTGCGTAAATACACAATATTAAAATTGCACGACCCTGAAGCGAACACGGACACTAACGCGGAAAAATATCGACGCTCACTAAGCGTGAGAGTAATTACATTAGATAATATATATATATATATATATATATATATATATATATATATATAACGTTAAATATATATAGTGGAGGTAACTTTTTTATATTGTTAATATTTTTAAAATACTGAAATTCCAATTTTTTTAAAATATATTTTTACAGGTAATTTTGTTTTTGATCATATCTCTCATGGGTTTGGATGTAATTTTAATTATTTTGATATTGTTAAGATTAGTTCCTTTTGTAGACATTTTATAAACATTGTTGATATATTCATAATTAATTTTATTCAGTATTGGTTTCGTTTTTTAATGTAGCGCGCTTTGAGAATTTGAAGTATTTGTTTTTTATTTTCATAGTGAAGTCTACTTGTATTGTCAATTTATATTTCTTTAAAACGTGAATGTAGACATGAATGTTCTTTTAGATAGAACTTGAATCCATCATGTGTAATGAGATCCTTCTTGATAGAGTCGTCATCGTGAACACAACATATGCATTTACGTTTATGTCAGTGATACAGTCTCCCAAAGGACATTTAAATTGATATACGATGTTTGTCAATTTCTTGAAGTGCTCTAAATTGATCCGTGAATTTGAGAATATTAAAACAATAATAGATATACGTCTAGATTATTTAACCAAATACATACATATGTGTGTGTGTATTAGATATATATATATATGAATAATGACCCAGTAACCCCTTGTGTCGCAGTGACCTTACTGCATTACATGGAGTGAACCGTTAAGCTTAAATAGATTATTTTCAATTTTACTTGTGATAGAGTTTGTGAGTAAACAATATATTTTGATTCGTAAGAAATCAGTTTGTAGATCAGGTTTCATTAACTTATTTTTGTCGTGATTCAAATATTTTGCTGGTAATATTTTTTTCAAAATGTATTGCTGGTAATGTTGTTTTTTTTTTTCAAACAATGAGGAGGGGTAAAAATAATTTGGAAATTTCTGGTAATTTTTTTATATAAAAAAAAATGTGTTGCTTGTATTTTTACTATAAAAAATATTTTTATACTTTCATAGAGTTTTGATCCCAGTTTGGGAGATTAACTATTTGCCCATAGCTGGAACCCTACCACGTGCTACCACCGCGCGTCAGAGTGGAACTGGGAACAACAGCAATTAAAAGGTGGTCCCACGCTTCTCAAAACCTCCCGATCAAAGGCCATGCTGCCGGATGTAGTTTATCGTCATACCCAAGCCGGAACCTTCTGTTGCGTGTTGAATATGAAATAATTAATTATTTAGCTTAAAAGTAGTTTCAGTTTATTTCTTTTAATCAAGCAGTCGCAGCAACGTAAATCTATGTATCGCTAAAATGCATTAGGTTGATTATCTGTCGTAATGTAATGACCGGTTTCCTTCCTTTTTGTGGTACTTTAGTCTCACTAATTAACAATTTCTATTTAATTAACCTCGGCGTATATATCGAACTATGTTAAGCGAAGTTGTTTTTTTTATTCTTGCCAAGATTCAATTGATTACGGCAGCGATCGATATGCGAAGGCTGATTCTGATTTCGTGAATAACATTTTTGCCAAAGCTGTCACATAAAACCTAAATATGTCGAATCTTACATGATCCGAAGACCTTACTTCACAAAAGATAATTAGAGATGAATTCAAAGACAAAAAAAAGAAGCACTTCTTGAATATAATATTGGCAGAGAGAAATAAAGAGAGAAAAAAAACATAAACCTGAACAAAGTCTCAGATCTGTATGACACTATTTACAGCATTCGGACTGTTGTACTCATCTTTATTGCCATATACGCACTAAACTTTTTCGGGTTGGTTGACTGATTTTGTTTAGCGGCATATCAACCTCTATCGGATATTTAATGCCAAAATCTAAATATTTTGAACACAATCTTATGGCTTCAACAAGAGATAAATATTTATTGTTGGTAATTCTTTTATATATAAAAAAGATTTGTTGCTGGTATTTATTTTTTACATTAAAAATATATTTTTATACTTTCATAGTTTTTTGTTTTTTTTTAGTTTGTAAGTTCACTATTTGCCCGTAACTAAGACCCTAACATGTGTTACTACCCCGGGTGAGGGTGGGCTTGCGAACAACAGCAATGAAGAGGTCACTCTCCGCTCATCAAAACCGATCTCCCGATCAGAAGCATTGCCTTGCTGCCGAATGTAGTTTACCATCATACCCAGGACTACTACGGGTTATATACGTTGTAACTTCGAACCGAAATCGAGGACACCTGGACCAGTGGATGAAAGCATTAGTTGAGTAACACAAAAAGTGATTTGAACCAAAGAGTTTTGAGTCCAATACCTGGTCTCAGAAGATGAAACGAATACTTTGAGAGTTGAGCTATTAAAGGAAATAACTGAGATATCAAAAAAAAAAAAAAAAAAAAGGCATGTTCCGTAGTTGGTATCGTGATAAAAAAAAACAATATGGAGGAACAGACTGAATAAATCCATTATTGGTTAACTGGGGTAAGAAATGGTTTGTAAATATTAACTCCTCCAAAACAAAACTGCTTTCACTTAAACATCATAAAGAATACTTTCGCCAAATGATGAACACACTGCACCTTCTTGGCCTAATGTTTGCCAGATCCACTAAATCGAATCATCAGTTGCATCTACTGCTAGGAAATTTGGATCACAATGTCATGTCAGAAAATTTTTATCGTCATTTACCATTCAGGCTTGTATTGAATTCTGTTGGTATATTTGGTCTGGTACTCCTTGTGTACATCTGGAAATTCTTGACAAAATCCAAAGAAAGATCTGTAATGTAATTGATCCTTATCAGGCATCTCGACTTCAGTTATATTCTCACTGATGTGACATGCTTCTCTCTGCCTTTTCTACAAATATTTTCATGGCAACTGCTATGTCAAGCCTTATCCCTGATGACCCGACTACCTGAATTTAAGCGTGCTACTAGATTGGCATCTAGGTCCCAGCATTTTACTGTTGAAATACTTAAATGCAACCGCCACTTCTACTCCAACAGTTTCTTTTCTTGCACTTCCCACCTGTGGAACTCGCTTCCATTTACTTGCTCCTCTGATAAGTACAATCTTCAAAAGTTTAAATGCAACATCAACCGCCATTTTCTGGCTTCTTGAATCCTGTTCATCGTTTGTCCTCTCCTCAATCCTCCTTATTCCCAGTCTTCTCTTTCACTCCCTGTAACCCCTTTTGATCTAGTGGCATTCCCGCCTTGCTTGGGGCGAAATGATAAAATATCTTCAGGTGGGTTACTCGATCCTTTTTATTGCTTTTGCCTTCCCTATGCCATGTGATTATAAAATTCTCCTCACCGGTTCTTGACTGGGCGTGAAATAAATATATATATAGTCTACAACCATTTGGTATATCTGAAGTACCAGCTAATGGGCTTCGGCGTTACTTAGAAATTAACCTGAATAGACCTTACAGTATAAACAGACTCTTCCCGGTGGTTTCTCAATGAATAAGTGTAATGTGTCACCATCGCTTTCAACATGATAATGCACCGCCTCAATTACGTCATGAGGAGGCTTTATTTTTCGGTGGCGGGAAGAACATCTTGCAACCCTGGTAGTCGAGTCCTACGCCAAAATAATCTAAATTTGATTTCCTGTCATTTCTTGCTTTTCCTATAAATAAAATAGATTTTGTGTAGAAATATCATACCGTGGAGAAAGATTAAGGGGGAACGTATCGAATAAACTGATTGGAATCATGAAAGACATTGCAGAGTAGAACAGACGGGTGTTCTTTGGAAGAGAGACGAAAGAACCATTATCTTAACGAGGTTACCTTTCCAATAAGGGACTAGAAGTTTTTCATCTGTATTTCTGACTATTTACATTGTTCGGACGAATTACTGGATTTTCAACCAACGCTTTGGATGAAAGCTTTGTTTGAAGTAATCCAAATGTGACTCGACCCAAAGAGGTGAGAGTTCAATACCTGGCCACAGCAGAGGTGAACAAAAAACTTGCAGAGATGAGTTACTAAAGGGAAGATAACTAAAACTGAAGGCATGGCACCTGTAACTAAAAAAAAATCTATCCCGGTAGACGAAACAATGGGTTCGGTTCGAAATACCAAAGTATATCACCTGAAGAAGGCCGAAGCATACAACGGCCGAAATTTCGTGAATATGACGATAAAGATGATATCAGTTCGAACAATGTAAATAGGTGTTTTTCGCACAGACAACAGATACTTAGAAGAAACGACAAATACGTCGATCCAGGCAGGGTTAGATGAAAAAAAAAAGAAAAAAGGTTTCCAACTTTATAAAATTCCGTATAGAGATTGTACTAATTTTGGTGTTTTCTGTGGTAATGTTAAGTCCAGTACTGGACTACATATCACCTTTCGTCGTAGAGTTACGACTGTGTGGGATAATTAAAAACAATGACGAGAATAAAATTATAAAAATAGGCTATGTTTAAAAATTGAGAAATGGGATGTCAAAATTTATTTTTAAATGTACAGCATCAATATATATTGAACTTTTTCATGCAAACAAAAATGGTAATTTTAACAAGCGTCCCATCCCTTTCACTCTACTTATCCGCTTTTTATAGATAAGATTTATTTGATCAATAAAATAGTTTCTGTATGTGCGCGTGCGCGAGGTGTTTCTTTTTCGAAAGACAGAACTCACGACAGTTTTTTTTTTCGTTTACTACTACTGGCATAGGTATATTTAAATTTTATTATATTTATTGAAGTTGGGAGCTTACAGCTATATCCCGTTGAAATAGCGGTAATCACACGATCACCGAAGTAAAGTAGTGTCCACGTGGGAATACCAGGTTCTGTAAGTATGGATGTGCGTATGGTATAATGGGTAACCTTACGGAGATGGAAGAACTGACTTCCAGTTCCAGTCGAATTAGTTATATTCACCTAAGCACAAATACCCTTGAGAAATATTATGAGGTTAATTTACAGATTAGCACCCTCGCTCAGTCTTCATTAAAAAATTCCAGAATATTTACATTTAGGTGTAAATCTTTATTTTTCATTCGAAAATGACTTTATAAATTTTATAAAATGTACCGTTTTGGAATTATAGACAGTACGTTTCGGATTCATTCGCGTCGTTGGCGACAGCCATTACTGGCGTTATTGTCATACATTCGTTGCGGAAGGCTAAGTGCGGAAGAATACAGTTAACTGCCTTTTTTTCTTCTTTTACTGATCTTGCTCGTCTCAATTACTGCGCAAGAGAACTATATTGTGTGCGCAAGAATCAAGGCAAGTGAATATTCCACTCATAGCTTTTCCGTAGCAAATACATGCAAACAACGCCAATTAAGGCTTCCGCGACGCGAATGAATCATATATATTTACACTGAAAATTTTTTTATTGCAAACTGAGCGCGGATCCTAATCTGCAAATTAATCTAGTATGAATCCACCTTTTCTCCCCCAGATCTGGGTTCATTAGTAGGATTTGTATCAGTAAATCATTATCTCTCCACCAATTATACAATCTAAAAATATTTTCACGCTTTAAATAACCTGAAAAAGGTTGATAGGCCGTAAAATTATCAATATATTTATGAGGGAAGTGAGCTCAGTGTCGTAGATTGAGCGTTTGTAGATATCGTGTTGACATATGAAAGAATGGTGCCGAGAGCGTGTCAGTTTTACGCCTTGAGCGATCTACAGACAACGTTCAGTGTTGATTCCTATGGCCACGCTATTTATATAAATATTTTACTGTTTGTTTACCTGACAATATCCAACCTTTCTTATGTCCTTCTACCTGCCGTATAACTCTTTAACGTTCATGCGTCTATCGAATTCTACTTCCTCTTTTGTTTCTCTCTCAAACTCTTTGTGGCCGTTTCGTTTTATGGAAGCAAACAAGCACAAATTTAAAGTGATTACCTTAATTCACAGTGATTATCTTAATTTATCTTCAACCGTCACTATTTTGAAATCTTTTGCTTTTTTTTCTAACCTAAAAACTTACATCTTAAAGTACGGAAGATGGTATTTAATTTTGTTCGCCACCCTCCACCCCGTCACCAAAAATAAATTATAAAATAAAACCGGAATATTTTTCAGAAATCCCAAATCACTTGTACAGTGTAACCCGGATATAAGAGTTGTCGGGACCGGAGAATAAATGTCTTATATCCGGGTTTCTCTTATATCCGGATTTGGTCTATTATATATACATTAACACAGGCTCTAATTTGGGACCAGAGAAAATCTCTCTTATATTCGGGTTTCTCTTATATCCGGGTTACACTGTAATAAAAAAAAAATTCACTCGGCGGGAACGAGGGATAAAATCTACTGAAATCTATGCTCTATATTGCTAATTTTCTTTCCAAATTTTTAATTCTTGACCTTTTCGAGCAAAGCTGCAAAAATGAAAAAAAATATCTTTAGTCGTGCTTATATCATTTGCATTAATTTTTTTGGCTATAAATATATCTCCAAATGTTCTCTTTCAGCTATAGGGTAAACAGAGTAGAATGGAGTCACAGCCAGTCTTGAAGGACACATTTGAATGCAAAACCGTGGTCATAGCAACGAAAAAATGAATCCACTCTCTTCCATTCACAGCTGATAAAAGAGGAACTTGGGGAAATCCATAATCTCCTATATCCTGAAGGAAATTGCCATTTAAGAAAATAATTCGAATCCGAGATAGGGTACAGAATATGGGGTTAATATGGAAAAAAGGGGTAAATTTAAGTGAGGCATCTTGATGCTTGTTATTCAAAATGGTTCGGAATAGCCCGTCGCATTTCAAAGCATGAGTAAATACATTTTCTACTTGATTCGTTGGTTTCAGGTTATTTGCGTATTTTTCTTTGGCCATGTTCAAACTTGGGCAAAGATTGATTTTTTTTTCAACAGGGTTTTACGGAAAATATAATTTTCTCGTAATAAATTAACGCAACAATCTCTGATTCTCAATCTAGTTGGCCTTATGCCAAACTCTACAAAGCTTATAAACCAAGAGATTTCCCATAAGGAAAATCATTGCTTGGTTATTAAACCAAGTAATAAAACGATAATACATACTAAGTGGGGACCGTTAAAAAATAAGTAAAATAAAAATGGTGGGGTAATGCGTTTTCTATCATGGAGAGTTCTTAATTAATACATGCTTACTGGAGTGTTTCGTGCTTTTTATTCTATCATTTCATATTCCCAGGAAAGTGACTAGGCATTGTGCCATCTTCCACGATTCGAAAAAAGAAAAAAAATAGTTTTATGTGTCAGAGGTTATTTTCCACCTTGATATTAGTCAATAGGGTGCATGTGATGAAATGATTTTACAAGCGTAGCTTAGATGTGGCACAAGGCCGAAAGTAGGGGGCACCCAGTGAGGATCGAACTCACTACTCAGTCGTAATTGTTCTAGCGAGACAAGCTTGCTAACCATTACACCGCCTCGAGGTGCCCAGGGTGCATGTGATGAAAGAAATATAATCTGGTCGTGAAGAAAAGCTTCGATGGAGATGCCCGCATGACAAGATCAAGACATTTTCGCTTTGTGACTGTAGTGTTCAACCCCCGCCTTAAAAAGATACCCAACGTTCCTATTACTAGGAAGTTTACAACAATAAATTAAACAATTGTACAATATTTTATATATAATACTGTCCACAATATTACTCAACAGAGGGTGGGTCGTGTAAATGGGGCTAGCCTTGATTTTCTTTAAGTCACCTTTGTGTAACGGGGCGGTTTCCTGTGAAAGTCAGCTGGTCAAGTTAGACCCTATTTGCTTACCTAGTGAATAAGTGTTGTTACCTGCTTGTTCCCATCATTCTCTCTCTTGCTATGATCCATGTCGAGATTCTCAACCTCTCCAGTTTGTTTGTTTGTTTCCTTTCTTATACTGACACTATTTATTATGTAAAATTACATAACTATGGCACAAGGCCGAAAAGGTGGAGGGGTAGTGGCTGGTCTTAACTAACTATCTTATACCTAGCTAATCAGATTCACGAGCCATTCACTCGTTACAATTTGCCAATTCACCACAATAACTCGTCCATCACCAATCAATCCTCCATACACCATAATACCGCATCCTCTCAAGGGGGCACCTACAAAACGCGCCCCATACCATAAAAATTTAATGATAATAAATAATACATAAAAATCTAATCATGAAGAATGAGAGGGGAGGGAGATGAACCCAATAATCAGCTAAAATATTAACATAATTCAAATTAAACATAACAGATGTTAGTAGGGCCGTCCAACCCTCAAAGCAGAGAGGCCGCTGTATTCTGCCCATGGGACAAAATCAAGAAGCTCTCTCGCTAAGGGAGTGTGGAAAGGATAAAAAAAATATATGGCCATGAGAAAATATAAAGCTGACCCGGTTGAGATAAAAAGGACCAAAAACAAATTGGGGAGGTTGGGAATCTCGACTTGGATCATAACAAAAGAGATAACCTGGAACAGGCCAGGAACAACACTGACTCACATTAACTATGTAAACAAAATCTTGTTTAACCTAACCAAGGGGAGGGCTCCACAGGAAACCACCCCGATGTGACATAGGTTGACCTAAAAGAGAGAATCAAGGCTAGCCCCGTTCAAACGAACCAAGCTAGCCTCAGTCACCCACCTTTCGCTGAAGACTGTCGAATGCAATCGTTTTCTATCAGTTCTAATCTTCATCTTGAGCTGATGCTCAAAGAATCGGATCAGATCCTGAGGAGAAAGACGGATGCCTCGCAAGACTTCTTCCTGTCGCGTCGTCCAAATCACCATTAGGGCCGTGGCTAGCAGCGTCAGAAACACCATTCGTTTCACCCCAGAATACGGGGGCGACACATTGTCACACGCGTATGCGCAATCAATGGACACAAGCTTTTCGGGAGCGAGACGAGCCGTCAGCTCGCCGATATGGTCCCATAAGGGGTAGACCCGGGGACAATTGTAGAAGTCGTGCGAAGCCGTTTCTTCTAAACCAAGGCCACACCGTTCACAGTCTGGCAAATCCGCCAAGCTCCATATAAAAGCCTTGTCGTTGAGAGGCAGCCGATGCCAAGCCAATCGCCAGGTAAGCGAAAACTCAGGGTTACTGAGGTAATCCGCCGCTGGCGCCCAAGTCCAGTAAGAGCGACAATCAACCTCCGACAAACAGAGCGTATCACGTAGGGGATCCTTTGCCCCCCCCCCAATTAAAAGACGATAGAAGACCTTCCTAGGCCGTGAAAGGACACTGAACCGAGGAACAAGCAACAAGGTCGACCGACACTCTCGAAGGAAATCCGATTGATCCCGGGGCTTACGATGGCGCTCAGCCCGCGAGATGGGGGGTTTGATCGTAAAGAAAGGGAACTTGTCACTAACAATCCCCGCCATCATCGAATCTCCTCCTGTCAACGCGCGGCGTAGGAAAGCCAACCTCGAGGCATGTTTGTGACTCTCTAAGTGTGGCATTCCCAGCCATTCATGGCACGGACGTTGTGTACAGACTCGTCTGTCGACCCGATCCCCGCGTCCCCTCCATAAAATGCAGGATAGCGAGCGCTAGTACGGCTTCCTTTGGTCGTCACAGAGAGCAAGTGCAGACAATCGATAAAGGGCAATCGGGAAAATGTATGTAGCACACACCTCCGCCCTGCCCTTCACGGAAAACCTCCGTCGACGCCAAGTCTGACCGCCAGCGTCGACCTTTGTTCGTACTTTAGACCAATTTTTCTCCAGCTAGGGCGGGTCCAAACCATACTCCAAGAATGCGGACAGGACCATCCGTCAAACCGAATGGCCCCAGAAGATCGGCACCCTTCCAGGCACCTAACCACAAGCCGGACGACTTGTTGCGGTTAATCTTGGCCCCTGTTACTTTCTCGTACCGGTCAAGCGCCTTCTGTACCGCCTCAATGTCGCTGCGGGACAATACGAAAGCAGATACGTCATCGGCGTACGCAGAAACCCTGGCTCGAGCCCCTCCAGGAACGGCGATTCTGCCTAGGGCCGGACTGCACGCCTCGTCCCTCAGCCGGCGAAGGAGAGGCTCCAACGCCAAAGCATAAAGTAGAGGCGACAGTGGACAACCCTGACGAACCGACCTAGACAGAGCAAAAGCGCTCGACAGCTTCCCTTTCACCTGTACCACAGTACTGGGGGAGCGATACAGGAGGCTAATCTTGCGGCAGAAGTCGGGTACGAATCCGGCAGCCTGCAGCACAGCAGCAAGGTAGCGATGGTCAACCCTATCAAATGCCTTGGACTGATCCAAATTGATCAGCGCGGCCTAGTCGTCGTCTTTTACACCCTCTATGATCGTGCGGATCAGATGGAGGTTGCTCTGAATTGTTCGGCCCCTCACATAACAAGTCTGCTCCGGACGCAACAGAGACTCGGCAACTGACTGCAAACGCTCCTGCAGGATCTTTTTCCAAAATAATTAACTCTGTGTTTAGCAGAATTATGGGCCTGTAATCCTCTAGTTTTCCCCTAACACCCTTACCCTTTTTCAACAGCGTGATCACACCCCAAGAAAACCGTTCCGGGAGGGACCCCTGCCGGAACCAGTTGTTGAACACCACAGTCAAAATCGGGACAAAGATGTGCGATAACTTCAAGTACAATTCATAGAGCAAACCATCAAGACCGGTCGACTTGTCTGCCAACCTTCTTCAATGCTGCGCAGACCTCGCCCTCGCTGGCATCCGCTTCAGTCGACGAATGCCGAGGAAAGTCAGCCAAATAGCTGCGAAACTCGTCCTCACGAAGACCAGGCTCCTTGGTAAACCGGCTCTCGAAATGCTGCCGAAACGCCTCGCACATGTCGTCAGTGGCCCGAAGAGTACGTACCTCCGGGGTATCGACTTGACGAATGTAACGATCGGAACCTCGACGAATCTCTTCCTTGCGCAGATCTGCGCCCATGTTCACAGCTTCGGAAGACATCTTGCTAAGCTTATGTCTAATTGCCTGGCCCATGTAGCGCTCGCTATTCGAACGCTCCACGGCCTCTCTAGCTCGTTTCATTTCTTATACTGACTGTGAGAGTCTTTGGTTTCCCACTCAGTCATTTATTTTTTCCCTTCCCAATCCATTAGTGGGTGTGCTTCTTGTTTCTGTCTAACGGCAGAATACAGCCGTCACTCTTATTATGTTTGAGGGGTGGACGTGTCCTACTAACATCTGTTTTTTTTTTAGTTTGATTTTGTTATATTTTTAGTTGTTTTCATGATTCATGAAAATTTATTTATATTTTTGTAGGAAAAAAGAAAAGAAAGAGAGTGAACATTTGCACATACAGAAATTTATACACCATGTGGTTGTTTGGTAGGTTCCTGTGAATATGTGGTATTGTGGTACTTGTAATATTGAATGGCGAGGGATGAGTTTTGTGATGAATGAGTAAATTGTAATAAATGAATGAGTCTGGATTACCCAGGTCTACGATAGTGATGTCCAGGCTTACCTCACTTCCACTTCAGCATTCGGCCACAATTGTTCATTTTGAATAATAAATATACTGCCATACAGTTTAATTTGTTAGAATATTCATTTTCAGGGGATGAATAGCAATAAAAAAATTATGGGGCAATTACACTTTCGCAGCCCCCCCCCCCCACTAAAAAAAAAGTCGAAAAAATAACCAGATAAATTTATATAATGAAAAGAAACTTATTTTTTAAAACAGTTTTTTTAAGGTTAACTACATAAAGTTTATTTAAAATAACAACAGTTGAACTGTTGTAATTATCAATAATTAAGTTTAATTTACAAACACTAGCAATGGTTTTAAAAAGCTTCTGTAAATGCGTTTCTCGTTGTCAAAATTTTCTAAAATGAAGTCAGAAAGATAAATTAACTGTATTATTTAAAATTAAAATCCACAAATTATGAAACAAATATTCAGAAAAAAGGAAAATCTATTCTTATTTGTTAGTTTGTTTTTTTTAACTAAAAAATCCTGAAGACAAAAAACATCGTGTGGTTGACAGTGGTTCAATGCCGCGTAGAAAAAATATCTCAAGTACAATTTATAGGGCAAACCATCCAGACCGGGCGACTTGTCTCTGCCGAGCTTCTTCAATGCCGCATAGACCTCGCCCTCTGTGATCTCTCCTTCGCAGCCATCCGCTTCAGTCGGCGAAAGCCGAGGAAAGTCAGCCAAATAGCGTAAAAGCGCCAAAGTACATAATTCGTACTGAAGCAGGGGCAGCCCGACGTTATGTAATGGTTACGAAGCTTGTCTCGCTAGAACAGTTATCACTGAGTAAGTTCGGTCCTAACTAGGTGGCTCAAACTTTAGACCACGCGCCACATCTAATCTACGCATCGAAAACCATTTATTATTTGTAGGATCCCTGCGACATGCGGTATATGAGGGATTCAATGGTAATGAAAGAGTTATTGTGGGAATTGACCAATTGTAAGAATGAATGGGTCATGAATCAGATTAGCTAAGTGTAGGATAGTCAGCGACGATCAGCCTTTCCCCCTTTGGTCGTGCACCACGAATTAATGTATAAACTTTAATCAAATCAACAGTTAACTTTATTAAAATATTCCTTTTCAAGGCATAGAAAGAAATCAAAGAAAAGAACATTATTCCTAAGGAAGCATGGGTGCCCCGACGTCGTGTAATGGTTAAGAAGCTTGTCTCTCTGGAAAAACTTCCAACGAGTAGTGAGTTCAATCCTCACTGAGTGCCGCATACTTTTGGCCTTATGCCACATCTAAGCTACGCTTAGAAAAAAAAATCAACATTCGTACCGAAGTAGCAATTGGCATTTTATTTTTTTCGTAGGCGGACACTGAATAATAACGCAATGACGTCTTCCAGTCAATTAAGCTAATCTTTGTGAAAATTAATATTTCATCACGAAGGTGTTCGAATCGCTTTCCTTTCAAAGCCAAAACCAAGACAAAATGAGAGGCCTACGACTTTATGAACATTCAAGAATGGACAAGTTCCCCACCCTTAAAACCCGGTGATTAGCGCATCTAATTTCAAACCTGACACTTCTAATTCAATTGTGAGGAGGGAGAAAATCATTTGACAGTCAATCCATTCATTTTGATATGCCATCTGATACCCCCCCCCCCATGAAAACAAATATTTAATAAAATGAAGTCGAAAGCAACGCTACGCAATTTTCATTTGAGTAACATCTAATTAAAAAATTAATTTCGTAAAAACGAGTCGGAGAAGAAAAGAGAAAAAAAAAAAAACAATCCTCAAAATTGAGTTTTTTGTAAAGACTTTCGGAAAACCAATATGACAGCGAAATTTTATGTCTGAAAAGGAGGGGGGTTATTACTTCGTTTATATTATTATTTTACCAGAATGCTTGACAGATAATTCGCAGTGAGAAAGAAAACATTTTAAAATTAATAAAAACAGATATTGACAAGAGAAAGAAATTGAAAAATAAATAAACGCCAATTTTCACAATCAAAATACTTCGTCATCATGGCATGAAAACAATAGGACGGTGAACATTGGCAAATTTTATATTACGTATGGATTTTTTGACAAAAGTAAAGGTTACTTACATGTTGCTGTTTTCAACTCGGATTTGTATTAAAACCCTCGTTTCTTACTTCTTCGATATCCAATAACCGTTCGCAAATAAAGTTTTCTATGCGAATGTCTATGATAAATGAACTTAGACGAACAGATTTTTCACATACTTGAGAATGCATCACCAACTTACACTCCAGTCTACGAGAGGGTGGTTAATATGCAGTTTAGTACTCGCGCTCAGTTCGCAATAAAATTTCCAAAATACTTCATTTGAATCTGGCTTGATAAATTTGATAAAATTTTTGGAGTTATCGACAGTAAAATTTCGGATTCACTGGCTTTTGTTGGCCTACATTCGCTGCAGGACAGCTATCAGTGTGATATTTCTTGTATTGATTATTGAGCATGCAAAATAGTTCTCTTGCGTAGTAATTGAGACAAATAAGATCAGTAAAAACAAATGCCCTTTAACTACATTCTTCCGCATTTAGCTTTCCGCAGTGAATATATGCAAACAACGCCAGTAATGGCCGCCCGCGACGCGAATGAATCCGAAATTTTACTGTCGATAACTCCAAAACATTAGATTTTAGCAAATTTATCAAGCCAGATTCGAATGAGGCATGAACAATTACACGTAAATGGAAATATTTGGGAAATTTTTAGGGTCTTACTTTAAAAAATAAAAGCAATTTAACATTATAAGAGTTACTGATTTTTTTTTTTTTTTAAGAAATGCGTATTAATATCCCCGCCAACAGTCGTTCATTTCTGGGAATTTTTTTAAACTCTTAAAACAGTGACAAGCTTGTATTCCGATATTTTTTTCTAAATTGAAAACACGACTTGGCAAACTACCAAAAGAGGAATTTGTGAGGAGGGAAGTACAAGGTGGTCTTCGTCTGTATTTAAAACTAATTGAGCTTGTCACATCTATTGTCCAGTAATGTAAAGTTATAGATATGCGGGTAGCGGACAATGAAAATCGGTGAACAGAATTCAAATGCCGGTCTCTTCTGTTCTGTTTACTTTTGAACAAATGGACCTGTGAAATATCTCCCAGCTATGGGTTAAATAGCAGGGTAAACGTTGTCAATCCTTAAGAGTCAGTGAAACAAAACTCTGAAATTCCAAAACGTGCAGCGTCAAAACAGTCCATTATCTTCCCAAAGAAGTTATGGATAGTCACGATAAAAAAAGCCATGACCAGTTACGTCTTGAAGGAACATGACCTTTAAAGGAAATGTTACCCCATTTATCACAACACCTTATAAGTAACTAAACCAATAAATATAGTGATTTCTCAATGAAAGGGGTATTTAAAACGCTTATTAAAACTAACATCTTGAAAATGGCTAAACAAGTGGCCGAAATCGTCTGGGACAATGGACAATACGGACAATTTTTGTACTTCCTTATTCCTGCCAAATGAAAAGTTGTTGAAAAAAAACTAAATAAAAAAATAATAAAATTTTCCATGTCTATCATATTCACCGAAACTTGTTTAAAAGAAAGATTGCTGCTCATATATATATATATATATATATATATATATATGTATGTATATCTGGGGGTGGGGTAGCAATCCCTCATTTCTAAAAGTTGCATTAAAAACGGCTGAAAAATTACGGCGATTCAGTTTTTTATTTAATTTTTCATGTGTTCTTATAATTTTCTTCTTTCATGACTGTAAATTATGTAGAACTATTCAAAAGGTTTGTATGACTGATCAGATTAACACTACTATCGTCACAATCACCTATATATGTCCATAGCATCTGAAGTATCCACCAAATGAAGGAATCTTTAAGAAAAACAAACAAACAAACAAAGAGCCTATATCAAGAATAATTGTGAAAAGCGGACAAAAGATTGAACTAAAATCTAGTGAGCAGCAACGAAAGAATAATAAACACAATAGAAGTAAAAATGTAATATCGCTTAATTCACCATAAAGTAAATCAGTAAAGACCAGCAATATTTCTAAAATTAATTAAAAACACTTTTCTACTTCTGAAAAAAGGAAGAAACTATTTAATAAAAATAACATTAAAGTCAGTTACAGATGTGATAAGAATATCAGAAAAATAAATGAAAATCATGACAAAAAAGTTGTTCAATAATAGTAATTGTAAATAAAACAAAGCTAGATGCAGTGGTAGCGTAAAAAAGTGCATGTCACATCGAAGGAAACTGTTTAATGGAAAATATTGACTATTTGGCGAAGATAGAGGTAGGAAATAGCAATAAAGACAAGGAAGAGAAAATATACATGGGGGCTACTGAAAATGAGTGGATAAAATGTACAATAATCATAAACTGAATTTTAAACACAGTAAATACGAAAACATTGCTAAACTGTCAGCATATTATTGGAAGATTAAAAGAGATGTAGGCAATTCCCATATCATTACGTCGGGAATGAAATAAAAAAAAGTAGTATCCGTTCCTAATAATATAACGGTAGAAGAACATCGAAAAGCCGTATTAGGCGGGAGACAATGAAATCAGACATGTGTGATTATGTAGGGAATTATGTAAAATGCTAAACAGAATAGCATTGGATAATCCGCCGTCTGAAAAAATAAATCAGCGCATATGCTAGACTATGAGAACAGCCGTAGTAGGCCTAGCATTGAAATAAATACGATATGGGAGCGAATAATAAAGACAGAGAAACGACAGTAAGGCTCCAAAAACAGCAGCAGGCTAAAGAAAATTAAAGTTTCGCTGAATGCAGTCAAGTACGACCAGCAGTAACAATGTCAGCAACACGGGATCAGGTTTCAGGTTGTGTGAGCTACACTCGGGACTCTCTCATGGGAAAATAGTCTAATGGATTAACGTTTTGTTTCCTGAAATTGATGACATGATAACTTTGTGTTCATTCCAAATAGCAAGTAAATTCAATAAAGAGCAGCTCAGTAAAAGTATTACGACGTTCAAGCGAAGAGTATGGTTTGTCTGTATTCTGCTGTGGAAGCCATGTGGACGTTGGTAAATGTAAATCGCGGTGTGGTTAATCTGTCCGGCGCTGATTACTTCACATCTATCAGACATATCAAATCGCAATCACGACCAGGATCACGAGAAGAAATTGCAACATACACGTGAAGTTTTTACACATGAATATGAAGACAGTTCGCATATTGCTCCTGAAGCCACGACAATAATGCGTATTCATTTTACTCCTGTAATGTGACACCTTCAACAAAAAAAAAAGTTATATACAACAGGACGCATTGTCAACAGACCTGATACGTCAAAATCACAAATCACTGAATAAATCTGATAACGGCATATGCACCGTAGTTTGTGATGGATGTCATAAATGTGTAATAGGATGGGATGAATAGTCGATAATTCTTCATATCATCTTGCTAAGTCTAATTAATATAGGTAGTTTGTTTGATCTAATTATCATTATATATATAGGAAGATTAGCGACACAAGGTAATATGATTAGCGAAAGGCTTGTTTTGTTGCCTGCTCATGCTGAGACCTACAATGAAAGCCTTGCTGTGACAATAACTGGAACTTCTTGAATAAAAAAAAGTGACATTTCAAATATTATTCACAAGGCATATTTGTTAAAGTAAACATTGAATTATTGAAAGAAGAGAAGAATCAGTTGGAAAAACAAAGGAAGTAATGAAAACCAAATAAAGAAAAAAGAAAGAGAAGTAGAAATATAAAAATAAAAGAAGGAAACTGACAGAAAAATATAAGAGGAATACAAAAAAATAAAAATAAAAATGGATGCTGAGAAAGTGAGAAGTAGAAAAAACATGGAGAAAGTTGCTGTCGTTCTATTGAAAGCTCGTGAAATAATCCCGGAGGAAAAAATAAAGTTAGGAAAATAGAAAAGAAATATAACTCCAAAGACAAAGAAAAATGTCTAAGAATGGACAAAAGATGCTTAAAACAAAAACAAAAAACTCAGAAAGAAGGAACGAAAGTTATTATAGAAATAAATTAAAAAAAACCGGCCTGCCACTACAGGAAGCTCACTGTTTTCCCGTTTATTTCTAATGGTAATAATTCCCTGGGGACAAGATGGCGATTGACGTTGTTGTAAATATTAGAATTCTGCTGTGCTCCACTCACCTTTTTGATAACACAACGAATGTTTGACGTGTTTTTCTTTTAATTAATCCATGTGTTGCCTATTACAAGCGAAAAATAATTTTAACTGCTTCATTTAACGCTTCAGGGGGGCAAATTCTTCACGCTTCACACTTCTGTATTCGCTTTTTCGTTCCAACTTCATTGCACGGACACACAATGACAAGAAGAAAGGTTCTCCATAAGATGATAATAATTTTGCAATAATAACGTTTGTCTTGTGAAGTCGCGGTTTTAAGGTAACGAAATTTCTTAAGAATAATATGAATATAAATTTTCTTGTAGCGCTTGTCCCTTATTTTTGCCATATTTTTCATTTTTCCTTAATATTAGGTTGGTGAGAAAATCCTGACTCACTTAGGAGGCGAAAAACAAATTACAAAAAAAAAAAAAAAATCTCGATGTCTGACTGGTGGAATTTCCAAGACGTACTGCATTTCGAGCTTGTTCCACACGGTCACGCCATCAACGCTAAACTGTATTGCCAGCAACTAGACTGCTTGTACGATGAACTAAAAGATTGTCCTACTTTGGTCAGTCGAGGTTGGTTTTTGTTTCAGCAAGAGAATGCGAGGCCACACACTGCCACGTTCAATAATGAGAAGTTCACAATATGAACGGTGTTGAGATTCTTCCACATCCACCATTCAGTGCCGGTTCTATTTTGAGTAACTATGGCTTATTCCGCTCAGATGCACACTTACTCTGTGCCCAGCGATTCAAGATTTTTGATAAAATGAAGGAAGCTTGTTTACAGCTTTTTGATTCAAAGCCAGCGGACTGTTATCTGGGACAGATTTGGATGCTGGCTGATCGCTGACAGAAAATCATTGAGAATGATGGACTTTATTTTGAAGAATAAATGTTGGTGCTGCTCCATAAAATGTTGTCGTTTTCTTTCCGCTTCCTAAGTGAGTCAAGATTTCTAGCCAACCTAATATAACTCATCACCAACACAGGAAAAGTACATCATATATATATATATATATATATATATATATATATATATATATATAAGTGAACATTGAAGTCAACCCTTAGAGACGATAGACTGTTTCATGCTAGACTCAATGCACCACTGTCCCGTATATATAAATAGTCGAGAAAAACACAACACTCGTGGCCTGACGATTGCGTCTAGTATGAAACAGCCTGTCGCCTCTAAGTGTTGACTTCAATGTTCACTTTTATATTTACACACGCTCTATCTCTGATATTGAGCACTTTATCCCATAAATATAGCACACATTAAGAGCATATTTCTTTATATATATATATATATATATATATATATATATATCCAGGTAAGATGAGACAAATGAAGTGTAATTCCATTGTCCGTACCATTTAATTTAAAAGAGGGCTCAATACGGAGTAGAGATAAATATTATTTATTATAGGAGATTAAAACACAAACAGGTTAAAAATCGTTACAAAAATGCAACCGTATTTCAACACTACAAATGTGTCTCCTGGGGCGATAGTAAATTACTGGCGATTGAACGATTAATTTAATTTCAAAAGCAGAATACTTCCTCATTTTTCGAAGAAAACAAAAAAACAACAACAACTAAGAGGAGTTTTCTGGGTTTTACCGTGTTTAACCAGTCAAATGTAACCAGCGCTAAATTCAAACTAACCGAAAACATTATATAGGTCATGACATGAAGATGTCTGCATATAAATTCTAGACCATTACATTCGGGACAGATGCATATGGTTACATTATTTCGTAAAATATATAGAAGTATGACGTTCAAATTTCACAAGAAGTTAAAGAGAAATGGGTAAAGAGGTAATTTAACATAATGTTAAATAGATATATGCTCGGTCAACTTGCTACATAAAAGTTTGTAATTGATAATTAAAATGCATCAAGAAACTGACAAATAACTTAACCGTTTAAAAAAGGAAATCAGATCAGAAATACAAAACTACTTTGGCATATTAAAATGCAACCGTTAAGTAAAGAACACCCATATATCTACTGTTTAATACGATAAGAAAAGATATTATCAAAGTATTATATACAGTTATTTGAATTGTTTGGTTTAATAAAGATGTTTTTATCAAAACATTTGACAATTTTTCGTTTTCCATATGAGCATAAAAACAAGGTTCATTTACAGATCTACATGTTCTAGCATTTTAAATTTTTTTTCCATTTTACCGTAGGAGTTTTATTAGCTTTTCGCTCTTCACACCAGTAGACATTCATATAAATGTTTAAAACAAACAACAACAAAATCATCTCTACTCAAACGCAGGTATACATGAAATATTAACTTTATATTGCAATACAGTTCAATAAAATGAATCGAGTTCTCTCAGTCACTAGCGTCTTTATCTAAAAATAAATACACTTAAATTCATCTTCCTCCCTGTCGTACGCCATCGGCTTAGGGGTAGATTCTCCGACTGACGCCAATTTAGCCGGGCTTCGATCCTAGCTAGAGGCAACCAGACGTTTCGTCACACTGATGAGCTGTCATATAGCGAAACAGTCTGCCCGTATATATATATATATATATATATATATATATATATATATATATATATATATATATATATATATTAATTTTGTGTTTTTTAGATATTTAACATTTTGTGGGATGGAAATATATCGAATGCTGTTACACAATTTTGACAATTTTGCTGTTACACCGGTATATACATATATATCGTGTATCAGCATGGGATACTTTTCCATCCCACAAAATGTTTAATATGTAAAAAAACACGAAAATAATTGATTTTATTTTTCCAGGTTTTCAGATAAGATGTTTAGATATCTTAACACTATTTGTCGTAAGAATCACTAACAAACCCTTTGAGTTATTCACCTAAAAAAAAAAAGAACATGTTAAAATCATTTTGTGTCAATCCAACTATTCCTTCCCAACTGAGCAATGATGAGACGAAAAAGATCATTCAGGCTTTCAGTAATGGTACCAACGTTCATACTTTGGGTTCCATCTTCAAAATCCATTCAAGAACCATCAAGAGAACGGAGAATAAGTTTTAAAAAAGGGAACAGTAGCGAGAAAAACTGGATCAGGATGTCACAACAGGAAAAGAGGTAATAATTTCAACTTAGAGCTAAATATATTCTTATTGTTCAAAGTATAGTCCAATAATTATAAAATCATAGTAGAATTCCAGTATGATATCATAAATCATTTCTAAGATACAACTCCTCAAAGCTTAATCTAACAATTGGACAATTTTGCTGTTACACCCGGTGTATCCGTTTTTCTCGAAACGGACTTCCAATCGGTTGTGGTCTGGGGCAGGAATTTGTTGACTGGTTAACTTTAAGCCTCAAAAACAAAACTGCTCTCTATTACTCACCACAGAGAACCATCCCTGTCTCCCATTAGAATGGCTGACGCTCAACTCCACGAGAGCACCTCTTTGCGACTGCTCGTTCTCACATTGTCTGCTGACCTGAGATGAAACAAACGCATTGAGTCCATAGCTTCGTTCACCGCAAGGAAAGTTGGCTCCCTGTCCCGCGCCAGGAAATTTTTTTCGCCGGAGTCGATCTTTCAAATCTACAAATCAACCATTCGCCCTTGCATGGAGTATTGTTGCCATATATGGTCTGGAGCCCATTCTGTTTGTATCACGGTCCTTGATAAAATCCAGAGACGGATATGCAATGTAATTAACCCTGATCTGGCATCTCGTCTGCAGTCGCTCTCTCACAGACGTGACGCCGCCTCCCTCTGTCTTTTTTACAAATACTCTCACGGTAACTGCTCCGATGCGCTGCTTTCGTTGGTTCCCAAACTTCATGAATTACAGCGTTCAACTAGGCTGGCGTCTCGCTCTCACGATTTCACCGTAGAAACTGTTAAACATAGCCGTCTCTTCTACTCCAATGCGTCATGTCTCGCATTTACAGCCTGTGGAGCTTCCTTCCCATTTCTTGTTTCCCTGATAGCTATAATCTCCAACTATTCAAATGTAATGTCAATCGACGTCTCCAGATGCACGGATCTATCCCTTATTCTTCTTCTCTCCATCCTTTCCTCTATCACTCCCCATTGCTCTAGCTCCAACTCTCTGTAACCCCTTGCGTGCTAGTGGCCTCCCGCCTTGCTTGGGGTGAAACGCTTAAATATATATGTATATATATATTCCATGAAATCCGGTTGATCTCTCTAGGAAAAAATGTGGTTAAGCATTAACCTTCGAGTAAAATTGAATTGTGTTTCATATAGAGGAAGACGTTAAAATTCCCTTCCTTCCATGCTGATGGCCTAGAAGAGATCTGACTGATGTCAAATCAGTCGGGTTTCGATCCCGGCTTCAAGCAATTGGACCTTTAGCCACACTGAGGAGCTGTGATACAGAGAAACTGTCTGTGGATGACTATATATATATATATACACATATATATATATATATATATATATATACATATATATATATATGTATATGGATGACTATATATATATGTATGTATATATATATATATATATGTATGTATATATATATATGTATATATATATATATGTATATATATATATATGTATATATATGTATGTATGTATATATATATGTATGTATATATATGTATGTATATATATATATGTATATATATATATATGTATGTATATATATATATATGTATATATATATATATGTATGTATATATATATATATGTATGTATATATATATATATGTATATATATATGTATATATATGTATGTATATATATATGTATATATATGTATGTATATATATATATATGTATGTATATATGTATATATATATATGTATATATATGTATGTATATATATATATGTATATATATATATATATGTATGTATATATATATATATGTATATATATATATATATGTATATATATATATATATATATATTTATCCAATAAATGTTCAGCTGAGCTATCTTGAATTCCTGTGTTTCCCTTCAAAAATCACTTTAAATACAAATGTTTGAGAAATCGATTTATCGAACTTCAGGAACGGTTTAATTCGAAACTCTAGGTCAATTAAGATAAGTCACTTGAACATTTAATGATTTATTGATTATTATAGATCTACTCACATACTGAGCAGGTTTTGGGGCTGATGGAAAGCAAACAGCTAGTCTAGATTTATTAAGAGGGAGCGGTTTCGTTTTGATGACGTCAAAATTAACGAATCATTTCTTGCCCAACTTCACACTAGACTGAAGGTAATTTCTGAGATCAGCTGCCAATTTGACCTCATCGAACCGATCAAACTTACCATTAACACATGTGTAAATAGTTGCACCATCAACATAAATACAAATTTAGTTTCTGGAGAACAAAATTAATGTAGTGTCCGGAGAAGCCTCTTTCTAGGGAGTGTGTTCCATAATATCTCGCGGCTCTTGAGAAGTAGCTGTCCGAATGTAACTACCTTCATAGCCTTGAAATACAAAGGAAATGTAAATGTTTCGCCCATGTGTCTATATGGTAATGCGGTTCTTAACTGTAAATGTCTGAATTTGTTGAACTAGTGAATGCTGCTTTAAAGTAGCGAGAGGCCTTCGACGTTGCATCAGTAGGAGAGGTGTTGCCTAGCAGGATTCGCCGAACGATGACAATGTATATTTACACTATGCAGACAATTTCCGTTCAAATTCTGTGGAATATTGTGGACACTATATAATAAATGAATCTGGAATCGAAGTCCATTTTGGCCTTCTCGTAAAAAAAAAAAGCCAGCTTTTTAGAAATTTAAAAAAGTTTTTTTTTTGTTTCTCCGCAATTTCTCTTTCTTCGTTTGAACAAAGCTGGAACCAAACCGTAGAAATTGTCTGCAGTTCTCAATTCCCCAGACCGGAAGTTCGTCTGTCTCACTTACGAACCGTAGAACTCAGTTCAAGCCAAATATTTGTTCTCTTTATAACATTCTGCCACACATACGCAATCGAGATCCAGAAAGACATATACGTACATATTCGTCTTATTTTATCCCAATTTCTTAGCCGATGTACCGTCATTAATTATTTTTCAATAATTTCTCTTCTTATTTTGTTCTTGCTTGTTTAGACCAAGCGCAGAGGTAAAGTGAGTAGAGCTTAGCGAGTAACCGGAAAGAAATTGTGGTCGGCACATAAATTCTCTCGAGAAGGATACGAATACATATTTCACTCCCTAACAATTGATTAAATAGGAAGGAAGGTTGGACCTACTAGCCGTTGTTGTCAACTAGTGCAAGAGAAAAATAAGAATTAATTAAAAACCAGTTGTATATGTGACTGTGAACCCGATTCCTTAAGAGATACATAAACTCAGAGAGAGAGAGAGAGAGAGAGAGAGAGAGAGAGAGAGAGAGAGAGAGGGAGAGAGAGAGAAATTTATTGCGTAATGGAAACACAATATGTGAAATTGTGAAAACGTTGTAAAAACAAATCGTAAAAGAAATGGCTTTTAGAAGACCAGAAGAAGAAAATTAATTTAAGTGCTATTAAGCAAGCAAACTAGACTGACCGTCGAGAAAATATGGGAATAATATTTTGTTGCTAGTGTAAATAGAGGAGGGGGAAAGATGTCGAATATTAAAAATACTGATTAACATCATGAAAGCAACAAAAACTAAGATATCTAAGTAGGTATTTATTTTCGCGTCCACGTCATGACCGAGAATGTGACACAAGGTCGTAGTTTAATGTAGAATTTCGGAAATGTCATAAAAAGGCGCCGGATAATGATTTCGGTTTCCTCCCGAAGGAACTGCCTGGGAGGATACGCCCCACCATCCCAAATTTGGGATTAAGCTGATCTTATTTGAAACATGATTTCTCAACAGCAACTTGTATTGACAAATGTAGAGCCATACCGAGACCTAGACTAGAGGCTGGGTCCGTCATATTTTACTAACAAGACATCGTAGAAGACAGAAATAGGTTGCGGCATTATGTTTTCGGCTTGTATTCTAGGCAGTAAATCATAATTCCAAACTGATGACGATATTATGGCAAATATTGAGAATTCAGGTAAATTCTTGAACCTGGCCTGTTTTTTTTACCTACTCATTTTACCAAAAGCAAGGCAATAAACTCACTGAGACACGATGTGTTACTTGGTATGAGGTAATATGACAAAAAACATTATCAATGAGAAAGGTTAATAAAAGAACAGGAATTAAGAAGACAGAAGATGATGATTAACATTCCATTTAAATTTTTTAAGAGCAAAATTTAATGGAAAGCAAGTAGCTACAAGAGAGGTCCACACGCGAGAAGTCCGATAGAAGAAACATTTCGCATAGAACTTACAATTACATTTAGCCATTTCAACTGTAAAATGACGAGAAATCTCTGAGCAAAGCGCGTGATGAATTTTAAACTGAAGATTTCATTGATGAAAAACATTCTGCTGACTCATTCCGATGCTCTGACACATTCTACAAAACTTATTTTTGTCCTATTGACAAAAGAATTTTCCAAAGAAAACAATGAATTTGAAAGGCTCCCGACTTGCTTAGATATTATTCCAGTAGAAAACATTTGGCCCATCATTAAAAGAGATGGATGACAGAATAAAAATAAAACAATATGCAAGCAAAGAAGATCCCTGGAAAACACTAACTGTAATAGCAATAAGCAGTTTGCCTACTAGGAAAGCTCCAATCTCTCAATCAGCGGCCTTGATGACGAATATACTTTATCGTCATACACAGGACTAACACTGCTTTCGGCAGTGTGGATGGTGCTAGAAAATCACGAACAAAGAACTATACCAGATAACAGAAACCACATCACTTGAGGATCTCCAACAACAGCAACAACTAAAATGGATAGCATACGTAAATGGAAGAGAGAATAATGACATAATCGAGATACTGGCATTCCACACTACTTCAAATAAAAAGTTAGGATGGAAACTCCCATGAATACTGGAAAGTGCGATAACAGCTACTGGACTAGAGAAAACTGTCCAGTGGATATAATTCAACCTAAAAGATCTCCACATAAGTATTCCATTAAATGCATCGAAAGAAAATAAATTATCTCTGGAAATAAACATTTATTGTGTAAAGGATATTTTCAGTTGAGCATTGATTTATTAATATACGTACATTTAAGCCTATATTAGAAGTGATAAATTAATAACTAAAATGATTTTGAACACACTGTCTCACTCACTCTCTACGTATATATATATATATATATATATATTTCTCTTTCCAACATAGTTTGTGAGATTGTCTTCTTACTAGGTCAACTTGTCCAAATATCTTCGCCTTCTTAAAATAAAAAGAAAAAAAATAGACAATACAACAGGATTTCTGAAAAGAAAATATATTACTCAAACTTCCATGCACATACAAAAAATATCCTCGGCGGCCATTTCCTTGTATAAATCCTGCCTTATGTCACGCTTCCTGACGCATGCGCTTTATGCACTTTTTTTTATATACGCATGTTCATTGTAGCTTCCTACGTAGTCACATCAAACTAAGTATATATATATTTTGGCATGCGAAATTTTGACATATATTTATAGCCGATTGTCCCAAGTTTGTCAACACTGTCTCGAGGAATCGACGCAAAATACGCATGCGTTGCATCAAGTCTACTACGTTATTCGTGACCAAAAGGCAAAGCACGCCGGATCAAATGTGGATTCACCTTCAAAATAGGGTGTAGGTTCGATCCCTGCTAGAGGATATATTTATTTTACTAAGATATTTCGAATGGGCAGGCTGATAGTTTAATAAATAGAAACTGAGCTTCTATTTCAACTCTGAAGTGCTCACTATAATAACGTACGAGGTAATATATATCTATATATATACATACATACATATATATATATATATATATATATATATATATATATATATATATATATATATATATATATATATATGTGTGGGTGTGTGGAAAGAGAGGGGGATGGATAGATATGACAAAATTATTATATTTTTGGAAACCTTTGTGACGCGTTTCGCCCTTCAAATTGACTTCTTCAGAATAAATAATATTTTTGTTGATGAAATCACATATATGTCGGGGGTTGAGAACGAAATAGTAACAATAACCAGTTATAATTACACATCCTGAAAATCACCCAAAATGCAATTACGTTTACCTTTAGATTTCTGGTATCCGCCGTATTTCGACGCACAATCCAGCCGATATCATTCAGTATTTTGTTTACAGCTTCTTTTTAGTTTTTATTGCTGAGGTTTTAAATATCCCACATCGTAATAACTGTAGTTGTTTCGAGAAAGGCGATATCATGAGTGAACATGGCCGGGCTATATACCCAAGACATATTTTTTAAAAAAAATGAAGCAGCCAGCATCCCTTTTCCTTCGTGCATGTGTAGTTGCATCAACGTAGACATCACTTTAGTCCGATGAATTCCTAAAGAACGAAACGCATCACACGTAAAATATTCCAATATATATATATATATATATATATATATATATATATATATATATATATATATAAATATATATATATATAAATATATATATATATATATATATATATATATATATATGCAATTTTTTATATATATTATTTATAGTCAAACCTAATGAGCCAGACATGTTCCTGGCTCTTTCTTTTTTAAAACCTTTTTTTTCCCTTCGAGATTGATTTAACTATTGGTAAATCAAGAATTCGAAGGTTTTTCGACACGAGTATAGTTACCTATATTTATATTATTTATATATTATATATGCGCGGTACTTATTGGAAAGCGCTCAATATCAGTGATAGAGGTAATATATTTAGTTGGATTGATGTGAGTTTGTGAGCCTGGGTTTTAAGCAACTTAAATTTTTCAATTTTGGATTTATATATAATTTTGGATTTCACACAAACATAAACATATGTGAACAGTGTGGGAGTGAGCATGTATGCGCATCCATGTGTCATTGCGTACATATGTACGCATTTGGTCGTTGTATTCAATGTTGGATTGTGTAGCGAATATCTTTCGTCTTTTTCGGTGTCGCAGACCATTCGTCTATTTTGTTCTCAGAATAATGTTTTCTCGCACCCACGTATATACGTATGATGGGGTCTGTGTAAGACTCTGGTAGGTAAAATTGCTATTATTTTTAATTTTTTTTAATGCTGTTCTGTTATTATTTCAAAGCCGGTTATTTGCGTGTGAGCGTTTGTGTATGTATGTCTGCTTTACGTCAATGGGTGAACGTGCGTGTATGTATGTTTGCGTAAGTATGAGTGGCGTTCCGACGACAATTAAATCTCCCACTACCATAGAAACACCGATTTACGCAACCATATATAAATCCAAAATTTAAAAATGAATCAGTTTGTCTGACGATCGCAAATAGCGTGAAACCCAGGGTTACTAACTCAAATCCATCCAAGAAATTTAGCGGACGCTTTTCAACCTCCGAGGTAATTTATCAAGCCAATACATGATTTATTTTCTTTCACGTGTTTATATACAAAAGCAAGCATGTTATTGGTTTATCAAGTCTTTTAAATTTGGCAACATTCATAAATGTTCATCAGGTGGTTGAAAGGTCAGCCAAAGCATGAGGAGGACATAAAGTATCATAATTCAAAGTTTGGTAAAAAGTAAACGGGTAATATTCAAGGATTTAAAAAAATGGATATTGTTTAGAGTGTTATTAGATTCTTATGGGATGATATGGACGTATGTGTCGTACAAAAACATGAGGTAATGGTTTAAACATTTCCTTTTGATTTTTCAACATATTTCTTGTGTATGTTGGCTTGGGAAAGTGGTAATTCTTTCAGGGGATGTGGGAGTGAAAAGAATACAGGGCGAAGATTTCTATTTTGATAAGTTTCGATGGTGGCACTCGCAAGGATTTTCCTTCTGAGTAAATTCATTCTTCTTTTTCAGATCCAAATCGTGGTCGAATTTATTTCTGTGTATGACTAATGCGTTTGATAAATTGTTATGTATAAGTTCCCTTTTGTGTTCATAGATACGTTTTTTTCTTTACATTTCTTTATGTTTCCCCAATGTATTGTGCGGAACAGGTTTGTCAATTTATTCCATATATGCCTGCTTCCGAATTATTATTATGTTTTTTTTTATTTCTTATTGTATCCATAATGTTTTGGGAAGTGGTTCAGATTATTTAGTTGTTGTTTATATGGGATAATTATTTTTGGAAAGTTGATGTTATGGAGTTGGTTGTTAGCATTAATGTTGAAACTTGACTAATGCATGGAATAATAATGCAACACAAAATGTACTTAGAACAAAATGTATTGAAACAAGAAAGTGTACACAATATTTACATATAGTCTTTTGTATATTCCTGGGAAGACCGTTCCTGGAGAATGTGTTGACTAAGTCGCAGACGGGCAGAGTCTCTAGTTGAATCTCTTGATTCGCCTCCCTGTCTTCCCGGTACCAACCATATTTATATCGTCGGTACTCCATTATGCAAATTAGGTGGATCCTACCACAACAATTAAGTATCTGTTTTAGTTTAGTTTATTGTTATATATAGTGTTGTTATAATTATTGCGGTCGTGTATTTTATGTGCATTTCTCTTTGTGTTGTGGTTGAAACGATTAAAATATTGGAGGATTGTGAAAGAGTTTTCTATATATATCTTTGGGTAGGTATTAGAGACAGCATATTCTTAATCCGGACAATTACCATGAAAATATTTATAGAAAAGACACAGAGAGGCAACTTTACGGTGGTGGGTAACGGACTGGAGCTGAGCGGCCAGATCTGGACAAATAATATTGCAGATTCTTCATTGGATCTTATCAAGGATCTCAAGCTAAAGAGCAGGAGGACCGGATCATATATGGCAGCAAAATTCTAAGCATGGATGAATGGTAAACTTATAGATGTGTGAGACAGATTCTGGAGAGATTAATTGTCATGAAACTTAAAGGATTTCTGATAATTTTTGGATGACATATGACGATGTTTCAGAGTAGGCATTTCTACCCATTCTCATTTCAGAATGCCACTTTAGATCATTTGAAATGAACAATCTGTGCGAAATGTTGTCTTTTCTGAAGATATTTTGAAACAAAAAATAACAGTCTCGCGCTGTAGGTAATTGCAATCGTAATACTAGCCATTTCAATACAGGACATATTTGTCGAACGCTAGCCGAAAGAATAATATTTCTGTCAATTGAAGTTTGTAAAGTCCTTCCAGTACTGAAAAGTTAAATTTCAGGAAATTAGGCTATGCATGTCTAATAAATGTTATTGATATTTATAATATTGCTGCTATGATTTTTTTCAATCATTTTTTTGTTTTTATTTGAATGAAAAATGAATTAATTAGTTAACCTCAAGCGAAACTATAATACCACTAGGATACAGAGATTTACAGGTAGTGAAAGAGAATGCGAAGACTTAAGTGAGGGGAAAGGACAATAAAAGAACTCAATTCAGGAAGGTGGCGATTGACGTTGCATTTGAATTTTTGAAGATTGTAGGTGCCAGGGAAGCAAGAAATCGGAAGGGATTTCCATAGGCGGCAAAAGAAACTATTAGGATAGAGAATACGGTTGCATCTAGCTAGTTCAACAGTAAAATGGTAAGGCCTTGTTGCCAATCTAGTAGCACGTGTAAATTCATGCAGTCGAGGAATTAAGGTGTAAAGCACATCAAAACAATTGCCATTAAAATATTTGTAGGGAAGACAAAGAGAAGACATGTCACGTTGGTCAGAAAGGGACTGGAGTCAAAATGCCAGGTTAGAATTGATTACATTACAGACCCTTCTTTGGATTTTATCAATAATCTCGGGATATATAACACGAGTACCAGACCATATCTAGCAGTAATGTTCAAAGCAAGGACGAATGGTAGACTTATAAAGCAATGTTGAAAAAAAAGCACAGAGGGAAGCCACATCACAGTGATAGGAAAGTGACTGAAGTCATGATGACAGGTCAAGACTTATAACATTGCAGATTCTTCTTTGGATTTTATCAAGATATATAACAGGATCACTGGACCAGATGTGGCAGCAATATTCGATGCGTAGTTGAATGGTAGACATATAAACATGCAAGACTCATAAACATGCATCACGAAAGTTAAGCAATGTTGAACCTGGTCAGTAACAAGATGGTGACTTCTTGGAAATACCAGATGCTGTAAGCTTTAATGTGATGGTGATGTAGAGAATAGGAAAGAGAAATCGGAGAACCAAGTTTGAATTCCAGTTGTCTTTCTTATGCTCACCTATATGCAAATACTCTTGGGAAAGGAATTAATTCATTTTTTCTCCCCCCCCCCCAGTAGGACAGACTGGGCTCTATAGCCTTGATTGGCAACCACTCTAGGAGAAGGGAAACTGAATCCAAATGAGCCTGGAGAGTGTTGGCAAAGGGTTGATGAACCTCTTATAAGAGCCAATAGCCAGTATGTAAATAGGGAAAGAAAAAATATTTGTAGGGAAGACAAAGGGAAGCCATGACACGTCAAGATGCCAGGTCAGGATTGATTACGTTACAGACCCTTCTTTGGATTTTATAAATAATCTCGAGATATATAACAGGAATACCAGACCAGATGTGGCAGCAATATTCAGAGAGACTACTAAAAAACTGCTGATTTGAAAAATTCATAACTTCTTCGTTTTCTATCATTTTTATTTTATTTTTTTTGTTTTTGGCAGGTTATAGAGCATACGTCGTTTTGTTATGACAACGAACACACGTTGCCACTTTTGTGATGCCAACGAATACTCGTTACCAACTTTTGTAGTGCTCATTCTATTAGAAACTTTTTAATCGCAGATACAACTATAGTAACGCCGTCGACCAATGCTGGTGTCAGACGCCTTCGAATATCACTCGCACTAATAGTACTTGTTCGATAATATTCGCTCGAAAAGTAACCACCGTATTAATCCGAATAAAGAATAGTGTAGAGAAGGGATTGGAGAATAGCGGTCTGTATAGTGATAGAGGAGAAATAGCGATCCGAATAATAATATAGGATAGACTAGAAATGCAGATTATTTCGACACAAAGCTAATTCCTACTTATACGTTTCCTCTATTGTCACATGATCAATTTAATTCAATAATGAGATCGCCTGTGTTTGCTTACAGGCGATCTATGTTCAAACTCAAGTGTCGGCAGCGACACTTTATTCCTATATAACACTTTTCAGATTAAAATGCCTATATATAATGTCCATAACAAGTAAAACTCATTGAAAGTTTCTATGCCAATGAAATATCAATTATTCAAACTCAGAAAAAATATTGGCAACATTTTAATGTCATAGTATCGCCTAGTGATAACATGATTCGTTTTGAAAGAACTGGATCCGTCGGCGATCTTTCGGGAAGAGGTCCTAAGCTGTACGACAGATCGTCCTTGAGGGCCCATCAGCTTCTACCCGTCATCCTTCTACTCAATAGGCATCGTCAGAACATCGCTTCAGAAGATTCTGAAACTGGATTTGCATATGTTTCCATACAAGACTGAAATGGTCCAAAAATTAAAAACAAAAACGTGTTTGTAAAAGTTATTTTTGTTTTATATCATTCAGTCGTTCAGTGGCCGCCTTGTATTTCCTTTTTACATACTGACCATTTTTATTTTTGCTCTTTTGGAAGTGTTCAACTGATGTGGTTTCTGTTATTCGATAAATCTTTTCATTTTTGATTTTGTAGGCGCCGATCAATAGGATCTGATCGAGGATCATCTTCTTTATGATTTATGAGATTAATTTGTTTGAAGTCATTGATCCGAGCTTTCGTGGGATTAATGGTTGTCCACTCTCTCATTGATGATTAGTCTTTTCAATGCGTTTCTGTGTGGGTTTGTTTTTCGCAAATTTCGTCTAGTTAATCGTTAATGTTATTTTTAAAAGTGCTGCATGATAATGTTAAGATTGGACGTTTCCATACAGGAAATATTCGGCATTCATTGACCGAGCAGTTCGTGTTACTGTCGGTTGAAATTTATATATTTTTTTAATTATATTAAAACAGATTATCAAGAAATTAGAATTCTCAAGCCCACTAAACATTATAGCACTTTCTGGCATTGATGCGAGAAATGAAGACGCTTTAAGAACAGTGATTTAAAAGAAATTGTCACCCTAAATCGTAAAGAGACAATTTAAATTATGAAGACCCAACGAAGAAAGAAGCCTTAGATAATTTAACACTCAAGGCATGCAAAAGCATAATTAAAGAGGACTACGGTGGAGTAATAGATAACGTCTAGGATTGAGGAATCGGAGAGCCGAGTTCGAATTCCAGTCACATCCATTACATTCACTTATATGCTAATACCCTTGGGAAAGGTATGAATCCTCTTCTTCTCCCACCAGCTATGGTTAAATAGCAGAACAGACCGGGTTCTATAGCCATGGAATACAACTGGTCTACCGCAGAAAGAAATGGCAACAAATAGCTGGAAAAAAATCTGCCTCGTCAGTCATGTATCGAAAGATACATCATCGCCTAAGCGTGTATAACGCATTGAACATAACTGACTGAAGGAGATTAAATGGATGTCACAACAAATAACGCAAAATCAAATAGTTGTTATGAATGAGCAAGAATTTAAAACAAAATGAAAGAAAAGACCGGAAGTATTGGACACCATGAGTAGTGGAGAACCATAATGACCTGAGTTATGAATGGGCCATCAATATAAATACAAAGATGGATGTTCTGAAATAGCTGGGTTGTCATGCTTGCTAAAGTTCATTTAGTATTTCTCTCGGCTTTTCGATATCTATCAGGTTTCGATTATTGTTATCTATCGATCAGCCTTATGCTTCCTTATATATATATATGTATTCTTTTTTTGACACCCTTCCGCAATCCAAGTGAAAAGAACTTTTTCCCCAGATATAAATATATTCACCTGCGCAAGCAAATATTTGTGCTTTGTCAGTCATATTGCCTTTGGTTTATTTGACACATCTAGACGTGAGATTGTGTTAGCGAAAAAAGAAAGAACAAACAATATACTATGCGTTGTATTATGCTTTTTTTTCGGTGCGGAGGGGTCGAATTGTTGTTTTCAAAATATCACCTGAAATAGAATCATATATATGAGTGGATACTGAGGTCACTCAATACCGAGTGGCGACAGTCTGTTTCATGATTAAACGCAATCTTCAAACGTGAGACGACTTTACTGATGATGGCATGAGGGTACTTGGTCGAAACATTGTGTTCATAATAATATCAACCAAATTGAAAACGTCCGTTCTAGATTCAAAAGCGTGGCGATGGTCACGGGTAACCACTCCACTAGCTTTTCGAAGAAGTCATGGAAATTCCCAGATAATAAATAATTACAACACAGATTGACGCCCCCCCCAAAAAAAAACTAACAAAAACAGAGAAGAAAGAAGGAATGTTCAAGTCAATGCAGGTTGACATTATACGAACGAAATTGTTTTAGATATCAGTGATCACTTGTCATCTTGATTAAGTGACCCATTTTGACTTCACAAATTCCAATAGAAAATGTTTTCGGAATGATGTCAAAATATGTACACAGCAATTAGATAAATAGAAAGAGTGATAAATAGAGTGATAGATAAATAGAGTAACAAATAGTGATAGATAGATAGATAAATAGATAGATAGATAAACTGACAAATAATGACGATAGATAGGTAGATAGATAGAAAGTCAGACAAATAATGACAATAGATAGAAAAATAATGACGATAGATAGACAAATAATGACGATAGATAGACAAATAATGACGATAGATAGCTAGATAGCTAGCTAGCTAGATAGATAGATAGATAGAGTGTTAAACAGATATAGTGACAGTAGATAGATTGGTTTGTTTTGTTTTATGGCATATCAACCACAATGGGTTATTTAATGCAGACAAGATTTTAATTCCTGGTAATATTTTCTTTTTTCAAATTTATTGCTGATACTAATTTTTTAAAAAGTATTTCTGGTATTAAAATCTATTTTTACACATTCATAGTGTTTTGGGTCTGGTTGTGGGGTCAACTATTTGCACATAGCTGCGACCCTAACAAGTGCTACCACCCCGGGTCAGGGTGGACCTGGGAACACCAACAATTAAGAGGTGATTCCACGTTCTTGAAAACCTCCTGATCAGAGACCTTGCTGCTGGACGTAGTTTATCGTCTTACTCAGGACGCGGATGTAGTTTATCGTCATACCCAGGATGATTAGATAGATAGAATGACAAATAGAATGGTAGATAGTGACAAATAGATAGATAGATAGATAGATAGATAGAGTCGTTAATAGAGTGATAGATAAAGAGATAGAGTGATAGATAGTGGTGGTGAAACATGTTACCATTACATAAGTGAAACTCCCTTAATCTATGCTCTTTTAATTGGCAAGCTGTGTCAGACATTGTCATGAATAGGTTGAAGTCAGATGTATAGCCGCAAATATTTGCTAAGTAATGTTTCTTGACAAATAATATTTCCTTCTTTGCTGATTTTAAAATGATTTGGAATTTCTAATGCTTTACGTTTTCTTTTTTGTTTGCTATCTAATTTCCTAAAATGTAGAGAAACACTTATAGAGAGTATTAGAATGAGACAGCTTAAATCTCTGAGACATTATGAGGAAGGACGTCTCGGGAAATTCGGCTCTCACAGGACGTATCGAAGGAAAATGGTAAAGAGGATGGCCTCGACCTCACGGGTTTTTGCGAATAGACGATAGAACAAAGATTGGCAGGGATGGTAAATAAACAATCATTCTTAAGTGTTTCCTGGAGGAGAATGTTGTGGAGGGCCACTGTCGACTGCATCCTGGAGGGGAATTACACATAGAAGAGAAATAACCTAAAATGGATAAAACTGATAACTACAGAAAATATATTCAATTAAGAAACGTTTTCAGTATCTGGAGTCTTTGTAAAGAAATTTCACTAAAACTTTAAAAAAATCGCCATGTTTTTTGTAGTGGGGCAGACCCCTTTTACACAAGATGGACTCGTCTAAAGTATACTTATACTGACAGTGAGAATACCTGCGGGTTGAGATACGTTGAGTCAGGGTGAGAGATACGGAGACAGTACACAGGGTGTTCACAGAGAGTTATACGAGAGTCCAACGAGAGAGATAATTACGGCTTCACTTACAGAGACTTGTACATATACTTTCTACTAACCCGAATTCCTGGACTACTAATCTTCACTTCAAGTCTGTATTCTTACGTTTAATACACTTGTTTTTCTATCTCAATTACTGGCGTTGTTAATTTATTTATGCAGGATTCCATTCCCGGAATCCACAACATTTTTATACATTCTGAACAGAGTGTACATACATAAACTGTCCAATTAAATTACTGACACGATGTGATTTTTAAAATTATTGGAAATAATTAAACAGTCATTAATTAGTAAAGATTTTCTAAAAAAGAATGCAGAGATCGATAAAAATTCCGAAATTAGAAAATAAATGAGTCCTGTTCAAAACATATTTCTGTAACCGAATATACATGTAAAAGCGAAGAATTAAATTAATCTTCAACACGGATTAACAAATTTTAATAATATTTATTTAGGAGTATTATTTTCCTTTCAAATTGAAAGAACTGAAATTACAAAAATAATTAATGAACAACTTTACGCGAAAAGTTTTGTGCATCCTTTTTTTAACAGTACAACTGAACCAGTTGTGTTCGTATAGGTTAAACGATTAATGCGTTTATAGGTGTACAGATGTATGTGACGGCTCTTGTATGTTTATGAGACTGGTCTAGTGCGTATGGATACTACTTGTAGATCTTATCAGCCAGACGCCACAGTTTCGTGTGTGCGGATGTATATGTCACACGTTTACCTTGTCAGCACTGTGTGTACATAAATTCTAGTTGTATACTGTAGAAAAGAAAGAGTGGGAAACTCAACCCTACTGTTTCAGCATGCAAACAAGTTAGAGGAATGTCGTCGCTAAACGTGAAATATGCAATATTGAATACTAGAGATAAATATGCAAAAGATGTTAGTAATTAATGTTGAGAATTTCTATTCCGTTTTTATGAAAAACAGCCGAATAAACCGTTTAAGTTTAATTGAAAGACTAATTTTGTAAGCGAAATGTTTTCATATTTATAAAAATCTTCTGAATAAAACCGGCTCTGAAAGAAAGTAAAACTTAGGTTATTTAATCAAGATCTTATTGGCTGATAAATAATTATGCTGGTTTAAATATTCCTTTTAAGGAAGAATAAATATTTTTGTTATATTCTGAATCCTCTAAAAATTTCAGTTCGAAGATATTTTACTATCTGCTAATTCAAAGAATGTTGCGTGTCTCGTTCTACGTCGCTTGTTGGTTAATATATGTGAAAAAAATATTTGGAGCAAGGAAAAAAAATAAAATCAGTTTTCAGTGTGATAAGTTTTAAAAATCATAAATCTATTAGCATTTTTCTACAATACTTCACACTTTCCCCTGGTTTTTTGAACTGGAGTACAAGTTTATCCTTTGTTTCCTTTTTAGAACTGGGTTTCTGTTTCCTTTTAAATTCTACTTCAACTCTATACTTCTAACATTTCCGCTTAAACCGTGAAATTTATACAATTATTGGGTTTCCGGTTCCTTCAAAATTATTTTTCTTCTCTCTCAATTTCAGTTGCCCTTTGAGTCGCAGTAGCGTTATCTCCTTGCTTGGGACGAGGTGAATTTTTAAAAATATTTTATTTGGAATAATTATATAAAAAAGAAAATTTAACTTTATACGCGAAATCAATAACACGATAAAATTAATGCACAATTATACAACCATTTTGAACTCCAACATTTCTTATTATCTGTAAGCATTTACCGGGATATTTTGCCACACTTTATCCGAAACAAATCAATAAATAGAAGACAATATTCCATTTCAACGTTCCGAGTCCAGTGTACTGGTGAGGAGTGGACGTATGCTGATAACATAAGTATTCAGAGCTAGTATAAAAATGACCATGAACAAAGAAATCAACATCCTTTACCAAGCATTCTAAAAGGTAGGACTTTAGATAAATATTTCCAACACAGAAACTATATTCTGGAATTGAAATGAAATCACTGATTGCGCATAGCCTGAATCTATTAGACACACAAGCAGACACACACACACACATATATATATATATATATATATATAATATAAAAGGCTCAAACCCTAATATTTCATGGTTATAATTTATTACATTGGAATTGTAATCACGATCCAATTCATGAAACCTACAAATTCAAAAATTCTTTTCTTTTTCTTTTTGGATTTGTAGGTCTGATGAATTGGATCGTGATTACGATTCCAATGTAATAAATTATAGTCATACAAGATTAGTGTTTATATTCTTGCAATGTCTTGTACATAGAGCTCTACCTGGAATCTATCCACTTGGAAATATATATATATATATATATATATATATATATATATATATATATGAATTAGGGAAGTGTAATTAATAAATTCTAAACACTATAAATACCTCGGTGTAAACAAGTTTAGTATAAGAGATGAGGAAAGATGCTAAAAAGACAACACAGTCAAACCTCGGTTCGCGAACGTCAAAAAATTCGATATGAAAATGCCTCGGTTAACAAACAAAATTTCGTTTCTCGGACAACATTGCCGAACCGAGTTAACCCTAATGGAAACATTTCTGAATAGGCCGCCGTGTTGTATACATTCGCGTGTTGTGCTGTGCTTTTCTTTTCCAGTTTTATTGTACTGTGACTTTTTTTTCTCTACATTGATTCCTAGCGGAAAAAATAATTTCGGTTTACAAACATTTCGGGTTACGAACGGCATTCAGAAACTAATTAAATTCGTGAACTGAGGTTCCACTGTATTAAACATTAGAACTCGACGCATGTTCGTAAATAACTTCGTCAGATCTATATTATCTATAGACTGGAACGGGCTGAGATAAATATATAAATAGATACGTAAATAGATCAATAGATGAATATATATATATATATATATATATATATATATATATATATATATATATATATATATATATATATATATGAAGAAATATATTCTTAAAGTGTGCTATATTTATGGGATAAAGTGCTCAATATCAGAGATAGAGCGTGTGTAAATATAATAGTGAACATAGAAGTCAACACTTAGAGGCGACTGTCTGTTTCATGCTAGAAGAAATCGTCAGGCCACGAGTGCTGTTATTTTTCTCGGCTATTTATATATACGGCTCAGTGGTGCATTGTGGGTAGTCTATTTTGGCGGTTATTATTAAATAAAAGATCCGAGCTAATCCGAAAATGCAAACATGAAAACAAATTTTTACTACGCAACTTAAAAATCGAAAACGGAAAAAATAAATAAGTACATAAACAAACAAACTGACAATAAAATCAGCAAAATAAATTAATCCAAATCACACCTGTTAGAATAGACGAAATAGAATAAAAAATTGGAAACAAAATCAACAAATAAAGTAAATAACAAACAAATTAGCAAACTATTATGAACAAATTATTAGACTATAAAAATCAAAACAAGAAATCGGACAAAAAATAGCTATAACTGTTATATACCGATAAAAAAATGAATAAAAAATAAAAAATAATATACTCCGAAAAATCGAAAACCAAAAAGAAAATATATACAGTGTAACAAATAAATAACAAAAAGTAAAACACATTGATCTAAATACATCAAAATATATAAATAAATTAACAACCGATACCGATAAACTAGCCGTTTAGAACAAACAAATACAGATAATCAATCCAAATAAATAAATTAAAAACTGTTGCCGCCAAAATAATAGTTAGAACAAACCACAACAGCAACCCCAAAATTAAACAAATAGCTTTAATTATCTTCCCAAACAGAAACAAAACTATTAAATAAGCTGTATAAAGAAATTTTTATTACGTTAATAAAAACACAGATCAAAATAAAAAAAAAATAAATATATAAGATAAAAAATAAGAATAAAAATAAATAAAAACAAGCAAAATAATTTGACCCAAATAAATAAAGAAAGAAATAAACGACTTCCTGTAAATTAACCGCCAAAATAGACTACCCACAATAAGCTATATAAACAAATGTTTACTACGGTAATAAAAACACCGATAAAAATAAAAAAAATAAATAAATATATAAGATAAAAAATAAAAATAAATAAAAACAAGCAAAATAAATAACGACTTCCGGTAAAATAACAGCCAAAATAGACTACCCACAATGCACCACTGACCCGTATATATAAATAGCCGAGAAAAATAACAGCACTCGTGGCCTGACAATTGCATCTAGCATGAAACAGACTCTCGCCTCTAAGTGTTGACTTCTATGTTAATTTATATATATATATATATATATATATATATATATAATACATATATATTATATATAATACATATATATAATATATATATATATATATATAATATAATATATATATATATATAATATAATATAATATAATATAATATATAGATAGATAGATAAATAGATAGATAGATATAAATAGATATAGATCGATAGATAAATAGTGACAAAGAGTAATAAATAGAAAAATAAATCGTGATAGATAGAATGACAAAACTACTGATAGATAAAGAGTTTGAGTGATAGACATATAAATAAAAAGATAGATGTACAAAGTGATGTAACTGACTAGAGAGAAGTTGTTTAAACATTTTAAATATATTCTTTAAGAATAAGATGAGACGACAATATAATGGTTTTCACACATTGTAAATATCTGCGGAGATAAAAATGTAATCTTACACTTTTGACAAATAATTTGCTTTTCCGAAACATTAAAATGTCTTCAGTAAGAACATTCAAGAAAGTCAATAATTCAGAGAATGCTGTGTTTACGTTAATTGGTGTTGACAAATTTGATTTTCTGTTTGTCTGACGATATTTTATATACAGCGTTGTGGTTACAAATTATCATTTTATAATATGCGCTATGATTTTATACAAATTGGCAGGAATATAATGAGACGGTTTAATGTTTTTTGCTTATTGTAAAGAAATTAAAACAAACATTTTTACCGATGCACGAACACAATTTTTTCATCTGCTGTGTGGTCCGAAAGTCATGTCACCTCTATATAATATAATTTTCTATTTCAGATGACTGGCACGAACTCTTAGTTTGCAAGACAGGGTTAGGGTGACAAGACATTCGGATTACCCTGTAGGTATATTTACTAACGTAGATTATTTTGATATAAGGATAAAAGTGTAGGGGACATAGTAAGAGTCAGACTTCGTGCCAAACTTCATATGAAGTAATCTCGTTTATCATTTGGTCTATATATGAAGTCAGATGTCGCATTATTTATTGGTCAGTTTAAGTTGGTTAATTCTGCCTATTAAGATGTATTTTGTTATTTAATGTCGAATGTAAGTTCTGCAGGACAAAAATCACAAAGTCTTAACGGATTGTCTAGACAGAGGTCCGCTTTACACGACAGTCGAAAAGGTAGACCGATGTCCGGTCTACACTACAGTCGAAAAAGTAAATAGAGGTCCGTTTACACTAGAGTCGAAAAAGATTCGTCTACGGAACTCTGGGGTAGAGGTGCTGGATATAACATCAATCAACTTTGAAAATTTTATTTGCATTATATATATATATATATATATATATATATATGTATGTATGTATGTATGTGTGTGTGTGTGTGTGTGTGTGTGGAAAAGGGTACATTTAATAAAAACACTGGCTGCTGCTATGAATGTATTACTCTTCAGGTACAAATTGATTTCTCTTAGCCGGTGGCGTATTTCGTATAGAAAACGCTAAAATTTCCCTTTTTCTCTGCTGTGCGTCGATGGCTTAGGTGTAGGATCTCTGACAGATGCTAAATTGGCTTGAAGCAAACGGACGTCTAGCCACACTGAAGAGCTGTGATACAGCTAAACTGTCTGTGAATGACTATATATATATATATATATATATGACCATGTTTTATTAAATTCAGCCTACAATGTAAAAGTGTTTAATTTTAACTGCATTTTTCAAATGTTCGAAAGATATATATTTGGATGACTTGTCCGAAGTTCGTACCTGTTCTGTTGCTTTTGTTCAAATATTTTCGAAGTTCTCAGGTATTAACAAGAAACGTGTGCTATCAGTGCGGTAGGAAAGATTCCGTTGCTTGGTTACATCGCTGTGTCTTATAAAACGCCGAAAGTTTTAAATCAATGAAAATGTCCAGTAACTATTATTGGTGGAGTTTTCCTTGCGAACCTTCTGTGTGAAGTGTTTTGGAGTGTTAACATCTTCATTATGTCAGTATGTTCTCCGAGTTACACGTGCTATCCATTTTAGCTGTTGCTGCTGCTGAAAGTCCACACAAGATGTGATTTCTGTTATTTGGTACAGTTTTTTTTGTGATTCCGTCGCACAAATCCCCAATGTTCAAATAAGGATGATCCCTGCCAAGACTCACAGGCTTTGCTCGCTCAAAGCCATTTGTCCTATTGATAATATCTATACACTACTAGAGACTTGATAAATTACCTGAATTTAATATAAATTTTTTTTGCAAGAACTTCAAAAACAACCATAGATTTAATTAATATAAAACATAAGATCTGTTATATGTATGTATGTATGTATGTATATATGTATGTATGCAACACTTTAAACGTTATTATTAGCGGATAATCATATTTGAATAGACGCCGTCGAACGAGATACGTTTATATTTTAAACAATATATTTATATTAACCTACCAGCCTGAATTTCGAGAATTCTTATTAAAGAAACATTTGCATTCTTCTGCAATAATCGAAATTCCGTCGTTCAGCCCGGTACGTCTATACCGCTTTGGTCACGAAGAGACGGAATCACACGAAAAGGCGGACAAAAGTCCATATAAATATATGTGCCGGAACCCCGTCATACATGAACCACATGCATCTATGTATTAGCAGGGGTACATCCTCTAGCAGGTCTGGAAATGTGTTCGAAATAAAGTCCCTCTACACAGCTCTTGTAAGACGTGCTGGGAGAAAATATGGCCC
>OZ038492.1:61283778-61313778 GCA_964036315.1 Acanthosepion esculentum | reverse complement strand
GACGGATGCGGCACAAGGCCAAGTTTATCCACTGTGCCATGTGTCCTCGAGGACACATGGCACAGTGGATAAAGTCGTTGGTTAGATCCAGTGACAGACCTAAAGTGTGTGAGTTCAATACCCGGTTCAGGCAGTGGAGAACTTTCAGAGGGAAAATTACCAGGAGATAACTGATAACTGACATCCATCAAACATGGCTCGTGGAACTAGAACAGTCTACCCCAGTGATCGAAATAAAGGGTTCGTTTCGAAATTCCAACCATCTGAAGAAGGCCAGAGCATACAACGGCCGAAACGTTGTGACAAATATAGTGACAAAGATGAGGACAATAGTCCGACTAATGCAAATACTGTACATAATACCTCATCTCGGAAATATAGACAGATATATATATATATATATATATATATATATATAACATGAATCATTCATACAAAAAGCAAATAGTGAAGTTAATGATTCATGTAATGTAAATTGAACTACACCACATACTTGATATATATATATATATATATATATATATATATATATATATATATATATGTGTGTGTGTGTGTGTGTGTGTGTGTGTGTGTGTGTGTGTGTGTGTGAGTATACAAGGCGGTCGCGTCTGGGTTCCTCTTTGCTCGGAGGCAGAGAGTTTGACAAGCAAACTTCGAAGTAATCCGTACACTGAGGTATTCTCTAACCGCCTCACGCGGCCGGGTGCGGCACAATTCCAATTTTATAGTGAGATATATGAGTCCGTAGGCTTGGACAAAAATTCCCCATAGTCCCCATAAAAACTGTGGCGGGTAGCTCTCTACCACCACAGACGAGACACTGCCCTACGGTACAGACTCGTCTGGGTTCCTCTCTGCCCAGAGGCAGAGAATTTGACAATGACACTTAAGTGATCACCGTATACTGATCACTCCACGCTAATTCCCATAAATACATTTCCTTCACCATCACGTGATCTTCTTATTCAAAATGTGATCGCCTGTGTTTGCTCTCTGGTGATCTGTGTTCAAACTCCAGTGTCGGCAACGACACTTTATTCCTATATAAGTGTTTTCCATCTCTAATGTATGTAAATTGTAAATATCCCAGAAAACATCATAACAAAAGCTACGGTCGTTTACTCTCAGCAGGAAGAGGAATAACCAATATTAGAACTAACCAATCAACCAGGTGACATCGATATGACAAGCGTCTGCGGTCACCAAAATGCTCAACGGAGAAAGAATATAAAATAAGAAATAAATAAAAGAAAATTAATCAGGCATAGATTAAAAAGAAAACGCTGAATGGCTAAGGAAAGGACCAATCACTACCCTCGTAATGGCCACGCGACTATATCATCGCCAAATTCAAATACCCTCTTTTTTTCTCATACCACGTTAGTCAAGCAGCGCAAAGCGACGCTGTTCGATCACCACAAGCTATTTCAATGATATCAGGGGGCAGTAAAATTGAACCGGCAACCTCAAGAGAAATAAGTACTATCTTAAGAAGCTAGTAGTTGACTAAAAGGGACTTTTCCTTCAACAGGAACAGTTGACAAAATAAATGGCCGCCTTTTCTCGTAACCATTGTTCGTTACGTTTCTTTTTCCATTATTTTTATTTGGATATTAAAAATATTTTAATAATACAGGTTGTGTTTCTTTCCCTTCAAAAGCTGTCGTCCTGTTCGTCTGAGCGTACGTGGCTTAGCACTAATCTTCCATAAACTTTGGGTTGTATTTTGGAGTATTATCGTAGATATAATCATCGTAACAAAGAAAGAAAAAAATCCACCAGTACCAGACACAAGTGGCAACATAATGTCTTCAGCAATGTAAAACTAAGCTAAGTCTAAAGGAAATTTTTAACATTTATAACTCGAAAAACAACGCTTGTAATTCGGGTATATCTCCAAATGCCTCGTTAGTGTTAAGCCTGCGAAATGAAAAGACTCTTAAAACAACAGAGGTGTCGTATTACTTAGGGATGCTAAAAATACTAGGGACGGGACATGAGGGAGAAAAGGAAATCTTGAGAAAAATAGTAAGTACAATATACTTATGATTTCAATAAGAAAAGAAAGTTGAAATTTCTAGGTGAAATAATAAGGAATCGAGGCCTGAAGATTTGAACACTCAGAGGCCATATACGAATGAAGAGAAGAAAGAGGAGGTAGCGAGAAACCTACTTAGCTAGTCGGTGTAAATATATGGCTGAACAATGGCGGAAATGGTAAGGAACCAAACGTTATTTAGTAAAATAAGACAAGACGGGATACTACGTCATTATTGTCCATTATGTGATCAACAGTGCCTTATGTATTTGGAGACATTAAAATCAAACAGGTACAGAAATATTTGGTTAGTGGCAAAACAAATGCCAGAAAAAGCAAAATAAAAATCCAAAGATGCATTTGAAAGAGTGAAAGAAGCCTTCTAGAAACTAAATGAGAGACAGGAAATTATAAATAAAAACAATCAATCAATATATATATATATATATATATATATATATATATATATATATAATTTATTCGAAAATTGTAAAATAAACATGTAAAATCACTACAAAAATAGCCATTTTGTTTCAACACGTGTCTTATTAAGTGATGGTGTTGAATATATATATATATATATATATATATATATATATATATATATATATATATATATATATATATATACAGGGTGTCCCAAAAAATGTATGAACCCTTTAGTTTATATTTTTTAAAGTGTGCATAAATTTTGAGGGACACCCTGTATATATATATATTATATATATATATATATATATATATATATATATATATATATATATATATATATATATATAAGAGACTGTGAAATGACGAACAGCTAATATTGTAGACGTGTATTTCAAATTGTCTTAATCATAATCACGAAATAATGCTTTTAGCGTTGGATGGCCCATCCAATGTTATCAGAACTTCTACGTTACTTATTTAGTCAAGTTAAAAAGAGGTTTCCTTTCGAACATAGCAAGAAAGTTTCGATCACTCCAAAAAAAAATACTATTAATATTAACAGTATTATTAGTACTATTATTACTACAATCACTATTATTATTAGTACCTCTACTATTATTACTATTGAGGCGTCTCCCCTTTTCACACAAATGGACTCACCCAAGGCATAAATGTACTACTACCAGTGAATACCCGAACAGTCAAGTAGGAGTCGAGACGGAACGACAGGAGAGTAGTAGAGTTCAGTAGTAGTAGAGTAAGTCACACACAGAGACGGCGGCAAGCGTCACAGTTAGCGAACACGTAGACTCAGTAAGGAGTCATACCGCGATACTTCAATACCAAGACTGTATATATATATATATTAGTGCTACTAACCCGCATTCCTGGATCTACTAACCCGTATTACCAGTTTGTATTATTACGTTAATACATTTATTTTCCTTATCCATTCCTGGCATTTGTTATTCATTGATATCGGATTCATCCCGGAATCCAAAATAGTTACTATTATTATTGCTACTACTATTACCAATATAATTATTAGTACTCCTCCTAATTATTACAAGTGACACGGTAATAATTTTGTAAGAATGGAGAGAAGAATATTTTAAATCCTACTACGCCATTTCAAATCTAGCAAGATGATTTTGAATAATAAAAAAAAACTCTTAATTTTTAAAAATTTTTTTAACTATTTATGGAACGAAAACAAGCCAGTAAGATACGCTTGCTTATTGTAGGCCTATAGGCAAGAAAATTTGAAACCGAAAATTTAAAAGACTAGCGTTGTAAGTTTAAAATCTAGATACACTTCTCCATGTTGTACTCTCAAAAAGAAAAGAAAAACACGTCTTATCTTTTTAAATAATCGAATAAAAATACGTCTCTGAATTTTTGCAATCCGCAGGCATTAATGTGTCTATGAGTATTGACCTTCAACCGGATTTTTCTCAAATCAAATTTAAGCACCAAAAAGACACAGTAATCAGCTTAATGAGATTAGAACAAACAATAGGCTTCCAGGCGTTTGTAGTTGCAAGCGACACAGACGTGATTGATTAATTAAAAAAAATTCTGTTATTGCTAATATTATTATCATCAAATACAACATCTTAGAATTCAGCTTTTCTGTCGTTTCATTTAGAATTTACTTTGCGCCCTGCCAATACCTTATGAATAATGGACTATTCCGTTTTGATCGCGAGGAAAGATGGAAAATAGACGCTGTTTGGTTTCAGTGAGAAGAAGAAAGAAAGAAAGAAAGAAAGAGGAGATAGAGTCATTAACGTCTGCTTCAGTGAAATGGAAGGCAGACTTGTCATTTCCGAATAATTTCACTTGTACTCTATTACCTTTTTAAATAATGACATAATAATTGTGGTGTAGCATACCTACGGACGATAATGGCTACGTATCCATTCACGTAAATACAGTAGCAAATACTGTATGTTGGTCTGCAGTTGGAGATTCATTGTGGAATTCACTTGACTAGCAATTGACTACTACACGCCGCTGGCGAATCTTATATGTGTTGTTCATATCCTAAGTATTATCATCCCTTACCAACCTTCGTGTGATTATTCTATTCCGTAACTTTCCCTAGGTTACAACAGACTGTTATTGCAATAAGTTGTTAAGCTCATATATGTAACGTTGCAACGAGGGAAATTCCACATGTATTTTATAGACGTAGAACGTTATGGGTCTTTTTAATCATTGAAGAATTATCATTAATCAGACAATTAAAATAGAAAAATCGTGAACTTTTCATTGGTTCTATTAGGTATTATTATTATTATTATTATTATTATTGAGTGAGTGAGGGAAGGAGGGAGGGAGGGAGGGAGTAGCACGCCAACAAAATAAGGCTGTGTTACAAATATACGAAACCTAACATACCTATCGTCACACCCCCTGAGATAAGTGTATACCACGCACATGCGTCACAGCCATTTCGTACGATATGGTGACTGGTTTTGATAAAACCAGCGCCTAACACTGGATCTGTGATCCAGACAGAAATTCCTTCAACTCATTTATCCAGTATTCTTAGTCTATGATTGCGGATGTTCCCAGGAATCTAGATGCCATTCCCACATCGCCTTCGATGCCTCATCCTTCAAGCCTAAAATAAACTAGCCTCTTTAGTCTCGGCTATTGCACACCCTCGCTACCCGTGCTCATGAAACAGAGATTTACAGTGTGTCAACATCAGGCGTTCAAATAACTGTCAATCAAATACCTTCATTAGTTGAAACACGGGAGACCATTCCAAGAATACCTAGAAAGAAAAGGTATACCCGTCGGACGACAATAGTAATTTGAAAAAAATGTCACTAGAAAGAAACAGAAGCGTAAAAACTGTAATTAATGAAATAAAAAAATCATAGACAATGTGTTAAAATGTGGAGAAAAGGCAAGGTATCACAGTAATATAGTACAATCAAAACGAATGCAGAAGAAATGTCCTGGTCTCAGTAACACTGACTGCATTACAAATTTGACTATACTAACTAAAGATGTCCGCAGAAATAGAACATATCAGAATATTCATCCAATCATTACAAAGTCCGTGCCCAGGCATAAACAGTAATGAACCTACTGATGCGGAAATAAGTAGGCTATTAATAAACTAAGGAATATAAAGGAACTTTTGGTAATAGCAGACTTTCTCCACGAAATAAATAATGAATTTCTATATTTCCCGAAAAAGTTTGACATCAGAAATACACCCCTAAAATGTGGGGGTTATCAGGCATTAATACACAATGAAAACAAAATTGTAACCCTCACGAACCTCACATATAGAGTTATAGTGAACATTATAAGAACTAGGCTCTCATAGTTTTATGAAAATCAACTCTTCACGACCCAATTTGGTTTTCGTTGTGTTAAGCGATATAATGATAGCGCACAACTCCAGTAAATTGTATCTATCTCTAATAGAAAACTACACCAGTTACGTCGATCTCACAGAGGCAAATGATCTCATCAATTAAGACTTTTTCTTCCTATCCATTAGAAACCGTCTTCCAAGTTTCGAAGGCATTGACTGGATCGGTCTAGCCACAAAATATGACGCATCTTACGAGGATACCAATACGGAAACATTTCAAAATGCATCAAGAGTACAACAATGAGGAAATGTGAACCTCAATCTATTTAATTATCTTCCTAGACTATGCTCTGCACATTTACAAATGCAGACGAGATGGCCATGGATCTTTTAAGCATTACATACAACATCCCAACCGAATTTACCAATAGAAGACAACATCTTGCTTTTCCTCCCAATGCCAATCCACTGATGATGATGCGGGTGACCTTGTTGAAGACATGGGTATTCGTTGTTGGGATAAGGATGATCTTGAACAGAAAATCAACCAAGTGTCCCAAGAATTAGATAAACCTTTCCAAATCAGAAACTCTGATCTAGAACTGGAATGAAATCAATAATGGTATGTGCCCTAAATCTGTCATACAATTTAGGTTGGACATTTAGTAAATACTAAAATCTTCATATACATCGGTGTATGGATCAGTTTAAAACAAAATTGGGAAATAATCGAATCGAACATGGAATAAGCTGCGCCAGAGGTAATTTCACCCAACACGGCAAAGTGCAAAAAAGAAAACCAAACATTAATCGAGTCAAGCTGTTAGCCTCGTCTGATACCTAAATTGTCGGCTTTATACAGCCGCTTTCTAAAACCAATAGTTAATAATTGAGCTAGTGAATCATATGGGTCTGGGCGAAGACAACATTTCTTCGAACCTTGTGGATTGGCGCTACAGAATCACAAACAAAGAACGGTACCAAATAAGAGAAACTACATCTCCAGAGGACATCGGATAGCAACAACAACTAAAATGGAAAGCATATGTAACTCGAAGAGAGAATAATGACATACTCAAGTTGTTGTCATTCCACATTACTACAAATAAATAGTTAGGAAGGAAACCCGCGTTAATATTGGAAAGAGCTATAACAGCTACTGGACTTGAAAAAATATTTTCCTGAAGAATTGTTTTTAGAGAAAGATTTTATAAATTTCAACCGATAGCATTGCTGGCTGTTCGGTTAATGGATATCAAATTTTTGCTTATAAGGAAACGTCTAATTACCATTACCAAATTCTAACTAAAATGTGAATATAACTATCAGTATCAAAACTATTCAGCTGAATCGTGTTATTCGTGATCATCAGTCCCTTGACCGTGTACGGTCGTAGGGTCGCGGCACAATTGGGTACTTGACTAGTTCTCTCTACATGTTTGGTTTTAAATTCGGAGAGTTAGTCTTTCACAGTTGAGTCCATTCCATTACGGGTCAAACCACAGCGTGTGTCGTCCAAACTTGAATTGTCGACTTAGTCATGGACAAGTAGTTATTGATTCCACAGTCGATGGTAGGATGACACACAAAAGACCATCGACCCAGCGTTGGCGTGTAATCTCCATCTTGACTGCATACAAACCTACGTAGTTCAGTCTACACCAGTTAGAGTGATGGTTGTTGGTCATTCAAGAAGGTTCACCCATGATCTTTCTTATTATTGTACTAGATGACTAGGACACCGTTCTGACTGAAAAGCATTGTGGGAGAACCGCTTCATAGTCATTGATGACACGGCCATACTGCAGGTAGCACTGAGTTCCACCGTACCACTGCTACTCGTAGTATAACGTGACATAATAAAAGAAAAGCCATTTATTACAGCAGTTATAATAGCAGATACAATTTTAATATCCTTTTAATTTTGAGGTATTAATTTAAACTGGGCAGTATTCGAGAGGTGGAAGGAAATGAAGCACTCTCACTGTGTTCTTGTATTATTTCGAACTCTTGTTCACATCTTCGTCAATATAGATTTTATTAGCGACCCAACGTTTCGACTAAGTACCCTATGGTCATCATCAGGTGTTCAGTGACTGTTCGATATGAGATATATGGTAATTATGGCTGTGTTGCATGCCACATCTGAAACAAATCTACCAATAGACGACAGCTTCCTGCTTTCCCTCTGGCAATCAGTACAGGTGAAGGCAAACTTTGAAAAATCTTATAAAACCTTCGTGACAACCATACTACACAGCTATGAAAGAACATTATGTAGGTCACAAGTGAGTGCAACACGGAAATGTAAACTCTCTGTTCTTGATTGAGTTTTGTTCACAATGTATTAGTAAAGTGATCTACCAGACGAGCTTGCTTAATAACTACACTGTAGACGCCCTTTTAGTTTTCGTTTACTAAAATTAGCTTAGTTTGATGCACAGACAAAAGGACGAGGCACTTAGTGAGGATCGAACTCAGTAAAACGTAACAATTGTCAGCCAGAGTAGTGCGATGACCATTATTTCAAACTGAAACGCCTCTAAATAATTACAAAGCTTAGAGAAACCTTTAAGGAAAGACGTATTTGTTGAATCAGGAAGCGTTAACTGAAAGTTTCCGGGACATGTTACGAGGACAGAGGGCCTGTAAAATTTAGCACTCACAAGACACATTAAAGTAGGGAGTTTTAGAATGAAACGGCGTGTAAATTACTCTACGAGTTGAAGAGACTAGATGGCAGAGCATGGCCAAAAAGGGATGGTAAGGAGAGAAAATTTGCTTAGTGCAACAAGGGAGAGAACATTGTGGAGAGTCATCGTTGCCAATCTCCTGAAGGGACACGGCATATGAAAGAAGTAGTTTCGTTTTGGCACTAGGCGAAAAGTATGCAGTATAGCGTTTCAAACTCACTCGACAGAAATAATGGTTAACCAAACTAACTCTCTGACCATTACGCGGAAGCGGCAGGTACCTTATTGATTATGTAGTAACGTGAGTAAAGAGCGAACTTAAAGTAATTAAGTACGATGTTCCTGCAGGACATAAGTAAGTAGGCTTTCAACAGCTTCCTTTTGTTTCATATCTGTGATTTGCCAGGTTTAATTGAGAAAGATATTGGAGTTGTTTCCCTTTGCATCCTCCATGATTTTAAATTGATATTTGCCTTTGTCCGAGCCTTGAGAGCCGAATCTTCCCTCGTATTTGAAACCATAGGTGAAGTTACAAAGTTCGGGTTCATGCCTTCGACAAGGGCGAGAGTATGAAGTTAACGCAACAAACCTGGCCGGGATATGACGTTGTATTTCCGATTCCACTATTCCCGCCAATAACCATTAAGCTACCCTCACGTCCACACCGGAGTCAGTCGACAAGCAAATTAGTCTCTAACGTCAGCTTTTATAGTATATTGTTTAGTTAATGTGGTACTGGACGCGTTATTTTTCTCTAGCCAATTGCATTTCATTAAAACGAAACAATCGGCATATTAATACCTTCAATCAATTAACATCAAAAGCCATGCGAACCATTCCTGCTGTAATACCAGGATATTTATTATTAATAATAATATTTTTTATTTCCTTTGATTTTTGTTGTATACTCATTTCGTTTCTGGTCCCAATCAGCAGCCTAAGGTTAGAAATGGCATTTGTGTAAAATAAATAAATAAAAACTCTAAAAGCGTATACATTTTACATAGCTTATAATCTATGATGGGCTATATCTATTTCAGTGAAAACATTTTTTTGTTTTCTTTAAGACATAAACTTGTAGTGATCTATTTACCGAGTCTATCAGAATCATTTCTAATCACAAACCCGGGGCCGTAACCACAACTGGAATTATTTATGTCGTCATATAGATAGATTTTTGAAGATCTTCAAAGTAAAATTACAGTCAACATGTCGATAAGAAAGCCCGTTATTTTCTGTGGCCTTTGATCCCTTTCTCTTGGCGTCATGCTTTGATTATTCTGTTTGCATGCATTGTAAAGTCGCATAAAATTATTAGAGATCAAGCGTCTGCAAACTGCGCCGTGTGCTGTTCATACAAATTTCTTCCTTTTTCCTTCCCATAACATTTACAGATCCCTCAGCGCAGATATCGACCTACCCTGGTGTGTTGAGTTTTATATTCGGTGGATACTAATATCGTGCGCCCTGATACAAGATAGTCAATTGTTTGTGGATATTCGTCACGGAATCTGTATTTGGGGTAAACGCAGTTTTTTCAGTATGTTTGCTTCATCATTTTTAGTTAACATGCATTTGTTATGTGCAGCAAGAAGAAAACATTCAGTATCACCTTTTAATCCTGAACTACGCAACCACTAATGATTATGGGGTTTGTCTACATCAGCTTGTATTGACCATGAAGATGCTTATCTTAATCGTGTTTCTGCAATCAATCCATTGTATTTGTATTCTAGGTTATTGCTGCTGAAATTGGTGGATTGCTCTTCTTCATCTACTTGAAATTTCCTTTTTCTTAATGTGAATCTGAGATCACCCACCACAGCTCATTGCGTTCGGAAAACCAACCAAAGAAAGAAAAAGGAAAGAAGGCAGATGGCAAGGAAAGAAGAAAAGAACGAATGAAATTAATGGAGAAAATTCTGAAAAAAAAACCTTAAATAAATATTTTCAATAAAGGCAATCAAATGAGGAACCAATGAACGAAAACTGAAAAAAGAATTCAAGGAGAATATACTATGTGTAGATCAAATAACTAAACACCTAACAAAACATGTGGTAGCGTAAGTTTGACGCTTTTAAACGGGAACAGATCTTTTTTTAAAACAAAGTACTGGAAATGCAAGAAAACAGATCAACGATAGATAAAGAAAAAAATCCAAACAACGAAAGATATAAAATGGGATGAAGTTAAAGACAAACGGAGGGAAAAAAACAATAAAGAAAAAAAAACGAAGAATAGAATGGAAATAAAACTGAGAAAATGGAGTAGAATAAAAAATAATTACCGTATCCCAAAACCAAAAATTAACAAACAGAAAAAATATAGTTAGAAACAAAGAAAAGACTATTGAACTCTTACGGGATATCTGCCCTCCTGTATGCTGGAAAACCTCCTCAAAGATTAAGAAAACATTCAAGCAACAGGAATGTGATGTGATTCTACATAAAGATGTTGAAGATACCATCGACCGGACGGTTTTGGTGAAAATGGCAACAAAATGGAAACTTATACATAACATCGGTAAGAGGCAGTTGAAATTTCTGGGGTACATAATGAAGAAGGAGGGCTTGAAAAATCAGATACTCACAGGACAGACTTAGGAAAAGAGGGACAGAGGAAACTATCGCGTAACATATTGATGGGCTTGAGTAAATGGATGGTAGAACAGGGTTTGGGAGGAATAGCAAAAATGCAAAACTTATTAAGAGCTACAAGGGACAGGAAGATATAAAGGACAAGATCGCTATGTTCTGAAAGGACGCAGCACATAGAAGAAGAAGAAGAAGAAGAAGAAAAAGAAGAAGAAGAAGAAAAATGAAGAGGAATAAGAAGAAGAAGAAAAAAAGAAGAAGAAGAAGAAAAAGAAGAAGAAGAAGAAGAAAAAGAAGATGAAAGTGAGATAGAGAAGAATTAAAAAGACAGAGAGTGAGAGGCAGTGAAAGAATCAAAGAGATATGCTGCATTAGAGAAAGTTCCATCTTTGCCATTAATTCTTGTCACATGAATGGAATGTCTGATATCACAAGACAAGCGAAAGCATTAGCGCAGTTACCCCTCATAGGTGCGGTGGAAGAGGATAGCAAGTGAGGCGGAAGAACTGTAAGACAATCAAAGACTTAGAAACAGTTTTAAAAAATTCATATGCCAAAACTAAATATGATTTCAAAATTTAAAACATTATTATAGATTACTTGCATTTGCATGTATGGGTCCCAGTAAAAATGATCATAATCATTGAGCGATTTCATGAGTCTGATATTTTTGCGTTACATTAAGTATAAAAAAAATAACTACGGTACGCAAATTGGAGAAGAGAGTTATTAATTATAATGTTCTGAATTCGAATCCGCAGTTATCTCCCTTTAACTGTCTCTGTTATTTATATTATTTTTAAATGCAGTTTTTATCGCAGAAAATTTGTTGAGGCGCAAAGCAAATTTTCATTCCGAAAATGCGGCCCAGAGAAAAAAAAAGGAAAGTTTGGGAAGCACCGCTTTAGAGTTTCGCAAACAAAAGCCGATTTTCTTCGTGTAGAGCTTCTCATTTCGCCTGAAAAAGAGAAGTAAAAATGCAAGTCAATGGCACAACATCTATATTTGTACAAAGGCTTACAAAGTTTTAGGCGCAGAGATAATGAGGTTTCAAACTTGTACAGAGAAATAGCGTACCAAGTCTTTCTTTACATATACATCTATCTATATTTGAATCACTAACACACACATATATATATATATATATATATATATATATATACAGGGGCTGGACAAAATAATTGGAACAGGTGCAAAATCCGCACTTATTTTTCAAAGACTTATTATTTTAAGAACTTTAACTAAAACTTCGTAATTGCAGGTTATATCTATTGTAAATACGTTTATTTATCCAATTTAATGTCTTTGTCTTATTTATTTTTAGAATTTATTAAAATTTAAGCTAAATGCGTGATCTCACCGAGTTCGAAAAAGAGCAAATTGTTGGAGCTCGCATGGTAGGAGCCTCGATTACTTAGGTTGCTGAACTGATGGTTTTTCAAGAGCTACCATATCAAGAACTATGTCGCAATTGGAGAAACAGGGCAAAACCTCAAGCAACCGTAGCAATTCTTACTGGCAGGGACCGACGTGCATTGAAATGCAATGTGGCAAAAAAATCACTGGACTACTGCGGCCAAAGTGACTGCTGAGTTGAATAATAATCTGAATAGTCCAGTTTCTACGAAAATTGTTCGTTGTGAGCTCCATTAGGCTGGATATCATGGAAGAGCCTCCGTAAGGAAACCTCTTCTCTCCACTCACAACATTCAGAAGAGATTGAAGTGGAGCAGAGATGACATCAATGACATAATGCTTTATGAGTTCAAAAAAGGAAACTCAGCAGCCGAAGCGGCTAGAAACATTCACTCAGTTTATGGAGAGGAATCTGTCAATGAAAGAACTTGCAGAAGTTGGTTTGCAAAATTCAGAGGTGGAGATTTCACCCTTGAAGATGAAGATCGAACCAGATGTCCAGTTGAATTTGATGAAAAGCTTATTGAAGCAGCCCTTGAAGAAAATCCTGCTTTATCAGTTGAGGAATTGGCAGTGGTTCTCGGTTCAAACCATACAACTGTTCATCGTCATCTTCAACAACTTGGAAAAGTTCCTAAACTTGGAAAATGGATGCCTTATGAATTGTCTGAAACAACCTCAAATCACGAGTTGACATCTGCTCTTCTCTCCATTCTCGCCAACTTGTTTCACCTTTTTTGGATAGACTTGTGACTGGCGACGAAATGTTAAGCGTCGTAGACAGTGGCTTGGTAAAGGAGAAAGACCCCAGTCACAGCCGAGAAGGGAACTTCATGGGCAAAAGGTTTAATCCACTTTGAATTCTTACCACCTAATGCGACAATTAATGCTCAAATATACTGTCAATTAGAGCGTTTGAACCAAGCTTTGAGGAAAAATAGACCTGCTCTAGTGAATCGAAAACGGGCGATGTTTTATCAGGACAACGCGCGACCACACAGAGCCAGAATCACGTCACAAAAGATCGAAGAACTTGGTTGGGAGAAAATTCCTCATCCACCTAATTCTCCCGACCTTGCTCCTTCAGACTACCATTTGTTTCGTAGCTTACAGAATAATTTGGAAGAAACAGCTTTTGTAACACAGGAAGAGGTTAAAACTGACATTTGTGAGTTCTTCGAAACTAAGCCAAAAGAATTGTACAGTAATTGAATTAGTAAGTTTGTTAATAGATGGAAGGAAGTCATAGATAATCAGGGAAAATACATTGTTGATTGAATCTGTAATTAAATGTAACATTTGGTCACTTGTATTCTTTATTCAAAATTCGGTCCTAATATATATATATATATATATATATATATATATATATACATATATATATATATATATAAAAACGGATTTCGATAAAAATATCGGGATTATTGTTATTGTAACGGAACTAAAGTACGTAGATTGAAGGCAATAGGCAGAGGTTAGCCACATCGCGCATACGCATTAAGTTATAACTTTCTCGCTCACTTCCGTTGTTTATAGCAGTGTTTGAAAGGAAAGTGTGCAGAGTGTGGTGGTCTTTCGACAGCCCATTGTTCCCATCAGTGATAATGGTTGGTGCATTAGTTTTTGGTCAAGGACAACTTGACCCATGTTCGACAACCACCATATTCCGCAGATATCGCCCCTTGCTATTTCGTTCTCTTCAAAAATCAAATGCCACTTGAAAGTGACAAGACATCGAGGAAATCCAGGAGAATGCGAGAACGCTGCTGAACGGGATCTCCAAAAATATAGGTTTCAGGAATTCTTCCATGAATGTAAGCGACAATGGATAAAGAGTGCAGCTTCAGAAGGGGACGGTTTCGGAAGATATTGTATGCAGAATAGATATGTATTGTAGTTTTGTTTTTATAGCACCAGCAACGATACCTTTGGATCAAAAGTCACACACACAGACAGAAACATTCAGATTTTATATATATATATATATATATATATATATATATATATATATATATATATTCCTTGTCTAACCAATTTATCTTGTTATTTAGCAAGCTCATTTGAAATATCTTTATAAGCAGATTGCATTTCTCCGTGTAGCACGTGAACACACACACACACGCACATATATATATATATATATATATATATATATATATATATGTGTGTGTGTGTGTGTGTGTGTGTGTATGTATGTGGATATAAGTGCATATATTTTTGTTTATGTTAAAGTAGATACATAAAATTTGTTTTCTGTTCATGAAATTAATAAGATTGCAACTAAATCTTTGAGTATACAACAACTCTGAAGAGATACTGCATTTGCAGATAGCACCACGCATCGTATAACACACACACACATATATATACATATATGACGACGCTATGTGTAATATGAACAGGCGTTGCGTTTTACCGGCGTAACGTGTGTTGTGTTCGATTTCTTCATGTCGAAATAAAAGGCAAATCTGTGTGTAAGGAAATTACGTTTTGTATGTTGAGGATACGACACCCATAACATCGGGACAAACTTCAAATGCTTGACGAAACTTCGCTGATACCTCTCTCGAGTAAGACCCCTAACACCACGTAGAGAAGAACGTGACTAAAGACTGTCTGTACGTCATTCCGTACATCTGGGGAGACAGACCGCTCCCTTAAGGTTAGACTTCAAGAACAGCAAAAAGCTTAACACGAGGGGAAGTGGAAAAATCAGGTGTGGCTGACCACATATGGAGGGAAAAGGGAGATCACTGTCCTCTGTAGGATCAGGTTGAAATCATAGACAAAGAACATCATTGGGAAAATTCGTAAACTTAAGGAATCAGTACATATGCTAGGCCACAATAATCTCTTGAACTGACCAAGCATAGAAATGAATACAACATGGGAACCAGTAATAAGGAATGTCAGAGAAAGGCAATCATTATAACGGAAATTGCAAAAACATAAAATGGTAAAAAACATAAAATGTTAACAGCAAAAATTGCAATATAAGCACTGGTAAAAATGGTTGCTGAAGACATTAAGTTTATAAGTCCCAGGAATTCATACACAGATATCATTAAGGACACAGTGGATTAGGGCGTTGGTTAGATCCAGTCACAGAACCCAAAGAGTTGGGAGTTCAATATCGAAAGTACTTGGCAAATGAAAATAAATAAAAATTAAACAACTATTTCTCTCATCCTTTAACATCTATACACGGAAAGTTATCCGTGAGTATGAAAGGATATTATTAAAAATTAGCAGACATAATGCCTGTAATTTATTCAATCACACACACACACACGCACACACACACACACACACACACACACACACACACACACACACGTTATTGGAAAGAATTTAATGAATTTTAATTTTTCATTGGATATTATTTATATACAGGCTCCGTTAATTTTAAACAATACTTATTTCGGTTAGCTGAGCATTCGAGGAAACTGAAAGAAAATGTGGCCTCTAAGAAGATTCAAACCTGCGTCTCCCTTTGCAGGGTGAACCGTCGTACTTTAACAGCTCGACTACGAAGACTTTCACATTAAAACAGTGTTACTTTTTTCTTTAAAGCACATTAACTCGTTCAGATTTTTCTCGAGGCGCATATCTGCTCAGTTCTGTATCTGTAACGAAAAACCATGCAATTTCTAAAGAATTAATCTATTTTATTTTCAAGCCGGCAGACTTTTAGGAGATACCCGTATTTGACTAAACGTTTTAGTTTATTTTAAACATTCAAGTACCAATAATAAAAGAAATGCTGACATTGGTTACCTCTTCATTACACTGTCTCCTAGGTTGACTTGTCACAACTTCGTGTAATTCATTCACATGTCAATCTTCAACTCACACACAACCAAAATACAATTATTAACATGAGACAATTACAAGTAGATAATACCAGAAGTCTGTATGAAACATTCAAGACACCTACAAAATAATGTTAATGCGTATAAAGGTTTGATAAGTTCTTTTTCGGTAAATCTATTTCCATTTAACTTTAATGTAGTTGGCGTTTACTTTAGACTCATTTGAATCACAGCGATCTAAAGAGTATCAGGATGTAGGCCAAACAATTTTAAAAAAATACATAACAAAAACTGGTCTATACAACTGACAACACTCAGTTTTTGATAATAACTGAATTAGTTGAAAGTACTTAAACAAAAACAGAGCGAAATATGGACATTGGACAGTACTTCTACGATTCAAGTATAGAACAACTTACTCGAAAACTGGGAATAAATTCAATAAGCAATTTACATATATATATATATATATATATATATATATATATATATATATATATATATCCGATGCAATGAGAACGAAAATAATATAGAAATTCTAACGTTCACAGCATTAATTCAAAAGAGGATTCGATACCGATAGTAGACCAATAATTATTTATTATAAGAAAAGCAGAATTGTTCATAACCATTTTGGTTCTCACCAGTCGAGGTGCAATTGAAATGCACCGAAACGAAGACAAAACAGTTTACTCACTACACAGATACAACTTCGTTTGCATCTCGACTGGTGAGAACCAAAATCGTTATAAACAATTCTGCTTGTCTCATAATAAATAATTATTGCTCTACTATCGGTATTGAGTCCTCTTTTGAATTAATGCTGTGAACGTTAGAATTTATATGTTATTTTCGTTCTCATTGCATCGGATATATATATATAAATATATATATATATATATATATATATATATATATATATATATTGAAGTTGTTCCTCAATAACCACCTTCGCCCGAGCGAAAAGGCATCAAGCAAAAAACTATCATCTAATCAGGTTTTACTAATCTCTGTCAAAACAAACGGAAGGATAATCTCAAATACATGAATTTTTTTCACTTATATAGGAAGCAAAATTACTCTTACGCTTTGCTTACGAAATTGTCCATCGCTAAAACCTCTAATGCAATTCGTAATCTTCGGCTTCGTAATGATAGACGAATTAAAATTGAGAGGTGAATCTGAATTTATAAAGCTCTTATCTTCACCCTCCTCTTTGTACAGATTGTAAAACAGCTGAATGTTTTCTACAAGGAATCCCTTCTATCAAACTGTGAATTAGCAACCGAAAACAAGAACTCAAATGCTGATTTGTTTGCAAAGTGCAGAATTGGAGCATCGACAACTTTCTGATACAATCTCAACTGCGATGTGCTGGTCATGTCATCAGAATGAGTGACAATCAAATACCGAAAATATACATGTAGAGCCAGGTACACAACGGCAAAAGAAACGTAAACAGCTCATCCCTTTGGTAAAAATACATGCTGAAAAGTAATCTTGAAGCTGCCAGTGTACCCCATAAGACCTTTGAGAAGATAGCTCTGTACATAAGCAGGTGGAGTGTAAGTTTTCAAATTAATATAAAGGATTTGAGCTTAAACACCTCCAACCTATAAATGAGACAAGAGTCTTGATCCGTAATCTACAGCCTGGTACCTAACGTGGTCTTGCCTGTAAGGACTTAAGTGACACAAACATCTATCGATTTATGCTGGATGCTGACACGTCGAAAACGAAGGGGTCAGTCTGTTATTATTCTGTAAATAAAATAATTTTGGGAGAGCCACGATCACAAACGTCCGAAAAGGACATGACATTAAAAAGCACATATTCTTGTAAAGGCATGAATTCATACTTCCCGGTGCTTTCACCCCTCACACAATTTCTTGAGTAAATATCTCGTCCCGTTGTGTCGCGATGTTCGACGAAAACATGCGTGGATAAACAAACACATGAATAAAATATACCCTGAAACCTACTTTGGTAAGCAGAAGCGTTTGTTCCCGTAGTCAACCTGGCTAGGAATCTAATCGAAGGAAAATGCGATCGGAACCCCATGGGCATGTGTAATGTTTTCCAATGTGCAAAGTGCACTTGCGAGGACGCTTCCAAATTCAATTACTTCAAGCAGACGTGTACAATCTTAGGTACTCGCTCGGTGAAGTGTAAGTGACTAGACATATTTTAGCAATTTCCCAACCAAAACAAAATAGTTCACGCAAATACAAAATGTCACGATCACGAGATCTGTAACACATTAGGGTCGTCGGACTACTGAAGCCATAGTAGAAGTAGTGTTTCTTGGGCAAGATAGCCGACGGAGCCCAACCGTCTCCAGACTGGTTTTAAATTTAGAGATTTTCCTTTACAGAGACCAGTTGTAAACCAAGGCTTTAGGAAGGACCCAGCCAGTCCTACTATTAACCCGTAACTGGAAGGGAGAAGAGATAGATTCTATTGGTTAAGTAATAAACTGGTCCTCCATCTGAATTATTGTATACTCCACATAAGTACCCGATTCCCTGCGCTATCCTCGAGCTTTTTTTAAAATCCGTAACCCTCTAGCGCTGTAGGGTCACTATTTGTACTGAAGCCCTAGAAGTGGTGTTTCTTGGGAAAGATAGCTCGACGGAGCCCAAACCGTTTCCAGGCTTTTTTGAATTTAGATATTTTCCTTCTCCTGAACCTGCTATTTACCATTATCTCATGAGGTGGGATGAAGAGATGGAGCCATATCTGAATGCAATGTACGCGACTGGAATTCGAACTCAGCTCTCTGATTCCTCAATCCGAGCCGTTATGCACTACTCTCTCTCTCTCTCTCTCTTCGCACTAGATGCACTATCAAGGGTTATATGGGTTAGTTGTTAAAATTTGGTCCGCATCACGTGAAAACACCGGTTCCCGTACGAGCACCGAAGTTAAGCAACTTCGATCCTGGTTCGTCCCTAGATGGGTGTCCATGTGGAAATACCAGTTGCAGTAAGCTTGCATGTGCAGACGGTGTAAATGATAATGTTACTTTCAGTCGTGTTCGTTATATTCCCTGACGTGTAAATACTCTTGGGAAAGGTATGAATGCACCCCCAGCTATGGGTCAATTAGTAAAAATGGTATCACTAAACCGTAATTATCTGCAAAAGAAAAAATATTTGATACGATCTAAAAATATTTTCTGGATTTACATAACCTGCGGTGGATAAGCCATAGAGAACGAATCAACCAACATTTTATGTCCACGTAATAAGTACATGTCTGATGGTCGGTGGCTATCATTATCAAGAATTTATATTTTTCTTTGTTTCGTAAAGCAGGAAAGCCAGGTACTTAATAAGTAACAGATCTGCTGTTCTGAGATTCTTATGGAACCCATTTTTACTCGTTCCGTTTTCACCTACGGATAAATGATTGATTACAAAAGCAATCATGAACTTGCAATAATGAACTGGAGAAAACACTTAAAATACATTAACATTGTGTTAGATATTGTACTCGAAAGTTTTATATCAACGAACTAAAGTGTGAGTGTATATAGATACATATATGCGGGCATTTATACAAATATTGAGTAACAAGGTAGGCATGGTGCATATCACTGATTCCTTTAATAGACACAATAGTTTGCTTACAGTTTTTTATTTTTACATCAGCCACTTTGAAAATGTATTCTTGGCCTCCTCGCACGACATAGATTAAACGTGGGAATGTCAGGCTATATGGACACTAGCCATATTCCCGCCTTCGTTCCACATGCGCACACGCAACATTATATCGTGAATTATACACGAGTTATCAGACGATGAAAAGCAGGGGCGGAATTGATTTGTTTAAAAATATAAAACTCTTGCGATAAGGAGAAATTTGACTGAATGCTCTGCGATGTTTACACTTCTTTACAGGTATCGGTAAGGTGATTGGTACAGTTTCAAATTTCACCTGCTTTACGAAACAAAGAAAAATATAATAAAAAAATAAATAAATTTATTATATAAATAAATTATATAAATTCTTGATAAAGATAGCCACCGACGATCAAACATGTACTTATTTCACCCACAGCTCATCCCATCGAATTTTGCGAAATCTGATATGCACCATCTTGTTAATTGTAGGTCGCGCTGATGAAAAATTGGATAACTAAACCCTTAATCATACCAGTCCTCTACGATTACATTCCAACAAAAAGCAGGGGACTCAAAATTTATTAGTAACTGTGATGTGTGTTGTTGTGTGATGATTATCGGCTCGGAGTGAGAAATCTTAGAGCCGACTTCGAATTCCGGTCAAGTCCGTTGGCTTAAGTTACGCGCGCAGAATCTTCGGAAATTGTATGAATCCGTCTATTCTCCCACCATTTATGGGTTGCATAGCAGGTCAGACCGGTGTTCTATAGCCTTGTTTGGCAACCAGTCTACAGAAAGAAATGGCAACCTACTGCGTGGAAAATACTTCTGCCTAGTCAGACATGATCGCCCAAGCGTGCATTCCGTCTAGCACTTAACTGACTAAATGAAGGACAGTGCCGATTGATAAGACAAAACTTGAATCTTCTCCACTTAATATTTTAACACTACAATATTTCAGCCGTTTCTCTCGACCTGTCTGTGGTATGCGGCTCTTATAGAGCTCGCAACCGACTGTCATCCTTTAACCGCAGTGTGTGACAGAGACTGTTCTGGGGCGGTTATTGATATAATCGCGTGTATTCATTCGCAAAGCCTGCAAATCGGATGCTGATGTGAGGGTACGTGTTTCCGCTTTCGGCGACCGAGAGCGAACCTCCCATGTCAATGAACCTACTGCACCTAGGTTCCTTGATGTCTGGTGTGAAATGCTGCAACGTCTATTTTGGTTATCATAAGACAAGCTTGATAGGGTCAACTAAAAAACTTTTCGCAAATTTTATTCATTTATTTGCTTTCTTTTGTTTCAAATTACGCAAGTGCTATTCTTCAAAAAGAATTTAAATTTTACTGAAATTAAACTGCCTTGAGATCAGTACCAAGAACAGGCTGATTTTACCCAACTACAGATGTATATACCCCCGCCAAAAATAAGGGATACCAAATGTGTAAATGCTTACAGGTTTAAATATAAAAGACTAATCCTCAAACCAAGAAAATGAGTAGCAACTCAAATGTGAAAGAATAACATATATTTGTATACTGCTGCTATATTTGGTCTGGTTCACCTACTATTCATCTCGAGATTCTTGACAATATCCAAAGAAGGATCGGTAATGTAATTGATCCTGTATTTGGCTTGGTGGAGTAATGGATAGCGGCTAGGATTGAGGAATCGGAGAGCCGAGTTCGAATTCCATTACATTCACTTACGAGCAAATACCCTTGTGAAAGGTATGAATCCTCTTCTCCCCCCCCCCATCTATGGGTACATAGCAGGACAGACCGGGCAACTAGTCTACCGCAGAAAGGATTGGTAACCTACTGCGGGAAAGAAATCTGCCTCGTTATTCAACTATCGAAAGATACTTGCTCGCCTAGGCGTGTATAACGCATGGCACATAACAGACTGACTTGATATATTGACTTTAGTCACATTCCGCTCGACGTGGTGTGGCTTCCCTCTGTATTTTTTACATATATTTTCATGGCATCTGCTCTGACGAGTTTTATTTTCCCCTGGTGCTCTGACTGTATGAATTTTAGCTTTGCTAACAGATTGGCATCTAGGTCCTGCACGTTTACATTTGAAATATCTAAATACATCCCCCACATCTATTTCAACAGTATCTTCTCTCGCACTTTCCGACTGTGTAACTGACATCCGTTTATTTGCTTCCTTGATATCTACAATCATCAAAATCTTAAATGCAACATCTATCGCCATTTTCTGTTCTTTTGAATCCCATTCATCATCTGTTCTTTCTTCAGTCCTTCCTGTTCTCGGTCTTCTCTTTCACTTTCAGTCCCTGTAACACCCCGAGTACTAATGGCATTCCCGCCTTGCTTGGGATGAAATGATTAAAAACGTACATCCGTACTAAGAAAATGCTTACAAACTCAATCATAAATGACCAATATATTTCTATAACATCACTCAGTAAATGCTTACAACCTTAAACAAGTAAATGCCCATAACCATTTCCTTGTCAGAGAAGCAAGTTAATGCTTATAGTCTCAGATATATTAAACAAAAACCGATTTCAACATTAAAGAACCCAATAAATTTTGACATGCAAAATAATTCAAGCCACCTTTAATCCACGTTATATAATTAAAATCGTTTTATCTGAAATATCGCTATTTTTATTTCGAGGGTTAATTAAACCATAGTGTTAGAGTCAAGAATTCGTTTGAAAAGCATCAAATCAACGGGTAGGTGGAGTTCGGTACTATTTTCTTTGTCTGTAACGAAACCTTTAGGTATTTTGACTCATGTCTATCGAAGCCTACTACCAGTATTGCTTGCAATGTTCTTAAAGTGTATGTTTCATATATACATATCAGAGAAACAAGATAATGTTTATAGACTCAGATATATTAAACCAAAAAAATGATTTCGACATTAAGGAACCTAATAAATGTTGACATGCAAAGTAATTCAAGCCACCCTAACCCTTAATCCACATTGTATTATTAAAATCATTTTATCTTAAATATCTCTATTTTTATTTCGTCGGTTAATTCAACTATAGTGCACATTTTAGAGTCAACAATTCGTTTGAAAACCATCAAATGAACGAGTAGGTGGAATTGGGTACTATTTCCTTTGTTTGTAACGAAACTTTTACGTAATTCGACTCATTTCTATCCAAGCCTGCTACCAGTATTGCTTGCAATGTTTTTAGAGTGTATGTTTCACATATACATGCGCCTAGGTCAAAGTCTGACAGCCATATTGAAAGTCTCGCTCTATACGCCGCTCACACGTGATCTCGTATGACTAACGATATTCTGCTGTCGAGCATTTGATTTTATCAACACAATTGCGTGTTCATAAATGCTCGCGACAAAAGAAAGTCAGAACAGCGTGTTTCCCCATGTTTTTATATCCAGCCAATGCAATACAAACATTTGCTCGGTTCCAATTTCCGGCTTTGCAGTTCATCTCTAAACTTGACACAGAGATTCCGGCTCGAGTTTCGCTTAGTTACAGCGTACCGCCTTTCCTTCCGTGATTTGAAAAACCATACGAGATTTTTGTTTCCTGATACAGGATACTTGAGCCAAATGGCTCAGGAATTTATTTCTGGTATTGTCTGCTTGAACTAACTTTGGAAACAATGCTAACAGCCACTAATGATTCGGACGGATGGAACTGAAGAGGAACAGAAGCCGATCATCACATGCTGCCATCAAGGTGACTATTTGCATGGTGTGCTTTTAAGAGTCTTTTATAATTGTTTTGTTTCCGTATCGGAGCAAAATCTAAATGACGGAGAGTTTCAACTTTAAACTCTTCCAAGAAAAAAAAATTCTTTTCGATATTGGTTGTGTTTTAATAGGTTGGTCTGTCTGTCCGTCTCTTTCTAACACACACATACATACACAAACACACACACACATATATATATATATGTTATACTAATATTAATACTCGGTTGGAAAAAACCTCGGATAGCAGAACTTGTAAGTATATCAAAACAAATTCGTACCCGAGGAAAAAATATTGAAAAGAAAAGAAAGAATTAGAAACATCCGAACAAGGCGAAATAAATCTTCCAGTGCCTTAAATTTTGAGTCCAAAGAAAAACCCCAAGCGAGTAATAAAGCTAAAATGTAGAGTTCTCAATACGCTAAGTAGAGCAGGGATAAATGAAATAAATCCTAAAGAGCGAGGAACAACCTGCCTTCAGCTTATTCTAAAGATCCGTTTAGGCGAATCATAGGTAGGTTGTTCCTGGCTCTTTAAGATTTATTTCATATATATACATATATATATATATATATATATATATATATATATATATATATATATATATATATATACACTACAGTTAAAAAATTTAAAGCCACCCACAGAATTTGCATAGGATGGACTTGACAAAAGAGAGAAAAAAAATAAAAAGAGCTCCTACTTTCATTTAAAAAAGAATGGTATCAGTTATCAAACTTTGAGAAACTTTTGCAACGAATGGCAATTATTTATGCTGCAGTAATCAAGGCAAGATATTTTATGGAGAGCAAAATTTAATCATAAAATGCTCTTTTTCTTCTTGTCATAATAAAATTTCTCATTAAAACATCATCCCTCACTTTTTTAAACATATATAATATTTTTTCTATTATTGAAGGTAGAAAAGAACTACCTTTTCGACCAATTTAAAAACTTACCAGAGGTGGCCTCCAGCTTTTGAACTGTAGTGTATATATATATGTATATATATATATATATATATATATATATATATATATATATATATGTATGTGTGTGTGTGTGTGTGTGTGTGTGTGTGTATTTAGGCAGCATATTTTCCATTAGGCATGTCTGATTAAATAAATTACAAACATTATATCTGCTTATTTTTAGCATAGTCCTTTCATATTCACGAATATTTTCACGTGTATTACAATGAAATGATGCAGGAAATGCTGTGTAGCAGTTATTTATTTCTCAAGTCCTTTCCATTTCCTTCTGAAATCATCATCAGAGTTGCAATTTCTAAAGCAAAATCTATGGGTAGCTATCCATTACTTTTTTGTTTTCTTTTATCGTTTAACAGCAACGTCTGATAGTTATGTTTAGCGTTCATTCGAACGTGAACAAATAATCCAATATGAATTTTTTTCTTTTATGTTGGAATGTCATGACGAAGCGCGCATTAAAGCGTGAAAAATCTTCTTTTCATAGGCCTTTTAGAACATTTTTGCCGTATTCGTAGCTGATTCCATTCAATGGCTTCAATTTTTTAATGTAGATTGCTTCGAGGATCTGTAGTTTTAATTTGTTATTTTCTTGATGTAGGATAGTTGTGTTATCAATCAGTATTTTTCTATACTTTGAATGTGGACACGAATGTTGGTGTATTTTTAATTCGTTTGGCGATTTTACAGAATGCAAATACTAGATTCATGCCTTTAGGTGAGCGAAGAAAAGTCTTTCTAAATCAGCTCCAGATCACTGATCCTACCAGAATCTCAATGCTGGTTCCGTGATTCTCATGGCACAATCGACATGATTTTCTGCGCACGGCGAATCCAAGAGAAAAGCAGGGACGAGGAAAATCCCTTTTTTTGTTGTTTAGGATTTAGAAAATACCTCTGATAGCATTCCAAGTGCTGCTATGTGGAAAGTTCTTCGTAATTTTGGATGACCCGACCACTTTATCTCACTTGTTCATGCATGAATTGGTCTCCTTAGTCATCAACGCCATCATCATAATGGTAGCGATTTTCAAAGAAGAAATTAAATTCTTGTATATGATATGAAGCTGACGACGATATTACCTCAGCATTATTTCATTAAAGAACCACCTTCTCACTATTTAGAGGCTATTATATATGACTGACTACTAATTTCCAAGTATGCTTGTCTGCTAGGTTTCCTAGCTAATCCCTGTTACAGTCACCTGCTCCGGGACATTTCTTTCTTTCTTTCTTTCTTTCTTTCTAAACTTCTCTATATATACTTTTCTCTCAACTAACGAGAAGGCAACCCTAGAAGAAGAAGAAAAAGAAGAAAAAGAAGAAAAAGAAGAAAAAGAAGAAAAAGAAGAAGAAAAAGTCTGAACTCGGCCGAAAAACGCCGGAAGTTTGCAGGAACAAAGCTTGCTTCGTTATGACTACCAAAATAAGACCGGCTCCACGTTATAAAAAAGCGCAAAAGGAAAGAACTCCGGAAAATAAAATAATTTTGGCCAATCAAAAAAAAAAGAAAAGAAAACAAAGATTTGATGTTAGCCGAAACCAAGTTTTGCACCAGAGTCTCGGAGCCTGGTCAAAAGTCAAACGACAAGAGAGAAAGGTTCGACAAGATCAACCTGGTCCTTCACCAACATTAGTATGCAGTCAATGCCATCGGCTCTTCCATGAAAGAATTGGTCTACACAGTCATTAGCGCCATCATACATACGGAAGCGATCATCAAAAAAGAAATTAAATTCAGGTATATGAGATAAAGTCGACGACGATGAAGTGTGTATTAAGATACTTTTTAAGTAATTTGGCGATTTTACAGATTGAAAGAAGTAGATTCATGTTTTTCTCTGGGCGCGTACTGCAGATCCAAATCTTACTACTATCGAGTTGTTTTCTTTTGATGTTAATTTTCTCGAACACTTGTAATCGTTTTCAAATCTGGAGTGGCAGAATACGCATAAAATCTGATTAGAAGACGTGCTGTTACATGATGATGTTATTTCATTCTCTTCAGAAAGATCACAGATCAATCTGTCAATGTGTTAAAATTAATATAGGATTTAAATATTTTTTGCCAAGAGAGAAACAATCTTATATAGAAAGTGAGTCTTTTTCCAAATTTGTTTTCTGAGAAAAGTGTTGCTCGTCACTACAAAGTTGAAAGTTTTAATTTTTTTTAAAGTTTCCATATGATCTTAAACGACTTGTTACCAGAAAGGACTCAGTAAAAAGCTTTTCGGGCCATTTCACAGTAAACATTATTATCAAATACATTTGTTTGGGAAAGGGGATTAAGATTCCGATAACATTTTACTCATCGAATTTTATTAGTATTGCTAATATGACGCCAAATAAACAATTCAGAGAAATCATTATTCAGTAATATTAAATCACATGATAACTTACTGTACAATGATACCGAATACTGAAAGAGAAATACGTAGAAAGTCGATGATCCATGAATAGAAAAAAGTTAACGGAATGTATTTCAGGTCTTACAAATTATAAGCAATGCCCTGAAGGCTGACTTCAAATTGCGACCATTGTTAAAATATAAAGGCTGCAATTTCCGTTTGTATAACGGCGACTGCGAAAAGACGACAGCGAATCGTATTTTAGCCAAAAGGCTTAATATTCATTTTATGATAGTTCAATTTAATATAACATATTTAAACCATATATATATATATGTGTGTGTGTGTGTGTGGTATATATATATATATATATATATATATATATATATATATATATATATATAGAGAGAGAGAGAGAGAGAGAGAAAGACAGCCAGATCTCAATCAAACAAGTTTGAGTAAATTCAACTGACAAGAACTGTATGTTATATTTTATTGCATTTTTTCCAATTTTCGAATAGATTGATCCATATCCGGGTGCAAATTTTTGATAAATTGTCCAAAGTTGAGATTTTTTGGGGGGGTACTTTCTATCGTCTCTTATTATGAAAAATTAAAAGAAGTTAGCAGTAGCATAGCCAAAATGTTGTTAATTACACTCTGCCATTCTTTGTGTGAACGCATCATTTAACATTATACTTTTACCGTGCAACTGACTCCCTGTTTAAAACGATTTCACAGTGCTTGACAACACCAAAAGATGAATATCTCATTTTGTACGCATTTTAAATACTTTATAACGCATTTTAAAATGGAATCCCCTGTAGGGAATTCTATTTGATTTAATGCAGGATCTTTATTATGTATAATAATAGTTTCGAGTATTTGCAAACTTTCTTTACGCTGTATGATAATAATACATTGTAATTAACTGTTGTAGCCTATGGAAGGTTACTGAATAGTATAATCAAACGGAGGTTGGTAATGAACGATAATACTTAGGACAAGAACAACAAATATAAAATTCGCCCGCGGCACTCAGAAGAAGTAGTCAACTACTAGAAGTGAGTAAAGTGAATTCCACAATGAATCTCCAACTGTAGGATATCTAATAACCGCTCCACGCGGTCAGATGTTGCACAAGACCGAATTTAATGTGGGGTGTCCGAGCCCGTAGGCTCGACCAAAAGTTCCCCATAGAACCCGTATAAAACGGGGTCGGCTAGCTGTTTCCCGAGACGAGATTCTGCCCTTCGATATAGCCTTGTCTTGGGATCCTCTCTGCTCGGAGGCAAAGAGTTTGACCAGCAAAGCTGGAGACAAATCTCCGACTGCAGACCAACAAACAGTATTTACTACTGTACTTATATGAATAGAGACATTATCGTCCGTAGGTCTGCTACAATATTAACATATACCAATATTAATAGTCGCATTTTATTTGCTAGTGATGTAATGAACGATATGTGTGAAGTTAATCTACGAGAGAATGTAGTGCTTTTGTGACCAATGGAATAACTTTTTATTATTATTGTTACTATAGATACAAAATTCCCAAACAACACGAGAATTCAAAAAAATGTATTTAAAAAAATTTTTTTTTTTACATAGGTATGATTTTTAAGGTCCAGTTTTATTGGTCGGGATTAGGTTAAATTTATTTTTATATTTAGATGATAAATATAAGCTATTTTTTTTAAATCGATAAACGATATACAGAAAATTATATTTTCGTGGATGTTTCGATGCTTTTTATGGCAAGGGTGAATCCGTTTAAAAATATTGAGGATGTTAATTTTATTTATAGTAGAATTATTGTTTTGTTATTTTAATATTTATTAAAAGATAAATTTAATATAGTTACAGCCTTATTTTCTGGTAATGTCGTGGATCGACCTCTGTATTTACAAAATATTACACATTCATGCACACATCAAATAAATTCACAATTCTTTTTTTTCAAATAATTGGCTTCGTTGAATTGCTGTCAGATTTTCTCTTTATGATTAGTAAATACAGTTTCACTTTAATAACAATATCACTTGACAGCTACAAATTTAAACAGAATTTTCAAATATTTAAAGATTTATAAAGTATTCTAATTAGAATGAAAAATGAAAACTATTCCTGTGAAAATTCATTATTCATTGACATTTTCTTTCAGACAATAGTGTTCCTAATATATTTCTTCATAAAAGTAATTAAAAGCTTCTCTAATTAAACATTGTTTTAGTTTTAGTTTTTTTTATTTTACGATTCGGTGCAGATTTTCTGTAACTTGTGTCCTGTTTGACCAAAAAGATTTTATAACTTAAACACTGCGAGGACTTGTCTGTATAGTTATTATAAACATTAAGCGATAAAAAAATTCTCTAAATTTTATAAAATCGAATGAGTTGGGGGTAACATTGTTGTAGAATTAATTTTTTGTTTTATGTTGCTTAATTATTTATAAATTTATGTGTGGAAAGATGACAATAATTTTTTTCACAGATAATGTGATTTTCATCACAGCTATTTTCCATCTGTGGAAACATTTACATTTGTAATTAAAAAAACATGAGACTTTTATACAGAGAATTCATAACTGTGAATATAAGCGTTGGCTAAAACATCAATAAAGACATTCTGTTATTACTGTTAATTTCATGAATAAATTACAGAACAAGTTTGTTTGCAAATGTTTATTTTTTTAAATTCTAGGTTTTTCGTTAATATCAATATGCCATCGATATAGCAAACATTTATAATAGGTTTGGAAAATTATTTAAGTCTTTTTTCTTTTTAAATAAATCATGTCGAAATCCGATAAAATATGACCGAGAGGTGATCCCATAGCTACGCCGGAGTTTTATGAGACAAGTTATTCTATTAATCACAAAATCTACTTTTGTCGTTTAGCATAGACATTTACAAATAATTGTAGGTCTATTAAAAATTGGAACGAAGAAGGCTTATATAAATTTTGTTTTATTATATCTTAATTTCCCTTG
>OZ038492.1:61178778-61278778 GCA_964036315.1 Acanthosepion esculentum | reverse complement strand
GTTCCGGATCTAACCAACGCCTTTATCCTTGAGGAAATCTGTGTATTACTTTCTGGGTATTATAAACCGAAATGTATTCATCAACCATTTTTACCAGTGCTCATATTGCAATTTTTGCTGTTAAATCATGTTTTTATCAGAGCTTATATTGCAACTTTGTTGTTATTATCGATTTTCTCTGGCACTCCTTATTACTGGGATAGGCGTGTACAAGAGGAGGAGGACAACAACACTCAGAAAACAGTCTGCCTGCCTTATGCGAAGGGGTTATCAGAGAAAATACAAAGGATCTGCGGTTCATGTAACATCAGGACAACATTCAACATTGACGACACTTCGCAGATATATCTCCCGAGTAAGACCCCCCTCCATAGAGGAGAACATGACTAAAGACTGTGTGTACGCTATCCCGTGCAGCTGCGGAAACAAATATAAAGGAGAGACAGACCGCCCCCTCAAGGTAAGGCTTCAAGAACACCAGAAAGCTGTAACACGAGGGGAAGAATCAGGCGTGGCTGACCACATATGGAGAGAGAAGGGAGATCACCGCCCTCTGTAGGATCAGGTTTGAGATCATAGACAAGGAACACCATTGGAAAATTCGTAAACTTAAGGAATCAGCACATATGCTAGGCCACAAAAATCTCCTAAGCCGACCAAGCATAGAAATAAATACAATATGGGAACCAGTAATAAGGAGTGCCAGAGAAAAGCGATAATAACAACAAAGATGCAATATGAGCTCTGTTAAAAAAATGATATGATAACAGCAAAAATTTCAATATGAGCACTGGTAAAAATGGTTGCTGAAGACATTAGGTTTATAATACCCAGAAATTCATACACAGATGTCCTCAAGGACAAATGGCACAGTGGATAAAGGCGTTGGTTAGATCAAGTGACAGCACCCAAAGAGTGTGAGGTCAATTAAGGCAGTGGAGAACTTTCAGAGGGAAAATTAACAGAAGATAACTGATAACTGACATCCATTAAACGTGAAACTAGAACAGTCTACACCAGTGATCGAAATAAAGGGTTCAGTTCGACATTCTAACCACGAGAAGAAGGCCAGAGCGTACAACGGCCGAAACGTTGTAATAAATATGGCGACAAAGATGCGGACAATAGTCCGAATAATGTAAATAATATATATATATATATATATATATATATATATATTATATATATAAAATATATATATATATATATATATATATATATATATTATATATATATATATATTATATATATATATATATATTATATATATATATTATATATATTATATATATATATTATATATATATATATATATTATATATATTATATATATATATTATATATATTATATATATATATTATATATATTATATATATATATTATATATATTATATATATATATATATATTATATATATATATATATATATGGAGAGTTCTTTCTTCTACTCGTGTTTCCTCGCTAAATGATTTGTGTGGGTCGCTCCTCTGTATTAACGGTCCTTCTGTAATTCCGATATATACGATTTTTGGTTATTTGATGGAGTGGTATTTGTATCTGACAGTTGCCTGGTGCATGACATTTGTTTGTACGCAGTTACTATTTAGTGGGTATTTGGTCTTTGCTCTTCAGTTACAGTTTCCCATCGAGTTAAATGTGCTATTTATATTCGTTGTTACTAAAATCTTAGAAATCATCAAGTATTTTTTTTATTTGGTAGAGTTCAGATAGTTTAGACATTTCTGAAGGATACGATGCATGACATCTCCCCGAGGTGGTAGATCTAACAAGGCTAATTGCATGGTTCGAGGCCTTATGGTAATATTTGATTTTATAGCATCTTGTAGTGTCGAACAAAACTGTCCCTCGCCCAGCCTGTCTTACGTTCAATTTTCTTATCTTCCGTACTAAATCTTTTATAACATGAAAAAAACGATGTATTGGAAGTGTTTAGCATTTATTATTTCCGCATTCTGAAATTTTATTATGGATTTAGTGTTCACTTCTTTCTCATTCCAGAACATTGTTTCTGCTTTGGAATGGTTTATTCTAAATATTACTTCTTGGTACACTTGGTAAAAAATCCTGATTTTATTTCTTAAAGAACCTTCTTACCTCAATATTCATCTCTGACTAGAAATTACCCCGGGGAATTTCACGGTTTTCTTATTTGAATTTTCTGATGAATCTTAATTCTTAAGATAATGTAAGCTCATGGCGATACTACGACATTAAAATATCCGTAGAAATGCACTTATAGCATCGTTAAATATTTGAGCTTAAAATTTTTAACAAAATATTACAATACCAATCAAAAATATGAATGCTGATCGTTATTTTAAGAAGTAATGGGGTATAAATGAAAATATTCTCATTAAAACCAAGTAGCGTCCCACATAAATGTCTTTCCCGTATTTCTTTTTTTAGCGTTAAAAACTGAATTATCTATATTTTATGATGTGCTTTCAGGAAACGTTAAACACTTTTTTCATTCTATTATTCATTTTCTCGCAGAAAAAAGTATCCGCTCTGTCTTTTCACGCGATCAAAACAGAATAGTTCATTATTTATGACGTGTTGGTAGGGTGTAACGACCTTGCTAACTAAGGTAGGGACAAGCAAACTTATAATAAGATAATGACTAGTTTGGTCGTAAAAGACGAAGATATAAACGCAGAATATACGAGAAGAAAGAATAAATAAAGTAAACACCCATAAACTTACAAAAAATTAAATATTTACAAGATGTAATAAACTTGTTTGTTAAGGACGATGAGAGTAGACGATAAAATGAAAGGTAAGTGTCTGGTTGGCTACTTGTCCATCGAGTTGGCAAATTTGATTGGCTGAGTTACAAGCACACAACTTGCTGATTGGCTCATTTGTTGGCGTACACTTATTCGGAGCGATTTGTTGGCAGACAGTCCGACTCACTAAGCCATTGCGTCTTATGAATTTACAAACGAAAAACGAAAGAGTGGATCGATGTAACATTAAATAAGACAAGCGTCTGATTTGCTCCGTGGTTGGCTTCCATCCGATCTTTCCTTCTGACTTCTTTTTGTTTTGTCTTTTGACTATTTTCTTCACCAAAATAGGTGGACGTGTTTTCTAAGATTATTGGATAAAATTTAAGAACTTTGGCAGAATCTAAAATTAATTTGGAAAACACCAATTCAATGTGTATGCTAATATAGAAAATCCGTTAAAGGGGTTAACCAACAAAACAGCCTTACATTTGAGATAATACAAAGTCTATTTTAGACATATGAAAGAAATAGGAAGATTGAGGCGGAGGAAGATGAGAAGAAGAAGATGATGATGAGAAGAAGAAGAGGAGGAGGAGGAGGAGACGAAGAAGAGGAGGTGGAGGAGGAGGAGAGGCAGAAGAGGAGGAGAGGCAGAAGAGACGAAGAAGAGAAGAGGAGACGAAGAAGAGGAGGAAGAGACGAAGAGGTGGACACGAAGAGGAGGAGAGGAGAAGAAGAAGAGAAGTGGAGGAGGAGAAGAAGAGAAGAGGAGGATGAGGAGTCAAAGAAGAGGAAGAGGAGGAGAGGAAGAAGATGAGAAGGGGAAGATAAATAAAAGAAGAAGAAGAAGAAGAAGAAGAAGAAGAAGACGGGCGGGAAAGAAGAAGAAGAGGAGGAGAGGGAGAAGATAAGAAGAGAGGGGGGAGAGGAAGAAGAGCAGGAGGAGGAGAAGAACCTGAAGAAGGTAGAAGATGAAAGAAGTTGAGGAGGAGGAGGAGAAGAAGAAAAAAAGAGGAGAAGAGGAGAAATAAAGAAAGCGAAAAGAAAGGGATTAGTAAAAAAGAATGAGTTTTAAAAGAGTAAAAATAAGGAGAAATTCATAAAAGGATTGGAAAAATGACAAAAGGAAAGAAGACATTGAAAGGGAATAGGATGAAAGAGAAAGAGGAATAAGGAAAAAGAGGAATAAGGAAAAAGAGGAATAAGGAAAAAGAGGAATAAAGAAAAAGAGGAATAAGGAAAAAGAGGAATAAAGAAAAAGAGGAATAAAGAAAAAGAGGAATAAAGAAAAAGAGGAATAAGGAAAAAGAGGAATAAGGAAAAAGAGGAATAAGGAAAAAGAGGAATAAGGAAAAAGAGGAATAAAGAAAAAGAGGAATAAAGAAAAAGAGGAATAAAGAAAAAGAGGAATAAGGAAAAAGAGGAATAAGGAAAAAGAGGAATAAGGAAAAAGAGGAATAAAGAAAAAGAGGAATAAAGAAAAAGAGGAATAAGGAAAAAGAGGAATAAGGAAAAAGAGGAATAAGGAAAAAGAGGAATAAGGAAAAAGAGGAATAAAGAAAAAGAGGAATAAAGAAAAAGAGGAATAAGGAAAAAGAGGAATAAGGAAAAAGAGGAATAAGGAAAAAGAGGAATAAAGAAAAAGAGGAATAAAGAAAAAGAGGAATAAGGAAAAAGAGGAATAAGGAAAAAGAGGAATAAGGAAAAAGAGGAATAAAGAAAAAGAGGAATAAGGAAAAAGAGGAATAAGGAAAAAGAGGAATAAAGAAAAAGAGGAATAAAGAAAAAGAGGAATAAAGAAAAAGAGGAATAAGGAAAAAGAGGAATAAGGAAAAAGAGGAATAAAGAAAAAGAGGAATAAAGAAAAAGAGGAATAAGGAAAAAGAGGAATAAGGAAAAAGAGGAATAAGGAAAAAGAGGAATAAAGAAAAAGAGGAATAAAGAAAAAGAGGAATAAAGAAAAAGAGGAATAAGGAAAAAGAGGAATAAGGAAAAAGAGGAATAAGGAAAAAGAGGAATAAGGAAAAAGAGGAATAAAGAAAAAGAGGAATAAGGAAAAAGAGGAATAAGGAAAAAGAGGAATAAGGAAAAAGAGGAATAAAGAAAAAGAGGAATAAAGAAAAAGAGGAATAAGGAAAAAGAGGAATAAGGAAAAAGAGGAATAAGGAAAAAGAGGAATAAGGAAAAAGAGGAATAAAGAAAAAGAGGAATAAAGAAAAAGAGGAATAAGGAAAAAGAGGAATAAGGAAAAAGAGGAATAAAGAAAAAGAGGAATAAGGAAAAAGAGGAATAAAGAAAAAGAGGAATAAAGAAAAAGAGGAATAAGGAAAAAGAGGAATAAAGAAAAAGAGGAATAAAGAAAAAGAGGAATAAGGAAAAAGAGGAATAAGGAAAAAGAGGAATAAGGAAAAAGAGGAATAAGGAAAAAGAGGAATAAAGAAAAAGAGGAATAAAGAAAAAGAGGAATAAGGAAAAAGAGGAATAAAGAAAAAGAGGAATAAAGAAAAAGAGGAATAAGGAAAAAGAGGAATAAGGAAAAAGAGGAATAAGGAAAAAGAGGAATAAAGAAAAAGAGGAATAAGAAAAAAGAGGAATAAGGAAAAAGAGGAATAAAGAAAAAGAGGAATAAGGAAAAAGAGGAATAAAGAAAAAGAGGAATAAAGAAAAAGAGGAATAAGGAAAAAGAGGAATAAAGAAAAAGAGGAATAAGGAAAAAGAGGAATAAGGAAAAAGAGGAATAAGGAAAAAGAGGAATAAAGAAAAAGAGGAATAAAGAAAAAGAGGAATAAGGAAAAAGAGGAATAAGGAAAAAGAGGAATAAGGAAAAAGAGGAATAAAGAAAAAGAGGAATAAGGAAAAAGAGGAATAAGGAAAAAGAGGAATAAAGAAAAAGAGGAATAAGGAAAAAGAGGAATAAAGAAAAAGAGGAATAAAGAAAAAGAGGAATAAGGAAAAAGAGGAATAAAGAAAAAGAGGAATAAGGAAAAAGAGGAATAAGGAAAAAGAGGAATAAGGAAAAAGAGGAATAAAGAAAAAGAGGAATAAAGAAAAAGAGGAATAAGGAAAAAGAGGAATAAGGAAAAAGAGGAATAAGGAAAAAGAGGAATAAAGAAAAAGAGGAATAAGGAAAAAGAGGAATAAAGAAAAAGAGGAATAAAGAAAAAGAGGAATAAAGAAAAAGAGGAATAAGGAAAAAGAGGAATAAGGAAAAAGAGGAATAAGGAAAAAGAGGAATAAGGAAAAAGAGGAATAAGGAAAAAGAGGAATAAAGAAAAAGAGGAATAAGGAAAAAGAGGAATAAAGAAAAAGAGGAATAAAGAAAAAGAGGAATAAGGAAAAAGAGGAATAAAGAAAAAGAGGAATAAAGAAAAAGAGGAATAAGGAAAAAGAGGAATAAGGAAAAAGAGGAATAAGGAAAAAGAGGAATAAGGAAAAAGAGGAATAAGGAAAAAGAGGAATACGGAAAAAGAGGAATAAAGAAAAAGAGGAATAAGGAAAAAGAGGAATAAAGAAAAAGAGGAATAAGGAAAAAGAGGAATAAAGAAAAAGAGGAATAAAGAAAAAGAGGAATAAGGAAAAAGAGGAATAAAGAAAAAGAGGAATAAGGAAAAAGAGGAATAAGGAAAAAGAGGAATAAAGAAAAAGAGGAATAAGGAAAAAGAGGAATAAAGAAAAAGAGGAATAAAGAAAAAGAGGAATAAGGAAAAAGAGGAATAAAGAAAAAGAGGAATAAAGAAAAAGAGGAATAAGGAAAAAGAGGAATAAGGAAAAAGAGGAATAAGGAAAAAGAGGAATAAGGAAAAAGAGGAATAAGGAAAAAGAGGAATAAAGAAAAAGAGGAATAAGGAAAAAGAGGAATAAAGAAAAAGAGGAATAAGGAAAAAGAGGAATAAGGAAAAAGAGGAATAAAGAAAAAGAGGAATAAGGAAAAAGAGGAATAAAGAAAAAGAGGAATAAGGAAAAAGAGGAATAAGGAAAAAGAGGAATAAAGAAAAAGAGGAATACGGAAAAAGAGGAATAAAGAAAAAGAGGAATAAGGAAAAAGAGGAATAAAGAAAAAGAGGAATAAGGAAAAAGAGGAATAAAGAAAAAGAGGAATAAGGAAAAAGAGGAATAAAGAAAAAGAGGAATAAGGAAAAAGAGGAATAAGGAAAAAGAGGAATAAAGAAAAAGAGGAATAAGGAAAAAGAGGAATAAAGAAAAAGAGGAATAAGGAAAAAGAGGAATAAGGAAAAAGAGGAATAAAGAAAAAGAGGAATAAGGAAAAAGAGGAATAAAGAAAAAGAGGAATAAAGAAAAAGAGGAATAAGGAAAAAGAGGAATAAGGAAAAAGAGAATAAAGAAAAAGAGGAATAAAGAAAAAGAGGAATAAGGAAAAAGAGGAATAAGGAAAAAGAGGAATAAAGAAAAAGAGGAATAAGGAAAAAGAGGAATAAGGAAAAAGAGGAATAAGGAAAAAGAGGAATAAAGAAAAAGAGGAATAAGGTAAAGTCAAAAGCAAAGAAGGAAAATGAAAAATCGGAGAAAATGTTATTAATTCAATAAACAAGATTTATGTAAATAAGAAAAAGTAGAAGGTACCTCTGATACCCTGAAATTCCCCCATGATGTGGGGTATTACTCCTTGTTTAAGAACCCATGCCTTGGGTGGGTGACGTGCTATGCATTTCATAAGCTCACATATCAATAAACTCAATCGTGGGTGACGTGCTATGCATTTCATAAGCTCACATATCAATAAACTCAATCGGAGTACGTCTGAATGAACAACGTTACCCAAACTGAAGGCATTTCTGGGGCCCACCTGCATCGTTATATGCCTTTTTATCGAAACAATCTAACCATATCGCACACTTTTGGCTGTGATGCATGTGCCTCGTATACCCATATCAAAGATATTGACATGCGTATATTTATCTGCCGGGATCACTTTGTGGGCGTGTTCTTCTATGAAGCGCGTCTAATAAAAACTTATCTCTTGTGGCCCTTAACATTTTTTTTTCACTTTACCAAGCCACACTTCCCTTTCCCCTATTTATTTACACAAGCTCATCAAGTTGTCCTCCTCCTCTTCTTCTTCCTCCCCTCCCTCTCCTCCTCCTCCTCTTATCCCTCTTCTCTTTTTCCTCTCCCCTCTTCTTCTTCTCCTCTTCCTCCTCAATTTTCCTATTTCTTTCATATGTCTAATATAGACTTTTTATTATTTCAAATGTAAAGCTCGTTGACTTCTATCTTACTCTTCACTCAATACGCCCTGTGCGGGTTTAGTTTTCCGAGCATTCTTTCCTTATTATATATTCTAGGAATTTCAGCCGACTGTCCCTGATTTTGATTTTGAGTATAAGCGTTCTTTATTGCGGCCAATTTTTTAAAGATTATTTCTTTCCCTACGCGCTCCGTTAATGGAATTTTCAGTATCCTTCTGAAAAAAAAAAATCCACATTTCTGTTGCTCACATTTTTCTCTCTACTCGTAGGGATATTGTCACTATAATTTCTGAGGATGTATAACACGCAGCAACCAAGCAGCCTTTTTCTTTGCTTCTAACGAAATTGTTCCGTTTACCAGCATGTTGCTTAGCTTTTAGAAGGCATTTTTCTCTAGTCGATTGCGTGTTCGGATTTCGGCGTCGCATATTCGATCCGCCTTCAAATTTCTGTACATGCTTGATGATGACATCTCCAATTTGCAGTTCGCATCTTGGGCTTTTCCTCCTGTTTATGACCATACTTTCTGTCTTCTGCCAGTTGATCATTAGTCCTTTATTTTCTCAATATAATAATAACAATTATTTACATCGTTCGGGTAATCTCTTTGGCTCTAGTTACCGGATCTAACCAACGAGGACACATGGTCCCGCGGATAAAGGCGTTGGTTAAATCCAGTGACTAGACCCAAAGAGTTGTGAGTTCAATACTAGGCATTGCTTATTCTGATGTTGAGTTATAGAATAAGCACTGAACACATTATCACTTAACATTGTTGTTATTATTATCTATCTATATCTCTGAGATGACGTATTATGGTTACATTATTCGGACTGATATCCTTATCTTCATTGGCATATTCACAACGTTTCGGTCGTTGTACGCTCCGGCCTTCTTCAGGTGATTGGCATTTCAAACAATCTACCCAAGAAAGAAACAAAGGTAACGGTAATAACCCGGTAAGACATTGTACTGAATATAAAGCAAACCACCACTACTAGTACTACTAGCACCACTACTACAAGCACCATCACCGATAGTAGTGCCACCACTACTACGTTCTGGGTAAGACGATAAACTACATCCGCGTCCTGGCTAAAACGATAAACTACATCTGATTATAAGGCCTTTGATCAGGATGTTTTGAGAAGCATTGAACCACCTCTTAATTGCTGGTGATCCTATGGTCCATTCTAATCTGTCAGGGTCCCAGCTATGGGCAACTCGATAACCCTGCAAAAGGGGGTCAAAAGTATAAAAATAGGTTTTAATACCAGCAATATTTTTGGGAAAATGATTACCAGCAACAATTTTTTGAAGAAAAAACTATTACCAACAATACATTTTTGAAAAAAAAATAATACCAGCAACAAATTTTTTGAAAAAATTATTACTATCAATACATTTTTTAAGTAGTATTACCAACAATACATTTTTGGAAAAAAATATTACCAGCAATAAAAATCTTGTTGGCATTAAATAACCCATTGAGGTTGATATGCCGTAAAACAAAGCAAAGCAAACCAAAACCACCACCACCGCCACTACTACTACCACCGAGAGTAGTGCCACCACTACTAATACTTCCACCGATAGTAATGCCACCATTACTACTACTACTACCACCGAGAATAATGCCACCACTACTACTACCACCAATAGTAGTACCAACACTACTATTACAACCACAAGTAGTACTACTACTGATAGTACACTACTACCACCACACAATTGTGAAATAATATGTCTTAGTCGAAGTTATTAATATTGAAGCGTTTGGGTAAAACTGCCAAGATTTGATCTCTAATGAAACCCGACAGACACGGTTCAGTGTGAACAGTCAGCATGTCCGAGATCATATTCATTCCTATTGAAAGTCCCTGAACATCAACAAACTAAATGTTGGTAGTCCTAAAAAATGATTAACGTAACTGAGGAGATTTATCCTCACATGATTCTCAACGAGAACGACTGATTGCAAATGGTGGCATCAACACACATAGATCAATGTTTAAAAAGTAAAAAAAAATAATGTAAGGAAAAAAACGTTTTCAAAACCTGGATCAGAAAATAGAATAAAGAATAAGAAAAACAGAAGAAAAAAAGAGCGAATGTAAAACACAGAGGAACATGGGAAAATCCCGAAATATGAGTAAAGCATTCGTATTATTATTTTTATTATTATTATTTCTATAAAAAAAAAAAGAGAAAGAAAAGGGGATTTGATTTCCGCTTTAATTCCATCGACAGGCCAGCCTTTCATTCGGTGACCGGAGCGACCAAAGCACTTTGTCTCCTAATGTCAGTAGTATTCAGAAGGTTCTCCCCTCACACGAAAGACGCACTGAATTCAATACACTGAGACATGGCCTTCAATTCCTGACTAAGCCTTTTCGTGTCGGAACGTGCATCTTTCCATAGATCTGCCTGGCATCCGTTAAACTGATAAAAGGACACAAGGAATATCTGTACAGCCACAGAACCGATCATTTCTGGTCTTAACAACATGCCAAACTGATTAATATATTATGCATATCTAGTTAGGATTCCATATATATATATATATATATATATATATATATATATATATATATATATATATATATATATATATATATATATATATCTGTCTATCCAGACATCCATCTATATATATTTATTTATCTATCTATCTGTCCATTCATACCTATCTCTCTCTCTATATATATATGTATATATAAAGTTGGCGGAGTGATGGATAGCGGCTTGAATTGATGAATCGGAGAGCCTAGTTCGAATTACAGTCGAATCCATTACGTGCCAATAACTATGGGAAAGTTATGACTCCTCTTCTAACCTCCAGATATGAGCAAATAGCAGGACAGACTGGGCTCTATAGCCTTGGATGGCAGTTCATCTATGAGAAAGACAACTCAGAATTCAAAACCTGCAGAGGGTCGTTTGGGGACCTTGTGGCACGTAGTACACCAGGTCTCTGTATTCCGGCCTTCAAAAGGTGAGGTTGGTCCTGCACAAAACCTTCACCACTATAATCAAATCTCATGTGTTGGTGTTGGGCTGTCAGTTTCCTTGGAACTGATCTGCTTGGCCCTTATACATCGAATTCGACGGGAGAGTCGAGTATATATATATATATATATATATATATATATATATATATATATATATATTGTCGAACTATCTATCTATCTATTCATCTATATATCCATCCATCCATCCCTATATATTTATGTATCTGTCCATATCTATCTCTTCCTCAGTCTGTTCATATCTATCTAACTTATTCTTTTCCTGTCCTGGGTAAGACGATAATCTATGTCCAACAGCAAGGCCTCTGAACAGGAGGTTTTGAGGTGTATGGAACCGCCTCTTAATTGCTGGTGATCCCAGGTCCACCCTGACCCGGGGTAGTAGCCCCAGCTATACGAAAACTTGGGACAAATAATATGAAAGTGTAAAAATAGGTTTTATTACCTTAAATACTTTGTAAAAAAATTATTACCAGCAATAATTTTTCAAAGGAAAAATTACTACTAGCAATACTTAAAAAATACTATCAAGTATACATTTTCGAAAAAAAAACTAACCAGAAATAGATTTTTGAAGGAAAAAAATATTACCAGCAATAATTCTTATGAAGAAAATGTTAGGAGCAATAAAAACTGTCGGCATTAAATAACCCGTTGAGGTTGATATGCCGTAAAACAAATCAAACCAAACTCTTTCCACACTAATCTTGCATCAATCTGTTCGTATCTAGCTACATCAGATTTTATAATGCAAGTGAACGTTTTCCTGATAAAATTGATATTAAAATATTAAAATTTTCAGGGCATAGTTGTGTTTATCTGATTATTTTGTCGTGTGAGTGACAATTTAAACGTGAACTAAAAATATTGATTAGATCTTGTTTTGCGGTGTCAAGTTTTATTCGGTAATCAAACTAAATGGAACATAACTTTTTCTTTTCGGAGGCGGGGGCTGAATCATATAATCTTAAATATAACATTTACGTGAATAAATGGGTATTTTTATTATTTTCCATGTTAATCTGAGCTCCTGAATAACATGTAACCTTTAAGACACGTAAATCAATTTATTTTGTTAATGCTTCTATTATTTCGAATTTACATTGTTGTCGCTATTTGTTTATATTGCTTAGCAAAACTACTCTTTCCTTGAAGATTATTTCCCATTTTCATATATGTCGCGTTTAATGATTTACTCTAAGTTTTCTATTGATTGATATTCGCTGATTTTAGACGTGTTGCATTAATTTTTTGCTTTTCAATTGTTTGTTAGTTTTTTTTTTTGTAATGTGGACAATATACCCAGCTTTACAAATTGTGAAGGATCGTTGTCCCGCATGATTATTACCTTAAAGAAAACATCTTGATTGTGTACCTGTAAAATTCTAAAAACGTCTTGTTTAACGTAGCGGTATACACTGATGTTCACTGAACGTGGCTGCAAATGGAAAATGACTTTTTAATTTGACATCTCCCGAGGCTGAATTCTTGTCTCTCTCGGAGCTGTCCAGGATCAATTTTTTTTGTGGGGGTTGTCTAGGAAGAGTATGGGATGGAAGCTAGAATTTATGACACGAGAAAGGAGTTCACGCTCCATATGAATAGGAAAGTTCGATATGCTAGCCAGTTCAGCCAGATGAAGGATACAAGGACCCGCCCTCATCGTTTTCTGCATTTCAAAAATCTAGTTGCAGCGAAGTTTTGAAGAATTATATGCATTTATCTTGACACTGTATCCAATTAATTTATCTACAAAAATAAATGTAGAATATCACAATGTCAGTGAGTAACATTTATTCACCTTTATTCCTAGATGCCGTAGCCCAACATATCATACCATTTTCGAATCAAGCCGACTCAATGAGCCAATTAAAAATATCCCGGACCGGATCCGAACCCGCAACCTTGAAATTTTGGATTGCCAAGTTTTTATTACTGCGATTGTTTTCAGATTCCGCCATCTTGGTTTCTACTGATAGAAATACTTAGCGTGGCGTAAATCTCTAACTTTCAATAGCTCATGTTCAAATGAAAAAAATTACTGTTCGCAAATTACAGTGTTTCAGAATAAAATTGTCCTTTTCAAATTTACTCCTAGAGGCCGTAGTGCAACATAGCATACCCTTTTGAAAGCAGGCTAACTCAATGATCCAATTGAAATATTCCGTGTCGGATCCGGACATGCAAACCAAAAAGTTTGGATTCGATATTTTTCATAACTACGATTGTTTGCGGTGAATTTTAAGACTAATTTTTGCGACCACATTTTTTGTACGATCACATTAAGGAATAATTGAAATTAATTGCGAAATCCAGCGAAATTCATCCATGAAATATTAATAATTGTTTGTACTGAAAGTAAGGACCTACGTACATCAAATTGTCTTTAAATTAAGTGGCGGCAGAAGAATTATCGTTGAGCTTTTAAAAGGCAATCTTAAATATTAATGCGGTACATAAATGCAGCGATTAATTTTCAGTTCTTCTGTAGTTTGTAGTTGCTTATAATATGTAGCATGCCACGCAAAAAAGAAATCTCTGCCAACAGAGGACTAGATTATAATCAAAAGATCCAAGGCTGCAGCGAGGAAAAGAACGTCCCGTGCAAATGAAAACCCAGATCAGACGGCAGACGTGTGCTGATAACTGGATAGTTTCTGACAGCATTTAAAATGTGTTCTTCGTGGTCAGGCGTACGAGTGGTTTGCGGGCTTCCTCGATCAATAGTTTGTGGTGCCGCGTATGCTGTCTCAGCAACGCGACGATAAACAGCAGAAAATTTGGGACTCCAGAGCGTTTAGTCTGGAAACGCAATCTGATACTGTCGTGTAGACTCTTGTTCATTACCATACGCGCGGCCGTGTGTAAACATCATATATGCCTGCTCACGATATGCATATCTTGCCACTGTTTAACGGAACATTTCTCAGTTACGTCATTACGACACACGTTAAATATTTAGACTAGCCACAAATATACACGAATGAAAAATGTAACCTAGTCTAGATGCCAACAGAACGCTATCTACCGTTAACTTTCTTTAAACTTATTAAAACAAAAACTAAGGATTTGCGGACATATAAATAGACAGTTGTCCTTGTTTTGGTGTGATAAGCCCGCCCCAAAGTTTGTAAAGGTATTTTTGATACACCCTCTTCATATATTGTAGCAAACTGACGAAAGAAACCTTCAGTATCTGTCTATATTTCTAAATATAAACAGATACAAATATAAAAGGGAGACAGGCCGCGCCCCTTAAGGAAAGCCTTCACGAACACCAAAAATCTGTAACACGAGTGGAAGTGGAAAAATCAGGCGTAGCTGACTACATATGAAAAGAAATAAGGGGATCACCGCCCTCTGTGGGATCAGGTTGAAATCATAGACAAAAGAACATAAAAATTCGTAAACTTAATGAATCAGCAAATATGCTAGGCCACAAAAATCTCTTGAGCCGACCAGGCATAGATATGAATACAATATGGGAACCAGTAATAAGTGCCAGAAAAAAAGAAAAAAAAAAAAAGCCTCGGATCGTGTGGTTTTGAGGAGCATCAAACGATCTCTTAATTGCTGTTGTTCTCAGGTCCACCTTCACACCATTAGGGTCCCACTATGTTAAATAGTTAGCCCTCAAACTGAGATCAAAACCTATGTTTTTTGTTGATCCAAGCAACTTTTTTCTTCTATAGCCCGTTTTTTTTATTTAGGGTCCTTGTGCCATCCATTCACTCAAATTCAACACGTTGGTTACTCGCTGTCTCCCACTCCATACATCTCTTGACATCAGTGTACCTTGTGAGCTTCATTTTCTACAGGCATTCTATCCCCAGTAAGCGTCCCAAATGTTCCAGCTGTCACCTTCACATTATTAACAACAATGTATTTGTATTTCCCATTTCCTTCATCGTTTTCACTGACTGCATGGGATTTTTTATGTCATCTTCCTTTCAGGACGTAGGCGATCTTGTCCTTCTCCAGATACATTTTCTCTTCTTTATTTGCGCATTGCCTTTAAGAAAGATTATCGAGTAGTTTCCCGTTGTCTTCTGAATTCAAAGTAATCATTCTCCTAGACTGGAGTCTACTCATGGCTTCCACTCATAATTATATCTACTTATAGATTACAACACTACAGAGAAATAATCACAAGCCAGTGAGATATGTCTTTATCATTATCATTGTTTCTCCTCGTCTGAGTTGATTTCGCCATAGGGTTGTTACATTTTTGTACAAACACGTTTATGCCTTTTCATGGGTATTTCTTGAATTTCAAAACATAATTCAAACTCTAGAAATTCTTATTTTCTTTTATACAATTTGGATATAATTAAGGTTACATTTAGCTTCTACAAATTCCAAGAAATCAGTATATGAAATCAGTATATGGTATTTCTTCAAGAATTTCATAGCCTAAAGCCATGGGTCGCTAATATACACGGACATAACGGTATTTCAATCACTAACCTGGCACTGAATCTCCCAAGTATCCATTCTTCAAGGACAAAGTCGACTGCTTAGAGGAGAAATAGGTTGTTCGCCATTCGCAAATTGCCCAAATGGAAAGAGGACGAATCCCTTGAAAATATTTATTCAAATAACAGTTTACAGCCGCGCTTAAACACTGACATCTGTCAACTGTTTCAAAATAAATGCAGGCGATAACACGAAAGGTTTTAACCAAAAAGCTTTACCTCAAAATCGTGAACGGAAGTGATATCTTTTTAAAGGAAGTTATAATCAGCTGTAGGAAATAATAGGTGCATTCGGAAACATTGTATTTTTTTTTTTACTTCCGTTAATATTTCCATGGCTGGATATGATGTATCGAAGTGGAAATCTTGAAGACATGCTATGATTCTCTGATATAATCAAAGAAAAATTAGAATAGCGAATAAATGCTCTGAGGGGGACCGCTTTAGATCAATTTAGGGTTTTGTTTAATTAAAAAAATATGAAGACCCTAAGGGTTAAATAACAACAAAAATTTAGCATCATAATAAAATAATGGATTGATGTTAGGGAAACCTTAGAAGTGTCTTTGACGTCTACTCATCTCTTTATTGCTTGTACAATCAGTAAATCGGTCGTATGCTGTTTACGAAATTCAGGAAAAATTAATATTCAAGAAAAATGAGTTCCAAGCTGCGGCATATAACAATATTGTTAAATAATATGACAGCCTTATTACAGCTGACAGAGGAGTCACAGTTATAAACGTCTGAAAAAGCCTTCAAGTTACACATGTCAATGGTTGTATTTTAGTGCAGTCTCTTCGCTACTCTGCGCATTGGGTTTCCAGAATTGTGATAGATTATCAACAAGCATATTGTCGTTGTGGCCTAAAATCTTCTGAAGTTTGATAATACGGATAATCTCTAGAGGACAAGAAGCGAGATGAAATTAGCATGTGGCAAGATCGCCACGAGATTTTGTTTTAACCTTTTCACCGCAAGCAAAGCAGGAATGCCACTAGTGCGCAGGGGGTGGGGGTTATAGGGAGTGAAAGTGAAAGTGAAAGTGAAAGAAGACTGAATAGGGAGGAAGATACGAAGACAGAAGTTGGCGATTGATGTTGCATTTACATTTTTGAAGATTGTAATTATCAAGGAAACAAGTAAACCGAAGGGAGTTCCACAGGTGGGAAGAGCGGGAAAAGAGTATCCTGTAATAGAAGTGGTGTTTACATATAACAATTTCAACAGAAAAAGGGTGAGACCTAGATGACAATCTAGTAGCATGCTTAAATTCATGTATTTGGGGAACCTGGGAAAAAGGCCTGTCAGTACAGTTACCAAGAAAATATTTGTAGAGAAGATAGAGGGAAGCCGCGTCACGTTGGTGAAAAAGTGACCGAAGTCGATTATATTACAGATGTTTCTTCGGATTTTGTGAAGAATTTCGAGTGGAACAGCAGAAACACCAATGCCAATGCACGGACAAATGGTAGTCTTGTAAATGTGCAAGATGGATTCTGGTGAGTAAGGTTTTCTGGTACAAAAGAGAGACTCAAATTTCCTTGCAGTAGATGCAGCTATTGATTCGATGGAGTTGCTCTTCTTGAAGTCAGTGGAAAACATGAAGCCAAGAAAGTGCAGTACTTTGCTCTCCTGAAGTCTAGCGTCCGCCATGCTGATGGCAGACAGAAAAGTTTACATTGTGGTTACATTGAATATTCAATAACGCTTCTACGAAAGTAACTAAGAAACTTCTTCGAGTTGGTTAGACATGGCCCTTTTTTTACAGGCGAAAACAATGATTGAGAAAGGTAATATGTCGAAGGATAGACTGGAACTTCTGACATAATTTTCTATACATAATATGAAGCTAGTTTTCAATATTTTCTTCCTGTCCATATCACGTCCATTACTCTTTATCACTATTTTGTCATAGTGTATTTGGCTCCAATAAGTGTGTTGTATTATTCTTACTTTAATTCTCATTAATGTTCATGTCATTATTATAATCAATCTCCTTTGCTTTTGTTTGTCAACGCCATAATTAAGAACTATTATATATAATAGTCTAATTAAAGCTATTGACGTCTTTAAAATAATGAGAAGAGAGCCCCTATTAATAACGGTTTTGATAGCGACGCTTTATATCAGTATGAAAAATCTCTATTTTAATTAAGCTGAAAGTAAAATAAATCTGAACGCTTTTAATGTAAATTGGTCATGTTAGGACTATATAAGAAACATTATATTTCACAAAAAAAAAAGAAAAAAAAAAGGTCGTCTAGTGTATTTGTGGAGTATAACGCTTGTAAATGCACACCGTCTTTGGAATTAAAGACGTCAATATCACGCCCGACGTACACACATATACACGCACACATTATATATATATATATATATATATATATATATATATATATATATATATATATATAAAATTAATACAAAAAGTTTTGTTACTTAGCGTTACGATCCTTATAAATATATATATATATATATATATATATATATATATATATATATATATATATATATATATATATAAGGATCGTAACAGCGATAAGAAAAAGTTACTCATAGTTACACGCAGAGCGATAGTTAGACAGAAAATTAGAAAACCTCCAATAAAATGTTACAAAAATTATGAGAAAAAAAACACTAAAAATTAGTAATAATAACATCTGCCTGGTACAAGGACACAGCTTTTGAGCACCGAAGCAGATTAATCTGCCACCATTCGAGCTTGTACACGATCGCATTTTGGTGATTGTTGTAATTGAATATTTTCGTTCCTGTCTTTATTAAGCACAAAAGAACGGCGAAAGAATAACTCTTCCCTCGAAGGTATAAAGGAGGATATATTTAAGACGCATAATAAGCCGTAATTGAAGAGATAGCTAAGCTTTTAAGAAAGACTGGCATAATCGAGTTTGGTAGATTATAGATATTGGGTAGTAAGTCTGGCATCAACATTATAAATAATGAAGAACAGACGCGTGATGTTAGATTTTAGACAGTGCAAGATATTGATTTGGGATTTTATTGACTAACAAAGACATAACATAGATTATAAGAATTGTCAGCTAAAGATATCATTTTCTTAATTGTTTGAGTGGTTGAATGCTTTTTGTTACTTTTTATTAGATTCATATTTGCTGTAAGTGTCTACCTCCTGACTACAATAATTGTTACATTGGCACCTATATTATTTACGCTAAATGCAGCAGCCATTTTGCAGCAGAAGTAGCACTACGCGGCAGGCTGAAAAGTTGATAGGATGGCTATGAAGGAATGGAGCTAGAGCTGTGAAATCTTGCATGCATTAATTTCAACTCTTCTTGTTAATAACTGCATTGTTTCCTTCCAAATAAACTGGCATCCTACTGTGCAAAGAAGACTTCAAATGTAACATGTAGCAACTTTTCTTGAAAATGGACAAAATCTGGCATCGTGGTGTTATAAAGTATCCGCGGGAGAATGGTCTAGCTGACGAGAACATTCTTTCTGGTATGGTAGCTACATTAGATGACGCTCCACCTTTAGCAACAGTGCAAAAATGGGCATTTAAATTTAAGAGGATGGGAGGGAGAATCTTGAAAATGACCCACCGTCTGGACGTTCTGCAACTGCCATCATTGATAAAAGCATTGATAGTGTTCACAATATGGTAATGGATGATAGGCGATTGACTATAAATCAAATGGTCAATGCTATTAGTAAATCTTGTGAAGAGTTGAGAATATTCTGCACAAAGAACATGGCATAACGAAAGGTTTTGCTCGGTGGTTGCCACGACTTCTGACACGCGATTAAAAGCGCATCAACCTGATCACATCTCGTAAGAATGAGACTGTTTGACGCAGATAAAGCTGGTTTCATTGAACGTTTCCTAAGTCAGGATGAGTTCTGGGTTCATCACTGAATCAGAGACAAAAAGGCAATCCATACAATAGGAACACCCCTTGTCACCTGCTCCAAACATAGCTAAGGTCGTTTCGTCTGCAGGGAATTAGATGGCCTGAGTTTTTTAGGATGCGAAACGCATTGTGATTATTGACTATTTTCAAAAGGGCCACATCATCAATGGAGAGTACTATTCCAACATGTTGAAACAGTAATGAAAAGAAATGTCCAGAAAAAACTGACGAAAGGCGTCTTATTTAATCAGGATAAGGCTCCAGCATACATGTCCTTGGTTTCAACGCCTGTGTGACTATAGCTTTGAACATATTGATCACCGTCACTGTTGTACTAATTTACCTATCATCTGTTCCCCAAAATGAAAAAAAATACTTGCCTGAGAACCATTATCAGAATGTTGATGACGTCATGTCAGTTGTTGACTTTTGTGAGCAACGCGATGAACAGTCTTTTTTGCAGAGTCAGATGTCAGTTTATCCGGAAAGAAACAATTATTAAGAAGAAGAGTTGAAATGAATGCATGCAAAATATTGCTGCTCCAGAATCATTCCTTCATAGCCAGCTTATAAACTTCCCAGCCCAACATCGTAATGTCCGGGATGCGCGTATGTGTAATCAAATTTCCGTGGTACGAGAAACGGCGGGTTTCGTAAGAGAATATCATCGATTAAACTCAGTTCATTTTCAAGAAATGGTCTAAAAATTGCGACGTTGCCGCTTGGACACTTGATATGTTTTCTCCTTTTTGCTAATACCACATCTCGTTCATTTGGGGCTGTCGAGTTTGAGATAAACCTCGACATCCAACTTTCTAAGTAACTAAATCTATCTATTTGGCGCGATGCCTATATAAAGAGATTGAACATTATACATTTATATATACATTACTACTTCAATATATATATATATATATATATATATATATATATATATGTATATGTATGTTTATGAAAAACTAGGTAATCCGTATGGGTAGACCCAAGGAGGATAAAATCCAGAGAGCTCAATCTAAATCAGAGCTAAGAATTTAAATAAAAACAAATCACTTTAAGGTTCCATATAATAAATTATTTTGCCACAGCCCTATTAAAGGACTGCGGATCATCAGACTTTACTTCAAAATGTTGAAACGAAAAATGAAAAGAGATTTACACACTTTTGACGGGCAGTATATATATATATATATATATATATATATATATATATATATATATATATATATATATATAAACAAAATAGGTGGAGAATAAGATAGATATATAAATGTGAATATTATGGATGAAAAAAATGAATGTATCTTTTTTTAATCCGACATATTTTTATCATTTCAAACGTCATTTTTAGTGGATACCCCCATTTAAGTAGACGATCTGTTTATATTAAACAGCGTTTTATTTCGTCTACTGGCATGTGCACACGAGAAAACTTGTGGCTTAAGTTTTTTCGAATATACACAAAAAATTCCGTTCGATATATATATATATATATATATATATATATATATATGTGTGTGTGTCTGGACATGAATCAACACAACATGGTTACTGCCAGTTTGTTTCTATCTACCTCTCTCACATAACCCAATGATTCACTGCAAAACCTACCCAAGTTCTGACTGCGGAAGCGATCATCGCCCTATCATATGTAAACTAAGAGTGAAACTACGGAAACTGTAATGGCCAAACGCAGAACCCAAATTGCAAAACAACTCCTCAATGACCCAAACCTGAATGAAAAATGTCTGGACAGTGTAAAGAGTAGATACGAGGGACAAAATAGAAATGGAAACTCGAAATGAGAAGCTGTAGTGACATCAGCAAACGATATCATCCTAAAGAAGAATGGTTGAAGAAGGAAAAAATAATGGATCACTGATGAGTTTCTTGATATGATGCAAACAAGACAGAAAACTCTGCCAAGACACGGAGAGGAATACAGAAAAATACACAATGAAATAGTGATTAAATGCAGGCAGGTGAATGAAGAGTGGACAAACAAAAATGTACAGAAAAATATACAGTGAGTAACAAAGGAGATATGCATAAGCAAACACGAAGGAGATATGCATAAGCAAACACGAAGGAGATATGCATAAGAAAACTCGAAGGATATATGCATAAGCAAACACGAAGGAGATATGCATAAGCAAACTCGAAGGATATATGCATAAGCAAACTCGAAGGATATATGCATAAGCAAACTCGAAGGATATATGCATAAGCAAACTCGAAGGATATATGCATAAGCAAACTCGAAGGAGATATGCATAAACAAGCACGAAGGAGATATGCATGAACAAGCACGAAGGAGATATGCATGAGCAAACACGAAGGAGATATGCATGAGCAAACACGAAGGAGATATGCATAAGCAAACACGAAGGAGATATGCATAAGCAAACACGAAGGAGATATGCATGAGCAAACACGAAGGAGATATGCATGAGCAAACACGAAGGAGATATGCATAAGCAAACACGAAGGAGATATGCATGAGCAAACACGAAGGAGATATGCATGAGCAAACACGAAGGAGATATGCATGAGCAAACACGAAGGAGATATGCATGAGCAAACACGAAGGAGATATGCATAAGCAAACACGAAGGAGATATGCATGAGCAAACACGAAGGAGATATGCATAAAAAAACAAGGGAACTGATAGAACAGGAGGATGGGACACTCATATTAGAGAAGGAAAAATTCTTCAGCGCTGGAACGAATATATTGTATAAATCTTGTATGACGAAAGAACAACCGGCAATACACAGAAATACCGACGGGCCTGCAATTCTAAAAAAAACGAAGTAGAAACGGAACTGGCGAAATTGAACAGAAACAAAGCGGCAGGGCCAGGCGGAATAGTAAAAGAGATGTTGACAGCCTCAGATGATTACGGAAATAATAAATGGAAATCACAACAGCGGGGATATACCGAAAGACCTAAGCAGATCTATTTTCATAGCATTGCCTAAGAAACCAGGCGCAAACGCATGTGAACTCCACCGAACAACCATCCGTCATGACAAAACTAATCATCCGTATTCTGATGAATAGATAGCGCAACAGAATCAGGCCAGAGATAGGACAAGAACAATTTGGGTTCGTTAAAGACACTGGAATAAGGAACGCGATATTCATGCACAGAATTTTATTAGGAAGAGAAATATAAAAGCAGAAGAACGTGCACCTATGTTTTATAGACTACTAAAAAGGCGTTCGACAAAGCACACCACAAAGATCTGTTTGAGCTGCTCAGCAACCTTGACATATTCGGAAAGGCATTAGAATAATCAAAAACCTCTACTGGCAGCAAACCGCTTGCATAAAGATGAAAAATGAATTCAGCAGATATGCAAAAATAGAAAGAGTCTTATCACCGGACCTATTCAACATATTCAGAGAAGAATTCTAAGAGAATTGGAAATTCTACCGAGATTTATCATTGGCGGCCAGGATCTTAACGACATAAGATATGCAGATAGCACAGTGCTGATAGACACGGAAAGGAAAGTACGAAACCTCCTGCAGAACCTCACGAAGGAAAGCGAATAGAAAGAACTAAGCATAAACTACAAAAAAAGATAAGAATGCATGGTCATCAGCAAAAAGATGAGCCCGGAATGCGATGAACAGGTCAGGAAATTAAAATCAAGCACATACGGAAACTTAAGTATCTGAGAAATATTCTGATAGAGGACGGTAAGTTTGACGCTGAGATTCAAAAAAGCTAGGCACTGTATTATAAGAGGGTTTCGTTGGTAACAAAGAAAAGAGTACTGAACTGCTACATCATACATGTCCCCCTTTACGACAGCAAATGTTGGACGGTCTCCTCAAAGATGAAGAAGTGACAGGAGGCAGCTGAGGTGTGGTTCTACAGAAGGATGCTAAGGATACCGTGGAGCGAACATGTGTGCAACGATGAGGTTTTGGAGAGTATGCAAACCAAGAGGAAACTCATAATTAACATAAGGAAGAGGCAGCTGAAATTTATGTAACACGTAATGAGAAAGAAAGGCTTGGAAAATTTGATACTCACAGGGTGGAAAGAAGGAAAGAGGAACAAGGGAAAGTAACGTGGGACAATGGCCTTAAGCAAGTGGATGGCAGAACAGGGTCCGCGAGAAATGACAACAAGTCAAAGTTTATTCAGCGCTAGAAGGGACAGGAGAAAATGGAGAGCCATGATCGCCTACGTCCTGAAGGTACACGGAACATAAAAGAAGATATATGTCAGTACATAAAATTTACCAAAAGATTTCTATCTTAAGTTGCCTACTGACTTTTCTTTATCTTCAGACATTCTTCTTGCTCAGGTTACACAGACACAAACAAATAATAATAATGATAATGATAATAATAATATTAATAATGATAATAATAATAAACAACCAATCCGAAAGTTCCAACTCGTATTTGATGTTGTAAATATCAAACTTGTTTTCACTGAATCCGTTCCGTGAGGATGTGACAGAAAAAAGTACCACGTGACCAAAAGACGGAATACGAAGGAAATAAAATCGCTGGATTTTAGTTTTCAAGAGTTCTAAGATCGGAGCCTCAAAATCAAGAAATATTATCGAAACCGGTAACCAAAAAAAAAAAAAATAAAAGCATCTGTGGACGCACTCGCTTCAGAAGAATCTGCATTGCTTCCGTCGACTTCAAACAAACCGACGCCAATCAACTACTAACTTTTACCGACGCACCGAAGTATAATATATAAAAAAAGATTAACTCCGTTCTCTCTCACTCTCTCTGAAGGTAATTCCACTCTTAGCTACGCATACAAAAATAGACCTTTTATTTGAACTCCATCACTTCAAAAACCCATTTATTTCATCAACATTATATTTTGAGTTACTTGATATATTTTTGCTACACATTAAAGCAATTTCTTTTTAACGTTTCAATGTGCTTTTCTTTTCCTTCCTTCGCGTCCGGAATTGCCGGATATTTAAATTTTGATTCTTTTGTTTCCTATCTCACCCGATACCCCGTTTATTTCAACCTGCCCGTTTATTCCAGTCTTTACTGTTTCCTTGTTTATTGCACCGTAAAAGGAATGAAGTTTAATTTAAATTCTCAACAAATATTTTATCAGAACCTGCTGAGAATATCATGCCTGGAGCGTGAAAGCAACGAAAATATCTTAAAGAAAATGGAAACAAAAAGGCTATTTATACTTAGAACCAGAAAGATAAAGGACTTCGACAGTTTTATATGGAAAGAATATATCGAAAGCAAATAAGGCAGGAAGTAAGGGGCCACCAAACGGATAAGGTCATGTGAAAGGATTGCGAAACAAGAGGTGGGAATACGGTAACAAAAGAAAGGTTAATAAGAGGTAGAACCGATAGGAGGTTGTGGAGAGCTATGGTCCCACCGTCCAATCTAGTACTGGGCTTCAATTCATAAAGTCTAGTACTGCGCTTTGGTTTTGCGAATTTAAAAGCTGTACTACTTTGGTACAGTAGGAAGCACGGTGGATAGCGGCTCGGATTGAGCAATCAGAGAGCCAAGTTCGAATTCCAGTTGAGTCCAATGCACTCACTCACGTACTAATACCCTTGGGAAAGGTATGAATCCTCCTCTTCTCCCCTCTGCTATGGGTAAATAGCAAAACAGACCAGGTTCTATAGAATTGTATGGCAACTGGTACCCTGTACGATCAACGAAGTCAAACAATGATGAGCCTGGTAAGTACCTAAATAAGTGACTCCGTTTGATACCAGGTGCTATAATGGATAACAGTTCGGAATAATTAATTGAAGAGCCGAGTTCCAATTCAAATTATGTTTGCTATATTCACTTACGGGCAAATACCCTAGGGAAAGGTATGGATCCAGCTTTTCTCCTCCCAGCTATCGGTTAGTAAGTATTATATCACTACATCATGAGTGTCTCTAAAAAATTCTTATAGTCTTGATATAATATATATATATATATATTTATATATATATATAATAAAAAGACTTAAACACTAATATTCCATGGTCATAATTTATTCCATTGGAATCGTAAGAACGATCCAAGTCTTCAGACCTACAGATTCAAAAAGGTCTCTGTAGGTCTGAAGACTTGGATCGTTTTTACGATTCCAATGGAATAAATTATGACCATGGAATATTAGTGTTTAAGTCTTTTTATTATATCCTTACTCTATCCTGGACATCGAGTTCTACCTGGATCATATCCTCTTGGAATTATTTTTATACATATATGTATGTGTATATTCACCACTAATATTGTCTATATATATATATATATATATATATAGTTTTATTATTTAAATTAGGTTGGACTTTCTTGGACTAGTTTAGGCCCGCGTGGCAATAATCAGGAAAAGAATCCCTGCTTGTTAGTAGCAAGAGTGAATGGCTGTCTCTGAATAAAGTGAATTTCGTCTCTTTCTATCGTTAATTTTGGTCAATCCTTGTATTTTTTCAACATCTTCTTTCAACTTTTTTGTAAGTAGGGACTGGGAGATTGATAAGTATCTGAACTCATTCCTTAGTCATTTTAAAAGCTTTATTGACTGCTGGGAAACAGATGTGTGTGTGTTAAGTGTATGTTATCTTTTAGTTTTTGTTTCTGTGTGTGTGTACGCGCGTATGTGGGAGATCCCAACATCTCTGCAAGCATGCCTGTCTAGTGTAGTTGAGAAATGTGTGTGGGGGGTTGATCTGTAGAATTATATATTAATTCGATCTGTGTTGTTTAATCTGTGGTTAAGTCCGTCCAGTCAAAGTGTTTTGAGGCGCGAAATCCATTTGTCTTCATCTTCCTCTAGTATTCTTCTAATGTTATCCTTTCTGTCTATATCTATTCTTTCAATTATACTGAATGTTGCAGGTATTTCTAGGCGCTAATACAGCTAATAATATTTCGTGGGCATCCGACTTGATCCGATTATCATTAATTCTGTAGTGAAAGGGTTATTCACATTTTTGCACGTATTGTTAGTAGCATAGTGTAAATTATGTTATGACTTTTAGTTATAAGTTTTGAAAGTAGTCTTAGTGTCTGAGCTAGTGAACGAATTGCTGTGTCTAATGTGTTTAAAACATAGGTACCTTTTATGTGTGTATGTGTGTGTATATATATATATATCTATATATGTACCTGATGACAGGTCAACCGGCTTCGAATAGCGCGTGACCGCCAAAAAAGCATACAATCCCCACGACACAGCAAAACTACTACAGTGTGACCTGGATATAAGAGAGTTGTCGGGGCCGGAGAAGTCGTCTCTTATATCCGGGTTTGGTCTATTTTGTTTAGGTAAGTATGGATCTAATTTGGGACCAGAGAAAATCTCACTTATATCCGGGTTTATCTTATATCCGGGTTACACTGTATTTAGAAGCGACACATAAAAAAAAATTACCATTCAAACAACAACATTCTTGGAACCGAAAGCGCTCGGAACCATTATAACTATGGACAGTTCCTATAGTCTTTAACCCTAAAAAACGCAAAATGTTAGAATCCTGGAAAAACTGAATGAAAGATTAATTAAAACTTCCTTGTCAGTCGTTTTCACTTTATATATATATAATATATATATATATATATATATATATATATATATATATATATAATTATTTATTTGAATATTACAACATAAATATGTTATAAAATCACGACAAAAGTAGCCGTTTTGTTTCAACACTTCTTGTGTCTTGTCAAGTGATAATATAGAGTATAGAATAAATGGTTTTAAAAGTTTCAAATTAATCAACGATCCTTAGCTAAGAGTAAACGCTGTTATGTAAGCCAGAGTGGCCAATCAAAAAACAAGTATAGGATGATTCGAAAAATTTGACAACTAAGCAAGGCTATCTAGATATTAAAAGATTTATAAAATTTGAAATTAAAATTAAAAGTAAAAAATTAAAATTACCTATTTAGAAATCTAAATCAGATCTCTATTAAGTTTTAAATTGTAGAATTACTAAGGAGAAAAAAATAAATAAATAAATAAATAAATAAATCTAAAAATAAAAATAAAAGATATATATGCTATTTAATTTATATTTTCATTGAAATTAAGTTGAAAGTTGTATTTAGAGTCCCAGACATAGATGTATACATTTTTCGTTACATTTCAGCATGTTAGTCGCCTCACACGTGAAATCACTCGAACAACGGCATGCCAAACGCTCGGACGCATCTAGATATATACACACACATACAAAAATGCAAACCACACATAGGCAAATGCACTACACCTACACACACACATCGATACACACAGGCACACACATCTACATTCAATATGATCCAGACGGTCAAATGTCGAAGCTATTCGTGGCTTAATATGTTATTAAACGAATTTAAACTTGAAAAATTTAAACAAATAACCATATATATATATATATATATATATATATATATATATATATATATATATATATATATATATATATACACATACACACACATACACATATATATACATATATACATTTTTGAAAACATATAGTTTTCGACACATTTACAGACAAAAGTAAATAACCACCTCCACATATAATTGAACACTCGCACATCCGCATATAAATTAATACATGCACCCGCATAGACACATATAAGGATAATAGGTACGCATACACAGACCTACGTACATAAACATACACATAGATAAGCACATATAAATATATTGACCCATACGTCGACGCAGAAAAGTAAATAAGGCAAGTGAAGAAATACATATAAAGATGCAACCATATACAAGCACACACATACATACATACACATCTAGATGTACATACATAAGCACGCATGCATATATGTATATACACTAAATATATATATAGACATTTACAAATACAAGTGTATACATGAAAAATTAAACAAACGTAAATTAAAACGACATGAGTATAAAAATGCATATACACATCCGCTAGTACATATATATACACACATACATACGCAACTACACATAGATATATACACATATATATCTACAGACATACATATACATACATACATACATATTCACAAATATATATACGCATATATATATATATATATATATATATATATATATACATATATAAACACACATACACATATACATACACACACATACACATATACGCACACACACATACATATACAAACACATATACATATATACATAAACATATAGACACATGCATAAAAAAGGAAAAAGAAATAAGCATACATAGACCAACTTATATTCTAATAATATTCCAACAACATTATGATAAAATATATTAAAAGTTAATCATAATTTAAGAAAAGAACAACGGTCTGTAAGCAATTAAAGGTACTTTATCAACAAAAGTAGATTTTAGTTTGTATCTATGATACACTCCAAGACACTAAAGCCTACATACAAATACACATACAATGACACACCAACATATATATATAAATATCTAATCCTATATAAATACCCATATCGACACATCCAGATAAACAATACAGAGACAGTCGAGCTCAACCATATAATCACCCACACATACATATAAATATACACCCATATACAAACACATATACATAAACATATACATATTTAAACATACATATATATACATATATATGCATATATAAACCTATACATACACATAGAAACATACATACTACATATACATACATATATGCACACTCACACATACATATACATACATATGCAATAGGCATACATATATCTACACTCACACAAGTACACATAAATATCCCCATATACCCATACATATACTCACACATTTAGTGGTAGACACTTACCAGAATTTACTCCCTTACTCATGCACATAAACAGGTTAACCTATGATAGAAGCCAATATACGCAACGATATACCTTCATAAAAAAAAAAAAAAAAAAAAAAAAAATCATATATATATCCCTATATACACATATACATATCCTACAGTAGAAATAACTCTACATAACATACACATATATACATCTAAATACAGACACGTATGATACTTTGTAAGTACCCAATACACATTCATATCGATAAGGCGACTATCATGCTAAAAAGGTAATAGTCTATTAAGTTTCATTTATCATTATCATAGAAAGTATATGATTTCTATACTAAGTTAAATTTAAGACGATGCTTACAGTTAACTGTTAGTTCATATCTTTGATTTAAAAGATCAGTCTTATTTTTAAATCTAATTATTTCAAGTTTCTCGTTAAGGCATAAGTAACACGGGGCATATAGTGAGTTACATGTCCGGGCCTTTCTAATTAATTTCCATTTAACCTTAGGTGTTTTATTTTTCTCTTTTAGACTCCAAAAGTATTTGGATAATGAAGTCATATATTTATAGTTACTATTATTAAAAGATTGCAGGTGACCCCGCCAGCGTTCCTTGAATGGTCTCATGGTGCAACCTATGTAGAATTTCTTTATATTTGGATTTTCTAGTGTTGATATAGTACTGAGATAAACTACAGAGCTAGTTAAACAGTTATTATTTAGTGGACAATTATTGGGATTCCTGCAGTTACATGATTTATTATTTGTGTCATTTTGCTTAATGTTGCTATGTGCAACCTTGTGGGTTGTCAGGCTCTCCGAATTTATATACTTGCTGAATATACTATTGTTATGTTTTTTAATTATTTTTTCTAGGTTATCAGCACAACTATAGCTTAACTTAAGAGTATTAGAGTTAAATATTTTACTGAGTGAGTTGGTTCCAGATTTGGGGAAATGTTTTTTAATGAGGTTTAGAAACAGGTGCCCCAATTTGGTTTTAACCATAATGTTAAAAGGGGGAGTATACCATATGATTTTTCTAGATCTCTTTCTACCATTATTGTTGCTATTTATAGGGCTTTGATATTTAATATTAATATTTTTATATCCACTATTTTTAAGTGCGGAATTGTAAAGGTCACTATGCTTATTAAAAATATCACTGTTTGAAGAGTTGTTACTGATCCTACATTCAATAGAATAGGGTATGTGTTTGATGATTGCAGGGGGGTGGTTAGAATTTGGATGAACGTATATTTGATTGGAATTAACTTTTACATATGGTTTGTATGTGTGTGTATGTGTATATATATATATATATGTATATGTGTATATATATATATATATATATATATATATATATATATATATATATATATATATATATATATATATTTATATATGGTTATTTGTTTAAATTTTTCAAGTTTAAATTCGTTTAATAACATATTAAGCCACGAATAGCTTCGACATTTGACCGTCTGGATCATATTGAATGTAGATGTGTGTGCCTGTGTGTATCGATGTGTGTGTGTAGGTGTAGTGCATTTGCCTATGTGTGGTTTGCTTTTTTGTATGTGTGTGTATATATCTAGATGCGTCCGAGCGTTTGGCATGCCGTTGTTCGAGTGATTTCACGTGAGAGGCGACTAACATGCTGAAATGTAACGAAAAATGTATACATCTATGTCTGGGACTCTAAATACAACTTTCAACTTAATTTCAATGAAAATATAAATTAAATAGCATATATATCTTTTATTTTTATTTTTAGATTTATTAATTTATTTTTTTTAATTTTTTTTTTTTTCTCCTTAGTAATTCTACAATTTAAAACTTAATAGAGATCTGATTTAGATTTCTAAATAGGTAATTTTAATTTTTTACTTTTAATTTTAATTTCAAATTTTATAAATCTTTTAATATCTAGATAGCCTTGCTTAGTTGTCAAATTTTTCGAATCATCCTATACTTGTTTTTTGATTGGCCACTCTGGCTTACGTAACAGCGTTTACTCTTAGCTAAGGATCGTTGATTAATTTGAAACTTTTAAAACCATTTATTCTATACTCTATATTATCACTTGACAAGACACAAGAAGTGTTGAAACAAAATGGCTACTTTTGTCGTGATTTTATAACATATTTATGTTGTAATATTCAAATAAATAATTATATCTGCTCTACTCTGTATTGAGCACTCTTTAAAGAATATTGATTGTTGGTTATTGGATTTCATTCCGTATATACCAATCCTAAACTTGGGTATATATATATATATATATATATATATATATATATATATATATATATATATATATATATATATTGTGTGTGATGACATATGTGCAGATAAAAATAATTGCAAGAGAAATTCAAACGAATTAAATTAAAGATATAGGAAAAAAAACAATCTTAAACCTCAGCTTTTGTTAAAGAAGTAATCAGCTTAAAATAAAATTGATAACGATTCAGTTCTGGCAATTCCCCCCTCTTTAGCCTGTACTTATTATTTTTATCGAGGTAAAATCTCGCACTCAACTTGACGCCATATTGAAATATTTTCTCTCACAAAATTTAACAAAAAAAAAAAAAATCCTTTCTTATCGTTAACTATACCCACATTGCCTTGGGCAAAATATTAATCAGAATATTGTTAGATTTTTTAAATTTTGAAGTTAGACAATTTTAATTTCTGCGAGAAAAGAACAAGTTTCCTTTAAGAAAACTGCATAATAAAGCTATTTAAGCAAAATACGGTACTTTGAAAAAGCAACGTCGAAATGTAAAATGTCGAGTGTGCGTGTAATCCATACTAGATTGAAATTTACTGCCACGCTTTTTTTTTCTTTTCTTTTTCACAGAATTTTCCTGAACATTTTAAATAGAGTTTTTCTTCGTCTAATGAAAGATTTCGACTAAAGATCTCATGGTTCTTAAATTGTTCTTAAATTACTCAAGCCTGGAACATTATCGTAGTGTCATTTAAAGGTGATTTTATTCGGAATCTTCTAAACGAGCAAAGACTGAGTTGGACACAAATCTAGAATTATAGAACGAAAATTTGTCAGAAGCATTTTAGGAAGCACTAGGATTTAATCTTTAGCCGTTCTTCCGTTGAAAATGCAGCACCAAATTCCGAACACTCAATGATACAGAGAAGATTCTAGCGACTAAGAAACCAAAAAATTAAAAAAAATAAAATTAGAAAGAAATATGACGGAGTGACGTACTATTAATCTTCCTATATAGTTTTGGATGGGAACAGTTTCCTCACAAATGAACAGGGGTACCAGAAATAGGGTTAAGCAACTAAGTCTGTAAGAAAATGGTTAAAAAAAAATCAAATATACTGATATTCAGAATCCCTGACAGTCGTAGCTTCTTGGAAGCATCATTAGAAAGAATGGTTTGGAGAATGTGACAAAGGTATATCAATGTCAAAATAAACAGGCGGAGACAGCGAATCAGTTTCCTTATGAGAACATATGAATGTAGAGAAAGAGTTGGTAGAAGCACAAACATCATTTAGAGTTACAACGGATAGATTGTAGAGATCCATGATTGTCTGCATTCTGTTTGAACGCAGCATATAGGAATTCTTTCATTGATCTTATTTTGTTCTTTATATATATTCTTTTTACCTGAATCATACGTTGGAGCCATATTTATGCTGCTTAAAGTCTCTACTTCATCAGTGAATAGATTGTTAAGCATCCACCTCCATGTAAAAGGACTGATATTACATAACATTTCAGCAGTCTTTTCTTTGTTTCTAGCGACATCTTTCTTTTCTCTTAATATTTGGCATAACATTTTGAAGGCCATTTTCACTATGCCAATGCATCTAGTGATTTCAGTGTAGCACTTTAAATTTACGAAGTCAACGTATCAAAGAGGAGAGCTCATATCCAGCACTATTTTTCCTTGTTTTTTTACCGAAATTTGCATATTTCTTAATACTTTGCTTAGCTTTTCGAAGGCCATTTTCACTGATTTAATGCTCCTTCGGAGATCAATGTCACAGTACTCGTCCTTTTTTTTTTTTTTTTAAAAAAAAAAAAACACTTCCTAGATATTTAAATTTTCTTACTTTTTTGCCGTATATTTAATGAGATATTACCATCTACGAGCTCTAAATAGGAAACTTTAAAAATAATTTTAAAAAAATGAAAGAAAGAAAAAGAATTAACCTTTTGAAAGATTTCAACTCGCACCTATTATGCTACAGTTGGATAAGAAGCTGATATTTCTTCTCATTTAACAGCCCCGGGTTACAGAATTCAGGCTAAAATTTTGCAGAGATTTTTAAAAGTTTTCGTAGTTTTTAACAAAATGTTAATGTTATGATAAAATCCAGTAACTAACGAAAATAAAACAGATGGAAAAATACTGCTATTCGTCTCAGAAAATAGGAAAATGTCTCTCTGATACTACAAGTAGATTTAAAATAAGACCAATAGGATAAAGCAAAAAAAGAGAAGAGATAACGATGACATGTAATAAAAAATATCAAATGATATTGATAATGAACAGCAATAATAATTTAACAATAAGGTTTATATAACACTGGAAAACAATATGGTAGCTCGGTGTCTCAAAACAATTTCCAGATTTCCGTCAACGGCTGTGGCATTTATATACTTAGTGTTTAAAATTTTCCTTTTGCCCTCATTATTACCGTAAAATGTATAGAGTTTAAAGAAACAATGTTGCTAGTTGTCTATTGAAATTTTCTAAGTGAAGATCCAACCTTGCCTCGCTAGTTTTAATCAATGACAATTCTCTTAAAGTTTCTTTCTCCTCTCAATTTTAAGGAAGACCATATATACTCATGCGTAAGTCGACTTCATGTACAGTGCGATACCTGATTTTTTGCATGAATCTTAACGCCTCCAGAAAAAATTGCTTGTCTATAGTGCAACCGGTCTCCGAAAATACATGATTTTATTTGATCGATTCCTTTTTTTACAGACTTTTGCAGATTATTTAAAACCAGAAAGTATTTTTAGACTGTAACAATTTTTTCTGAGATAATGATTTAGTGACATGTTTTACTAGTAAAATCATAGCTGGGTGAGACGAGATTGATTCGTACCTCCCCCAAGAGTATTTGCGCCTCAGTGAATATAACAAACCCAACTGGAATTGGAACTCGGCACTTCGATTAACAGTTCCGAGCCATTATCCATTAAACATTCAAGATTACCAAGCAGTCACACATCTTGGTACTGATCAGACTCGCGTATAATTTTTAACCTCTTCAATAATATTACCTGTGTATAGTGCGAACATTTTTTTTACCTAAAAAAACAAAACTGTTCATAAAACCTCGCATTATACTCGAGTATATATGGCACGTAGTAGACATCGTTTTTTTAAGGCGGCAGGAAAGAAGATGATAGATAAAAAAAAGGACACCATCGGGTCGGTCAGCTATATATCCTCTGCACGTCCGTGGAGTATCTTTCAGCAAGAATCCCAGACATGCAAGGGGGAGAGGGATTGGATGAACTACAGAGATCTTGAATTCACTACCGTTGCAACTGTATTGCTGCTTTACTGCGTCTGCCTGTCTGCATAATATCAAATGTTAGACAAAGATCTACCACCAACAAGAGTCCACGACCACGGGGCTCAAACCACCGTTCGGGTCGTCAAATTACATTCATAATGATTATTTTTCCCCATTTTTATCACACATAGGCATTCTGTAACATATTAGGTTCAATCATAAGAGATTTTCGTTTTTGTTTAAAAGCTTAAGTACAAAAAAAGTACAATTACCTAATTAGTTCTATTTTCGTTATTTGCAATGCCGTGCAACTTAACAGGCAGCTCTTCGATAACTTTCGAATAAAATTCCAGAGATTTTGAGGGGAAAAAAATCAAATTTTTTTATCTGGTTTTCATTAGAGAATGATTTCCTGATTGAAATGTTTCCCAGCGAACGAAAAAGTTGGTGGAAGGTCAGATGAATATGACGGACGGAGTAGAATCGTGATGTAAATCATTCCATCTGTGTTATACTTGCAGTCTGCGTCACTGTGTTGTCATAGAGGGGAATTATATTTTCAAGTTGTTTTTATGGGCACATTGCAAATGCCGAACTGCAAATGTGCATTTCGTGCCTAGCTGGGTCTTACCACGATTCATTATTTGTGGACAGAATTTTAGCAGCAAAAGATATGCAGACGGCACTACACGAAATCCTACAGAAGGTTGTGAAGGAAAGCGAGAAGAGAGCACAAAGCATCCATTGGGGTCTCCCCCACCCCGTATTCTTCCGGAGGGATTGGCAGAGGAGTAGATGCTACCGTTGTATCTGTTCCGTGCCGGAGGCCTTCTCTCCTCCATTGTGTTCCCCTAATATTGTGTAAAATCTGTTGCGTAGCGGTGGTATGACTGGCTATGACGGACTTAGACCAGCGGCCCGAATGGAAACACTCGGCTTCCCACGTTAAAAATCGACCTTATATCACAACCTGACTCAGTAGGTGAGGTCAAGGCAAATCTCGGACAAAGCATCAACAGCGAGAAGACACTTACAGCAAAAAAGAAAAAAAAATGAAGCTCAGTTTGCAAATTACAAAATCAACAAAAAATAAACACCCTGGAAGTTTTTAACAGAGGATAAAAAGTGTGACACCGAAATTCGAAGATGCATTGGGATAGCCAAATATGATTTCCAAAAGCTAAGCAAAGTATTAAGAAATAGAAAAAATTAATTGCAAAAAAAGAGAAGATTACTGAAGTGTTATGTAATATCCATCCACCTATGTAGCAGTGAATGCTGGACAATCTCATCACAGATGATAAAATTTGAAGTAACAGAAATGTGGTTCTACAGATGGATGCTGAGAATTCCATGGACTGAACATGTGAACCAGGATTATGTTTTAGAGAAAAGAGAAAAAAGCATACTTATAATTGAACATTAGAAAGAGTTGAAATTTCTAGTGCACTTAATGAAGAAAGATGGCTTCGAAAATTTGATACGCACAGGACATATTGAAGGAAAAAAGATCTGAGGAAAATAGCATATTACCTACTTAATGAGTGTGTGTGAAAGTTTGGGAGAATATGAATTAGAATAGACAAAAGACAAAATTTACTAAGAGTTACAAAGAACAGGAAATTGCGGTGAGCAATGATCGCCAACGTCCGGTAGGGACAGGACACGTAGAGGAAGAAGAAATGAAAACTACACCGATTACTCCATCACATGGACAATATTAACTTTATTCCGTGGAGTCCAAATTTTATGCTGGATTGTAGATATTTGAGCTGGTCAATACATTATCTTTTGAGTTCAACGGTGTGGTATGAAACCTCTTTTTTTCATCACTTGTTATATATTTAAGGGAAGTTTAGTTAGGAAAATACTATCACCATCACACATGGTTAAAGAAACAAACGGAAATTTCTTGTCGAAATTTAATCGATGATTCCCCATTAAGATCACTTATGGCAAGAATAACTATTTGGAAGAAGATAAAATAGTAGAACATTCACTTGCAAAGTGTTTGAATTCCCTCGTCAGCAGATGATGTATTTTATATTTAGATAGTTCTTTTATTTCGGCCAATCAGAAAGCCGCAATAACCAGACAGAAAAAAAAGAAATCAACAGATAATGTGAGTATCGAGAAACATTTAAGAGAATATGATTTACATAGAAATTTCTGCGCAATCAGATAGAGACAGGCGAGTATTTTGGGCCATTTAATGAGAAAAGAAGTCTTGGATAATGTAACACTCACAAGGTACTTCGACAGAAAGAGATGCACTAAGAACGAACAAGTAACCTACTTGACGAGTTTAAACTGATTGCGTAACAAGTAACACTAAAACGAAGTAGGCTCTTAAAAGAACAAATATTGGTTAAAACAGCAAAAAAATAAAAAATACACACACACAGGAAGATGGGGTGAGCTATGATCTCCAGCGTCCTAACGTGACTTGACAGACGGAAAGATTATTTTTCTCTCGGGGCATTTTTCCATTTATACAGATATTCTTCCCCTTTTTATGGTGTGACTTTTTTTTTTTTTTTTTTAAAGAAAAACAGACATTAGTAAATCTTTTCATTGTTATCCGAAATAGCGTAAAACGAATAAGTAATAATCCACTGATTTATATGGGGAATTTCCTAGATTCCAAAACGAAACCTATATCTGTGCACCTCGAAATCGTAAGCCGATGTTAGCTATCCGTTTGTGGAAACTTTGACAAAGGGCAGTATAATTGAACGTTTGACAAACTTTAACATTTGTACTCTATAAAAAAAAAGTGAAGTGTCAAAAGACTTTTTTGTATCTTGACACTGCTATTAATGTATACACCATCGGCAACTATTATTTTAAAAAAGCTATTTTTAGAATTTTAATAAAATCTAGTCATATAAACTGGATTCATACGTTCTTGAATTGACAAAAATATTAAACACTTTAATAGAAATAGGTAAACCAACGAAAACATAATTAAGAAAACTATGAAAACTTTTTTACTCATATATTCATAAAAAAAGTCTGTGGACAAGGAAATTTAAATAATCACGTAATTAATAGCTAATTATAAATTTTGAAGAAAAAAAAATGACATTTCGATAATTCTCTCATTAGCTCTCACTACATAAATTCACTATAATAGATTGGTACCATCAAGGTTTATATTTTTTCTGCCGCGAATAAACAACAAAATTATTAAAACTATGTTGTTAGACTGTTTAATTACAAGAATAGTGTGTAAAACGTTTGTCGATAATTCTCAAGAACAAAAGAATACATACAAATACAGTTTTCTATCTAAAAGTTTTGTTAAAATTGTAGAAAAAAAAAATCTTTACACACTAGAAATACAGAGAGTATATACGTTTCGAGTGTTGACGAGAGAAAAGAAAATCATGTCCATTCTTCTGAATTTTTTATTTTTTAAAAAGGTATGGATGTTAAATATTTCAACCGTATACATTTTTCTATCATAAATTTATTAGGGTTAAAAACTAATCGACAGTCCTTTCGTAAACTTTGGTGGATGTTCAAAATTGTAGTTTTTCTGCAATCATAGAAAAAGTGTCAAAAACGTTATTTTAGCGGTCTGGGCAAGTATCAACATTTTTCTCCAGCAAATTAATATTTGCTTTGATGGATACTCGTCAAGTATTTCTATTTTTGTTTAAATAAATTTTACAAGCCCTCATTAACATAAGGCGAAGACGACAGTCAGGAAAAAAAAATTAATTTTTGTTTCTTTAGATTTTATTTTTTTTAGCGGTGTGTTTTGAATCATTATCTTATATTGAATGTTTGGCCGATTCCACAAATTCCCAACTCGTTGAAGTACAAATGAATATTGAACGTGAAATAAAATGTTTATTTCGTTTAGTATTCATTAAGCAAGGGAAAAACAATATTAAAGAAACGTTTATATATATATATATATATATATATATATATATATGTGTGTGTGTGTGTGTTTAGGTACAATAATGTAAGCTGAAAAAAACAAAACAAGACGTCCACGAGAAATTCGTTTTTATTTGAAAACCGGAGATATTTCATTTTAAAGGGAAAATCTATTGGGAAAACGTAGCTTGAAAATATTTTAAAATCCTTCTTGGATAAAAAGAGAAAAACTAAATAAAAATTCAAAATAAATAACAATAAAAAGAATCAAGGGAAAACTTTTATAAACGCCATTCCAGAAATCTTAATATATTAGCATTTTACAAATTGTCAGTAGGTAAAAGTTATTATTATAGTTCACTCTTGACTTCAAAACAAAATACGAACAAAATGCCACATGCAAATTTCAAACCCAAAATCTTGTCATTTTTTTTTAGCTCTACTTGTATACGAAATACAATTACCGCCACCAATTCTGAACCCGACATTCAATTTATTTTGCACAGCACGCTTATTTTGCAAATAATTTTCTTCACGGCATGATTATATTTTTTCTAAGTTTATTAAACGTATAAATAATCCACGAGGAGACAGGGTGGAGGAATGGATAGTGACCCGAATCCATTACATCCACTTACGTGCTAATACCCTTGGGAAAGATATGAATCCTTTTCTCCCCGCTAGCTATGGGTAGCAGTGCAGACCGGGTTCTATAGCCTTGGATGGCAACTGGCATATTGATGAAAAAGACATGACAAACTACTGCGGGAAAAAAAATCTGCCTCGTACATCATCGAAAGATACATGATCGCCTAAGCGTGTATCACGCATGGTACATAATTGATAGAATTTACTGTCCCCCCACGAGGGATAGATGTGGCACAAGGCCGGGTTTAAAGTGGGGTATTCCCGAGCCCGTAGGCTCGGCCAAAAATGCCCGTAGATCCCGTATAAACGGGATTGGGTTGTTCAACCACCCCGAACGAGACTCTGCCCTTCGGCGGAGCCTCGTCCGGGTTCCTCTCTGCCAGAGGCAGAGAGTTCGACCATCCAACCGAGAAGACGTCGCCGTCTTCTTTATGGTACATAACTGACTGATATAAAAATTCATTGCGGGATCTTTTATTTGAACACATAAGCTTATTTTATAAATTGTATAATTATTTCAGGCACGGCTATTGCATACGCATTTCGATGTAATTTTCTCAATGTAATATATTCAAAGCAGATGTTTGAAGCAGTGGCATAACAAAAACACGTCTCTCAGACACGGTTCGCATGACGTTATTTCACAAGATGTGGCAACTCTGGCCATGTCTTCAGATGTTCATGTTGATTTCGCCAGGGAATGCAAATATATATGCAACCAATAGCATATACACAAAGAATAGAATTAACGCTAAGTTCCACGCCAAACTTGACCTCCGATATTTCCTCTCCTCATTCTACGTCCGAAGGAATAAAGCATACCTTTACAAGAATCAGATCAGACGATAGCTAGAGTATTACTGACTGCCATATCGGCTCTTAAACTTAACAAATCCCAACTTTCCAATATTGACAGAGTCCTAAATTCTTTCAATCCTGGAGCCTCTTTCCTACAGACGAAACATCGTAAGCCTATTTTATATTTTCATGGCAAATGATGAACTCAGTTTATGGTCTGGTGCCCCCGTTTTACGTCTTGATGTACTCGACAAAATCCAGAGACGGATATGCAATGTGACAGTATCTGGTATCTCTTCTACAGTCACTTTCTCACAGACGTGCCGGGACTTCCCTGTCTCTTCTACAAGTATTTTCACGGCAACTGCCTCCAAGAGCTACTTTGGCGGTTCCCAGACTGCATGAATTTAAGCGTGCTACTAGGTTGGCAACTCGTCGCATCCGTTCACTGTCGACACGATTAAACGTAGCCGTCTTTTCTTCTCCATCAATTTCTCTCCCACATCCCGTCTGTGGAACTCCCTTCTTCGTATTTGCTTCCCTGGTCACTATAATCAAATATTCAAGTGTAATGTCAATCGATATCTTCTGATACCTTGATCCCTGTCCTTCTCTTTATTCTTTCCTCAAACACGCCTCTTTACTTTTGCTCTCACTCTCTCCCCCTTGCGTGATAGTGGCACTCCCGCCTTGCTTGGGGTGAAATGCTTTAAAAAAAAAAATTCCTTAGTTCCGCCAGTTCAGTCCTTTACGGATAGACCTCGCAATGCCAGGTATACCCGGTCGAACCTTCCTCGAAAGTTCCACTCAAACAGCCTCTTTCCGGAAACCATTACTTTGTGGAATTGATTCACGCCAGGTTACATTCCATATAATTACAATCGTATCCTATTCAAAACTAGAGTCAACCATTATCTATCCTACATATCCTCAATCTGCACTTTCTCTTGTTACGACTAATCAACCTCATTCAATAACCTTTTATCGTCTTTTTAATGGCGATAAGGTAGCAAGGTTTCTAGTAATATAGGAAGCTGTGAAGAACGATGATTGCCCACATTCTGAAGAGATATAGCACGTAAAAGAAATTTATTTAGCTTCCGTATTTTTCTAAACAATTCAAAATAAAATGAACCTTGTATTCCAATTTTCTTTTTCTTCTAAAGGAGAATAATAAACATAATTTTAAGGTTTAATGATTATTTTGTGATAAAATACGTTGGAAATAATAAGATTAATATAAATCAATTGGAATATTTATTTTTCTTCAAGCTGATGAATTAAAACATGAAACATTAATCTGAAGAAGGGTTGATGTCACAACCATCGAAACGAAAATGGGGGATATGTAATGTAAATGACTCATCATCCTAGAATTTCAAACCGGTATTATTTTTCATTTAAAAGATTCTAAAAATGATTGATTCGATAAAATTCTATATGCCGTATCCCTTCAGGACGTGCATGTTGAGGGCTTTCCTTAATATCCTATACTTTTTACCTCTTGGCAATAATCGTCTTTTTACCATATCTCCCCTTCGCCATTCGTCCATGAATTCACATAAGCCCCGCTACGTTCACGTAGCACTTTTCCCTTCGATATGTCCTGTGGGTGTAAAGTTTTCGAAGTCTTCCTTCCTCATTTTTATTAAGATGGCAGTCTCAAGAATAACCCGCCAAAATAAAACTTAAAATGAGATAAACATGATTACATAAGACTGTCGTGAGTACTTTGTACGAAGTAGATCATGAGATAAAAAAAAAAAAAAAAAAATCAACCAATCGCTTTTTCGATGGGGTAAATTTAAAAAAAAATTAGTATCATGGTCTCCTAAAACGAATAAATACTAAACGTAACAATAGGTCATTATCAGCCAACTCGAAAAATTGCTAGCGCCTCGACACAAAATTACGTCGCCAATTTCTTTTTTCTTTTACAAAGTGATGCGAAGTGCCTCGAGATCAAAAGATCGACAACTTAAACGTCATATAAGCTTGACCTTCCTTTTCTCCTGTCAATTGTCTCTGATGACATTTACTATAAGTATTGAACTTTTTCTATATCAGTCACGTGTCAAGTTAAACGAGATAAAACGTGCGGCAGAATACCTCCCACATTTTAAAGGTTGTCAAAATGATTAAAGTAGCAGCTATTTAGAAAAGAAAAAAACCCACTGTTCATTTAGTTTGAAAAATGACCTCCTCCAAATGGTGACCTATAATCGTCATAGAGTCTTGTATAAGATTTCTAAGATTTTCTATCACACGAAGATTCGTGCGCTTCGGAGTCTTCCAGGTAGCTTTCATTAAGCCAGTGGTTCTTAATCAGGTGTGCTCACACTCGCTAGTGTGCGATATCCATTGCGAGGATTCTAAATAAGTGTTGGTTTAAGGGAATTCTAGTGTAGTGTTTGGCGAAATGACAAATTTTTACATTGTAGAAATTTTACCAATTGCTACCATCATAATGACGTAAATGTATACTTATTCACAAAGTACATTATTATAATTAATAAAGATTAAAGAAACACAATGGTTTTATTTTTTTTACACAGGAGATCAAAATTATTTATCATCAGTTCTGGGTGCGAGAACTGGTTGGTGGTTTGAAAGGGGTGCGAGAACTGGTTGCTGGTTTTAACTAGGTGCAAGAACAGGTTGGTGGCTTGAAAAGAGTGCGAGAACAAGGCAAAAGTTTAATATTCTTTGTATGCTCAGAACCCGTGGGCCTGAAATGTTCAATGCATAGAAGTATCTATTTTCTATCCTCAATAACATCATTCCAATGTAACATGAAACGGACACGAAAAGGTCTCTGCTGCCATTAGATATTCACCAGTTTAAAAAAAAAATCTTTTCAACAACAAACTCACACTATGTATCGGCCGAAGGCATGAGGGGATGTAACCCACTCCACGCCAATTATTTTGGGAAAAAAAGTTTCATTTTCAGACGAAACTTTTATTTCTTTTTAATATGGCGAAATATTCCGGTGTCTTAATAATTTGCTTAGTTTTGGAAACCATTTTTCGCTATCCCACATTTGACTTTATATATATCATTTTCTCTGTTAAAATACTTCCGCCATATCAACATTTTTATACTTGCTTGATTTAGACATTCTCAATTTGACATCTATACAGGAGAAGTTATATTACACGAAGAGCAAAAAACAAAATATTCTCACACGATATGATTTCTTAAAATGTAAAATAAATATAATGATTTGCAATTTCAAAATTTTCAGATGGTATGATGCCCCTGCTATATATTTAGAGATTTTAGACAAAATACAGAAAATAATCTAATGTTATTGGTACTGACCTTGCATTTCGGCTTCAGTCACTTTCGCACTGCCGTGACATGGCTTTCCTGGTAATAGTATGGTATCTACACTTTACGAATTAGAGCAAAGTACTAGATTGGCGGCAACGTTTCATCATTTTACAGGTGAAATAGCTAAGTGTAACCATAAGTCGTATGCTGACAGTTTCTTCTTTCTCACTTCTTGCTTGTGGAACTCTCTTCCGGTCTCTTGCTTTCCGATCAACTTTGAACTTCAATAATTTAAATGCAATTTCAAGCGTTAAACGTGTTACAAACAATAATTCAAAATTCCTCAATTTCCAAATATTTGTCAGATAATGATTAACATGAACACATTTTGTAATTTTATCTATTTCTCCGTCATCAACGATTTTTTTTTATTATGGAAAGATTATTGATTGCTCAAAAGGAAGCCCTATTTAAATTAACCAGGTAACGCATATATGAAAGTCTTGTAGAAAATCATCTGTCAGATAGACTCGAAGTCATTTTGAATTTCATTTCGTTAGCAGCATAGCAGTTACTTTGACAGGGCAACATACGATTTTGAATTGAGAGATGTCCTTCTCTGAAACTATTTGCCAAACAACGCTTTAAATGTCTCGTCTAGCCTACTGTTTAAAAAAAATCCTCAAAATTGTTTTATAGAATTATAACCATCGCTTGTAACGCCAAATGCTGTGTTAAAATTTACATTTAAAATTAAAAATTAAATCAATTTAAATTACTATTTGTTGTTTATTTTATTAATAGCGACTGTTACTAATTGTCAACGGCGCTGTAAATTTCAAAATCTTTGGCGGAAAGAAAAACAATTACTGCAACAAAAACATTTTTGTTCTGGAGGTTGCTCAGTGCGAGTACCTGTTTAATTTAATAACGTAAACCCTGCGAGCAACCTAAGGAGTTTTTTACTTACATCTCATGAATTCCATTTTTTTCTCATTTCATGTCTTCAGTAGAGAAGGAAACAAAATAGGAGAATTAGTGAACTCAGAATTTCCGAGCTAATGTTCGTTTGAGAAAATTGCCTTTATAGGTTTTCAGCAGCGAGATAAAGGCTAAGGTAAGCTTCGACGTCGGTAAACAAAGTTACTTAATGCGCTTGTAACATTACACCTGAAATACCGAAGTGTTCCGAATATACATGCGTAAATGTCTATGAGAATGGAAATTAGTCTCAGTTCTTTTTTTTTGCCAGCAAACTGTCGATATGAATATAAATTAAATTGTAGAAGGCATTTTGAAGAAGCGGAACTGAGTATGCATTACGCCATTTTATTAGGAAATCGGAACTTGGGCGGGTGTACGTTTTCTTATGTGTTTACGTTAAATATAATGAACAGAAAACGAAATTAAAACCATTCTTCCTTCGTGTTTCATTCAGATTAGCATCGACAAATTCTTTGTATAACTACAACGTTCTCGTTTACTGCTGTCAGGGAAGCTTAAAAATTAAAATCTCATCGCGCGGCAAAAATCAACAAATTTGTCTTACAACAACTGAAAGGGGGAAAAAAGTCTTCACTAAAAATAGTAACTGCATTGAAACTGATACTTATAATCAGAATGAGAAGGAAATACTAGAGAGAGTTACAATTACTCGGACACATTAGGAGATTGATTAATTATCGCACCTTTTGTTATTTAAAACTGAAACATTTTTGAATGTAAGAACTTCATTTTTCGTATGAAAATTGTATTAATAGTTTTTTTTTAGGAATATCAAAAATCTTTCATGACAATTCCTACTATGTAACCCATAACTGGGGATGAAAAAAATGGATTCATACCTTTCCCGAGGTTACTTGATATATTATTTTAAAAAAAGACAAAAAAAGAGGTTTCGATGAACAGGTCATATTGATAACAAAAAATGCTTTGTGAAACTGACTAATTTATCTTAACGGTTTGTATGAACGGATAACAAGACAGGTAGAAGGGAGGGTAAATTGTCAGAAGTTATTTAAAGAAACAAAAGACATGTATTTATGGAGAGGCATGATCATCCACATATAAAAAGTAAAATAATACTGGTTAGGACCAGCATAGGCATCGATAGCTGAAAACTGTAGAAGGAAGCCCGTAAGCAAATATCCACTTTGAATTGATCATACAGAAAAGAAAACTATAAATACTAAAGTTAATTTGACCTACACAGAGTGTCCCTTTGCTATATTAAACACAGCTTAGTAAATACTGATACTGTTGAGTAAAGAGTATATTTTTCTAGCTGGTTTATTGAAAGGTTTGACTCGGTGAAATTAGTCCCTATCCTATGAATAACCCTTGACAGTCTTTTCTCATACTGGCCTAATCAGAGTAAATAAAAGAAGAGTAAAAAAAAAAAAAACATGCTCGCGGAAATATCCGAATTCTTCTACCATGTTATAGTGATTTTCCAAGCATAGCTCAGATGTGGCACAAGGCCGAAAGTATGGGGCACCCAGTGAGGATCGAACTCACTACTCAGTCATAATTGTGCTAGTAAAGACGAGCTTGCTAACCATTACACCGCCTCAAGGTGCCCTTCTACCATGTTATATATGTTTACACGAGTCAGATTCGACCCCAAAATGGAACATTTCCGCCATATCTGCATTGTAGTTGGTCAATCCACATTTTCCAGCTTTTACAAACTGCCGGAATGACTAATTTTCCATTCGTTAAACGTAGGTATATCCAATATTTCGCTAAAAAGTGGTATACCTTGACGAAAAAAGGTCCCCAAATTGATAAAACAATTTTTAACGTTTAAATATTTATGTTGTTATTAAAGAGGAAAGACCAAAGTATTTTCTGAATATTTTTTCAGATTTTTCAATCCTTCCTATAAATGTTAAAATTTTATTAAAAATCTTGTTTTTTTTCGAGTCAAAAAATTTCGTAAAATCGAACTTATCGACATTTCTGTCGGAAAGATCATAGTTTGTTAGTTAAAAAATCATGAAAAATCAATTACACCTTTTTCTTTTGTTATCTTAGGAAATTTAGAATGATTAAAGTATACTTAATGTAATTTGAAAGAAACATTACTTACATTTTTAGCAGAAAATTTTTTAAGAGAGATATTTCCAACCAGGGTGCTCTATTTTGACAGGCGTTGATTGATGTATGTCAATATATTCACAACTTACGGTACGGAAATTTATTGAATGGTAGCACAGAAGTGATATAATTCGTTCTAATTTTAAGTGAATCTGGTTAGTAGATTTTTTTTTTTTAAATTCACTTTCAAATTTTTTTTTTTACCTTACGTTTGAGGAAGAATTCTGCACTGAAAATAACATTTAAATTATGAAAGAAAATCAAATTTTACAAGTAAAAGTAAAACAGTAAAAAAAATTCATTTTTTTAAATTGAGGTTTATTATTTCAGTCATGAAATATTTTTCTGAGAATATAAAAATTACATGAAACACCATTAATTGAAACGGGTTAACTTAATGAAATGAGATTTTATTTCTTTTTTATTAAGGCAGATTTTTTTCTATTTATTAATAATTATATGGCAGTAATTTTAATATGAGTTTTATTTTATTTATTAATAAAATTAACATGCTATGTTGGTTTTGTTTTGACTCAACAAGTATTTTTTAGTTTGAGTAGTAGCGAGCTAACTCCAGAAAATTTAAACTCCAAAAATCGTTTTAATTGATAATTTGTCGTGTGGATAATAATTCCAAAGTAATGTACAATAAATTTATGCATTCGATTTCAAACTTGAAAATTTGGGTGGACTTCCAAGGGCGTTTTTTTTTTTTGTAATTGTAAATATTCGATATTTTCTTTTATCCCACTATTCGATTATATTTGAATAGAAAAAGAAAAAAATTGAAAATAATACGGCGATATTCAGAAAACTTGACAAGCGTTGTTTTCTTGTTACTGAACGAATCAAAGCCATTTCTGAAGTAAAAAAAAACTTGCTTCTATCAAAGGAAACTACTCATGTGACATTATTTCAACAATGTGCATCCGTACTTTCGTTGTAGACTATTTTAAATACAATTTTGGAATATTAAAAATTATTTTTAAAATAATTATGGTTGTCAGATTTTAATAAGCTTTCAAATTTATGATCTTTAAAAAGTAGAGAACATAATATATCATTTCCATAAGGTTTCAGAAAGAACTTAATGTATAAATATATAACAACCTTTTGTCATATTGTGTACTTAAAATTGAAAAAAAAAGAAAATTAATGTAAAAATTCATTGTTCATCAAAAAATTTTTTTTCTTTCAGATAATAATTACCTTTGTATATATTATTCAGAAAAGCCATTAGAAACTTTCTCAATTAAATATTGTCTTAGTTTTATTAGGTTTTGTATTTTTACAATTGAGGTAAAAGTTTGGACAATTTCGGACATTTTTTTAACAAAAAAATCGATGATTTAGATTTTTCAGAGTTTTGTGCATTTAATTAAAAAAAAAATTCAGGTTGCAAATAAATTTTTTTTTGTGTTTTCATAAAATTAAGTTCGAGGGGGGTAACAGATATAAAAAAAAAATATTTATACCATGACTTTCAAAGAGACAAACATTTCTAAAATAAGTTCATTCATTTCTGAATAAGTTCTGAAGTTTTCATTAAAATCCAACAAGTAGTTAATTTTTACAAGAATTTCGAAATTAATGTGTCTTTCAACTGACAAAAAAACAACTAAAAAAAACGCTAAAAAGGTCAAAATTGGACATACCTAGTTAAACGCCTACAACATACAATTTCATTCCGTAACCGCCGAGAACAAACAATTCTATTCCCCCCACCAGATTCAGTCGCATCTCTATCGTTATTTACAAGACAAATATTCAGATAAATATCATTCTTTACTACACCAGTTCAGAACTTTGCAGCTCGCACATATGTTATTTCCATAGAGTTGAATCACGCCCATTTCCTGCCTGTTACAAATATACGAAGAAAATTTCACTCAGACAGCTAACCACCCCGCTCTCCAAGAGCTGCGACTTACTGGGTCAGACTCCTCAGTGAATGATACCCTCAACGCCGCACATTTGATCTTCAAGTCAAGCATCAATGATTGCCTATCCGACTTATCTTCATAATCTTCACTTCTTTCAATAGTACAGTGTAACCCGGATATAAGAGAGTTGTCGGGACCGGAGAAATCTGTTATATCCGGGTTTATCTTATATCTGGGTTTGGTCTATTATATATACATTAACACAGGCTCTAATTTCGGACCAGAGAAATTATCTCTTATATCCGGGTTTCTCTTATATCCGGGTTACAGTGTATGACTCATTTTGAAATATCTTCATTTTTATAGTAACCATCTTGAGTGACTCTCGACTTGCATTGTGTGAATTCTACTACAAAGAACCCACGAGATATCTCTTCTCCAGCCCACTCGCCTTGCCGCTGACAGACGACTGTGTCTCCCCGCGACGCCTAACAGCACAAGTGGAAGGAAAAACTAAACTCTACTACAAATAAATATCAATACTGTTTAGAAATTGACATGGCAACTCAATTACATAAATAGTGAACAAATCCAACATCTAAACTCGAAGATTCAGGGACAGAAAAAATGTCGAAATCACGAATCGCAGGTCCAATGTCAGAAATCCAATACACGTAAAGGGTCAGAAATTCACCGCACAAGGCAACGGTCACCTTAAAGCCGACGGACGAAGCAGAAAAATAATATATTTATTGTTCAAAATGACCACTTGGTGCACAAGACCTCGGTAGACGTGGGAAGAGGCGGGTCGACAGTAACTATCCTATACCTAGCTAACCTTACTCACAACCCTTTTATGCATCACAATTTGCCCATTCACCACAAGAACACATCCATCATCATTCCATCCGACATATACCAAAATAGGGCGAGATAGAAAAATACTGCCTCTCAGGTCGATAACACCAACCGCTTTTATCTACGGAACAATGTTTTCATTGGCCGTAGTTTGGAGAGGACAAACAAAATCCACGGTGCATTTATGGTAACATCTGCCACAGACTTCTTTCTATTTTTTCTTCGGTATATCGTACGGGACACGTTCCCCTTTTTATCAGTAAGTAACTTTCCCTTTCGCCACCAATTACAAATTTAGTATGAGATAGGGAAATCGAACATAAAATACGCTGCGTTGGCCGTAGTTTTGCTTAACGCCGCAGATTGCTGCAGAAATAAAACATTAACCCGAAAGCTCTAGTTATGTTCTTAAATAGCCTCGTCAGCTCGAGACTTTCACATGGATGTCATGCATGGCACTAAACTCATTCAGAAATATCTAAACTGTCAGCTTTATACAACCGCTTCCTAAGATCTATGGGTCATAATGGCTTTGAGCGAGTGAAGCTTGTGGGTCTTGGCGAAGGTGACACATCGTCGAACTTCGCGGACTGGTGCTACAGAACAAGAAACAAAGAACTGTACCAGATAACAGAAACATCATCGATCGGGAAATTTCAACACTCACAACAACAATTGTTATCAGATCAAACTAGAAGACAAAAATAATGACATAATAAAGATGTTGAAACTCCACACGACTTCAAACAAAAAGTTAGGAAGGAAACTACATTCAGTACTAGAAAGAGAGATATCAGTTACTGGACATGAGAACTTTCTCCTGAGAACTGTTTTAAGGAAAGGATGTTATTAGTTTCAACTGACACTAGTACACACTACTCTTGTAAGGAAATGGCTATGGTAACCATTACAATTTCTTGAATTGTTCCCTAATCTATGTATACTATTTTCTATCTCGGAAGATTATCACGATCATTGCTGTCTTCAGGGATTTGTGTGAAGCTGACATTTTATTTTAGTTATTTCTATGTATATTCATCTATTCGTTATAACTGGCTTCATACAATTTTTAAATAGATTAAAATATCGGTATAAAAATACTATGTGACAGGGTAGAATTATGATTTCCCTTGAGGATATAATGATATGAAATACTTTTTTTCCCAAATTGGTATTTAGTTTAATGTCAGATTTTTTGCCCCCTCTTTATGAAGAGCAGGCCAGCTTTTTTTAAAAATCATTACTTCTACTCCAACAGTTTCTTTTTTCGTACTTCCGACCTGTGAATCTCCATTCCGTTTACGCTCTTCATTGATAACTGCAATCTTCAAATATTTAAATGCAACATCAATCGCCATCTTCTGTTTTCTTGAGTCTCCTTCATCTTTTTTTCCTTTCCTCAATCCTCCCTATCCTGAGTCTTTTAAAATTTCACTCTCTGTAAACCCCTGGATAAGAGTGACATTCCCGCCCTGCTTGGGGTGCAATGATTAAAAAAATCATTTGAAAGCCTTGCTTTTATCTTTGCTTGAAACACCGAGAAAAAAATCTACCTCGTAAAACTCTCGCCGATTATTATCTCACTGGCCCTGTAAAATAATATAACCGTGAAGGTGTTTCACCGCAGAGCGTATCACCGACTGACCATTTCCGACGATTGCTGGATAGGGCCCGACTTTTTGGCAAAAAAAAGTTACTCTTTGTCCACTCCGCTTGGTCCTTTTTGCTTTGCCCCGGCGTTGTTCCCTGACGAATTGTCTTAAAAAACTCGGCAGATCATCTTCATACTTTTCTTGAACAGGAAGAAGCCGGAGGATCCCATTCCTCTCCAGGCTCGAATCAAATGTGTCAAGTATTAATAATTTCTAAATTTTGTTTTCTACTTGAGGACAAAATCAGTGCAGTTGGGAGAAAACATTACGCTAGTCTTTGATGTGTGACAATTCGTGGCGAAGGACATTCAGAATGAAGAGGATCTGCGAGGGCCCGACTCGCCCAGCCGCATCGACACACTTTGGTGACTCCAGCTCACGACACATCCGGAGTAGGTTGGGCCTTCACAGCCATCCCCGTCACTGCTACTAGAGGGGAGAAAGGGAATAAGTGGGAGAGGATGGCGATTCCGATGATCGGTGTGCCGTCGACATATGTGAACTCTCATATGGTTTTCGTTTTTTGAATAAACGGTTGCATTTATATCAATTTTACCGTAAGTCTCAGTCTATTCAGCTTTTGTTGGAAGAAGTCCGTACCCATGATATCTATTCTGCCTCTTTTAGCTGAGGACGCACTATGGATTCCTTTGTTGTTCGTTAATTTCTGCCGGGTTTTGACGCGTCTTTTTAACGTTGTTTCGTCCTTTACACAGAGTGTAGCTGTAATCGTTCCTTGTATGTATCCTTTTCGGAAATCTGTATGTGTTCTTTAACGTCCCTTTCAATTATATCAACTTCTCTAATGTCAGTGGCAAATGTTAACCCCTGAAAGTTTCAGATTCAGTATCTGTCAGTTGTAAACGGCATATGTTAAGAGAGCCATCTTTTTCTTCTTTTACTGTCAAAGCGTCAAGATCAGGAATCCCGGAATTAAGGCAGTAGGGCAACCGTATGTGCTGCAGCCCTAGCAGTAGTATTGCGTCTTGGGTAAGCTAACCCGACGGAGCTGCGGCTGGTTTGAATTCAGAGTTTCCTTTCTCTTTAACTGTTTGATAACTAAGGTTATACGACCCAGTTTGTTCTGCTGAAGGGAAGTGATGGATTCTTAGCGTATCTAAGAGTATCTGTGCTTAAGTGAATGTAACAAACTCGATTGGAATTCGAACTCGGCTCTCATATTTCATATTCCGAGCCGTTATTCATACACCAACCTCGCATCCTGTTTGATTTTCTGGTATTATGGACTATGTATTGTCAGATTCAAATCTTTGTAAGATGATTTGTTAGTTCGATGTTTCCTGCTTGTTTCAATAATATCCAGTCGCTTTCTGTTAACCCTATTGCGAACTAGTGGAGGAATTGCTACCTTCAATTTTCAGAGGGGTCACTCTAGTGCCAGCAGCTTTTGACTATACTGAACCCTGTTCCTACTAGGTGTAACATCAAAATTGTCCAATGTTAAGATTAATATCTGAATCGTTGTATCTTAGAAATGATTGAAGATACGTTGCTGGAATTCCCCGAGTTTGTTTTTTTTAACTATCGGACTCGGCTTTGAACAGCAACAATGTATTTAGCTCTAAGTTGAAATGATTATTCTCCTTGCTGTTGTGACCTCCTGATCCAATTTTCCTCTCTACTGTCCCCTCTTTTCTGAACTTATTCACCATTCTCTTGATGGTTCTTGAATGGGTTTGGAGATGGAAGCCAGAGTATGAATGTGGATAACATTACTGAAGGCCTGACACCGGGCGATTTTAACCTGTTCTCTAGCTGAACAACTCAAAGGCTTATTTCTGTGATTATTACGACAAATGTCAAGATGGCTCAACATCTTACCTGAAAACCTGAAAAAAAAAAGAAACACAATTAGTTTTGTTCTTTTTCGGGGGGGGGGGAGATATTAAACTTTTTGTGGGGAGGACAATTATCCCATGCTGTTATACGATTTGGACAATTTTGCTGTTACACGCGGTCTGAATTCACTGGATCATTATTCAGTCATCAACGCATATCCATTAGCTTTCTATAACCTCACGCCAGCTTTCAACTAAATTGTATCTTCCTACATAAATGAACGATTCTAGTTTTTATACGATGATTGCTTTGAGTAATTTTTGATAATTAGAAACTAGAACTGCTTACCATTCAAAGAGTTTTGCATAGACAATTATTGAGGTTTCAAAGATTCTTGAAATTTCTAATGAAGAATATTTTTTCAATGTGAATAAAATAGAAATGTTTGTTCTTTAGTTACACTATTTACATTGTTCCTACTGTTCTCATCTTTATTTTCATATCCACGACGTTTCGCCTATTGTACGCTCCGGCCTTCTTCAGGTGATATACTTTGTAATTTTGAACCAAAATTTATTTAGTCCATGGTGATAGATTGTTCTAGTTCCACTTGCCATGCCATTTAGTGGATATTAAAGATGAGGACAATAATCCGAATAATATAAACATTGCAAATAGTCCTAATAGCTCAGATATATAGAGGAGATATTTGTTTTGTTTTTTGTTTTATTTACCGTTTTTTTAGCTCTGTCATGGATTTCGCTACGATAATCCGGATACAGAGATTAAATCTATTTGACACTGTCAGGAAATAACAGATCTTGAATCTTTTTGTTTTGAGCAAGAAGAAAAAGAAAAAAATTGCAACACTGACAGATTTTCTTTACATCTGTATTTATCGCTATGTATTTAGAGACTCTAGATAAAATACAAAGAAAAATGCGCAATGTTACTGTCCTTGACCTGGAATCTCGGCTTGAGTCACTTTCTCCTGTGTCATGTCTATAAATATTTTTTATGGTAATTGTTCTGATAAAGCTTTCATCTATAGTACTTAGACTTTAAGAATTTAAGCCCAGTACTAGATTGGCGGCAAGGTCTCATGATCTTCCATTTAAATTGGATACATTTAACCGTATGTTTTTTGCTAACACTTTCTTTCCTCGCACTTCTCTCCCGTGGAACTCTTTTCCCCTTCTTTAATTTCCAGCGAACTTTGATCTTCAAAAATCCATTGCAATATCAATTTTTTGATCTTCTCTCTTCTTAATTTGTTTTTGTTCACTCTCCTTAATAATGGTTTCACTTTCTCATTGTCTCAGTAATCCCTCGCTTCTTAGTGGCTTTATTGCCTTACTTGCGATGCAATAAGTAAACCTTATTTTCGGCTAATAGTGAACATCCAAACAAAAACAAACTATCAAAGTATAACTAAACATTTTTGTGGTAAAAATACCAGGTACACATATTTATGTAAAAAAAGCAATAATATATATTTATAGTAAAATTAACAACGATACATTTTATCTGTTGTTGAAGGCATGTATTTGTGTTTAAAATTTAGCTAGTTGAAGCAATAAACTTGTTAAAATTATTTACATTTCGGCATTCAATGACCCATGGAGCTTTTGATATACCGCAAAATAAAACCAATAAACAGAACGGCTTCTGCAACTTTCTAGAATTATTAGACAGTGGAGAAATATGCCATTTACATTCAGTCATGGATATTTTTAACAAAATAAAATATCTTTACTATTTCTTCCAACAATTTTTAAGCGCACCGTGTATGTCGAAGATCCTCCCAAGATATAGAGGGAAATATTTGGAGGGAATGTTATTATGGGATTCATTCTTTTGATGGAATTGTTCTAATCTGTATCGCTAAGACAACATGTCACGTCGACGGAGAAGAACCAGCTTCATTTCTTCAGAAATCCATTTGTAAGGTTGATGAACACAACAATACTAACCTCTTCATTTCAAGGGTCAATCACTATCTATCCTCCTTACCCCCATAATCTTAAATTCCTACTAATACTTTTTAACTAAACTTCTACCTTGAGTCGCTCGCAAAACTTGTATTAAATTAAATTAAATAAAAAAGGGAGGTTTAAAAGCAAATGTCAAAAGATAATATCCTTTTTTTGTGAACGCTGTAAAATATTCATTTTTCAAATGATAATTGATAATTTTCTCAGGAACACTTGATAGAAACCCCAGGACATGATTGCAATGGGATTTGTCTTCGCGATGGGGTGGGGTGGGGTACAGACAAAGACAAGCGAGAAATACAAACAACTTCGCTCAGAAATAAAGATATCCAAAGCATAGAGAAATGGCCCGATTAAGGGACTTGTCGCAGACACAGTCATCAACAAAAATTTCATAAAACTGACAAGCAAATATATATCCCCGCTTCTAATAGCGAAATCTTGACGTCAAAATCTCGATTCCTCGTCTATAAACTATTTTCTCTCGAAGAATATTAGGTTCTTTTATATGCAAGACTGTAGAATTGTCAGGCACTTTCAAAGAGAGACGCATAAAGCTTAAACGGATCAAATCCTTCGTCTTCACACAAAGGAAATTCAAGTACACTATTGTCTTCTGTGCTGGAGTCGCAAGACATTGACAGTGATTTATTTCTATACCGAAGAATCCCAGTTTAGGACTTTCTTAATATTTATATATGGATACATTTTTAGACTACCCATTAGGGTTATAACTATAACACTATATTTATTTGTCATAATCGATGTACTTTTGTTCAAAAGCAATAAAAAAGGCGCTAATTTGTTTTAGTTATTGAAAAGATCACCCCAAACCGAAAAATTCGATTTTACCATATAGGAAATAATGGTTAAAATAAAAAAAAATATATTTTAGAAGCTTTATTTATTTAGTTTCCTAATGATGTAATTGGATACTATAACTGTTTAATTTTATTCGAGGATACCCGTCTACTAGGACGGCAAGCCAATTCCTATTGCAGACGCTTTCTCAGGCGCATTTGTGTTTATTCAACATCCACAGAACCCACCTGTAGTTGATGCTGAGCAGACCTTAGTTACAGTTTCTGGGAAAGAGCGCGTGATAAACAATTTGAACAAGGCCAGCACGCTCAAGCCATCGACCATGACGACTTGTGAATTCGTGCTAGAACAGCTATCGACGGCCCCCTATGGTTCTGTCAAGCCAATTTCACTCACAAATCTTGGGTCAACTCGTAGTATATTTTTCCGAGACTTTCCAAAATGTGACGAACGCTGACCGATAACATCAAGGTTATTTAGAAAGATGCCGCACGCTGGGATCGACCACTCCAGTCCAATAACATCAGGATGTCTGATTTTTGACAAATGGATCATGGTGAGATTCGAACCCGGGTCTCATGGTCAGAATCCGAACGTTGAAAACACTCGAACATACGTATTTTTTTAATACAGTTAACAGTTTATAACTATAGCATAACATACAAAATTACAAATAAAGCAAAACACGTTCTAGAATTAGTCATAGTACTAATATACTTATATACGATTTTAGAAATTTCGGGCGACAATTTAAAAAAAAATATACTGAATTAAACGCTTCAATATTTTTTTTTAACAAAAGTTCACCGAATTATGATACAAGAAAACAATTATTTTACAAAAAGTAATCACCCTATTATACGGATATCTCACAGCATCTTCGTAGTCAAGTCTGTTCATGTAGCCGAGTGGTGAGAAAGTTCCCTCTCTGACTATGAGAGTCCTGCTTTCGCATCCCGCCGTTGTCGATTTGTCAGGAAGGTGAATTCTTGGTGCTATCAGCATCCGGAGGCGATTCACAAGATGCGGCAACGTTGGAAAGTGCGTGAACAACCAAACCACAGGTTGACATATGAAGTGAAGTGAAGTTAGACAAATTTGCGTCGACGGCACAAAGTTACAAGATATTGGCCTTGTTCAAGCGATTGATCTAGCTATATGATTCACGCCCTCAGTATCAATAAATGTAAATAGTGATGCACGCCCTCTCTCTCTCTCTCTCTTTCCCAGAGACTGTAACTATGTACCGCCCAGCATAGTTGCAGTGTAAACCCCAGGTCGGCTGTCTGGGTGTTGAACAAATTCAAATGTGCCTGAATAGGCGTCTGAAACAGGGATGACTACTTGTCCTAGCAGACACATATACTCGGAAACGCGCTGCCAGGCATTATATACCAGATGTAACAGCAAAATTGTCCATTTGATTAGATTCAGATTTGATCCGTTATATCTTGGAAATGATTAAATATATCTTACTGGAAGTTTCAGGTTTTTCTAACACTATTGGCCTTTGATTTGAGCAATAAATATGCATAAATACTCTCAACACAAGTATCGTGATGAAATTGATCAGAAGCGATAATGACATGTTCATCATTTATTAATCATAGCTAAGGATCGGAAGCTGATGAAGGATTGAAATTAAGTTTAAGTTTAATTTGGACTGTATTCTCTCTCTAACGTGCCAAACATCTTATGGATTGAGTTGGATCTTTTCTAATTGGTCTCTTTAGCTCTAAGTTGAAATGATGATCCCTCTTCCTGTTGTGACCTCCTGATCCAGTTTTCCTCTCTACACTTTTTTTAAACTTATTCACCATTATCTAGATGGTTCTTGAATGGAAGAAAGAGTATGAATGTTGGTACCATTACTGAAGGCTTAAATTATCTTTTGACTCTCACCATTACTCATTTGGGAAAACATAGTGGGCTGGCACAAGACGATTTTAACCTGTTCTCTTCCTTGCTGAATAATGGGAAAGGGATTTTCTTACGACAAATAGTATCAAGATGGCTAAACGTCTCATCTGAAAATCTGGGGAAAATAAACTCAATAAGTTTAGTGTCTTATTTTTTTTTTTAGATATTAATCTTTTTTCGGGTGGACAATTTTGCTGTTACACCCGGTATGGATATCTCATCCTGTTATCTGAAGATTAATAAAAAATCTCGGTCTGCATACTTTTTTCCCGACCACATCTGCTCATGTCTATATAAATCCATCTGCGTACACAGAAAGAAAATAGCAGCTGCTCCTCGACAATGTAGTAAAAGAAAGCAGGAAGAAAGGAATAACTGTCAATTGTAGGTAGACAGAATGTATCAATACACGGCCTACATATTTGAAATGTTAAAATCAAGCAAGTAGAGAAAGATGTGACAGCGAAATCCGAAGGCGCATGAGAATAAGAAAATATACCTTTAAACATCTTTAATAAATCCTTAAAAATATGCCATTAAAATCTTTAATAAATCTTTTAAAATATGCCCTCAAAATCTTTAATAAATCTTTTAAAATATGCCTTTAAATATCTTTAATAAATTTTTAAAAGTATGCCATTAAAAATCTTTAATAAATTTTTAAAAGTATGCCATTAAAAATCTTTAATACATCTTTAAAAATATGTCTTTAATACATGTTTAATAAGACAGAGGAAAAGTTTTAGGAATATAGAAAAAAAATCCTGAACTGCTATGTGATATAAAGCCTCCTGTTTCGCGGTGAATATTGGACAAATTCCTCAGAAATGAAGAAGAGATTTGAGGAAATGTAGATGTGGTTCTACAGAGGAAGGTTGAGAATATCGTGGACAGAACGTGTCAGCAACGAGGAAGTTTTAATGAAAAATGGAAATAAAAATGTCGGAATTAGAAACGGCCGACATTTCCGTAATACATTACGAGGAAAGACGGCTTAGAGAGTTTAACGCTCACAGGATGTATTGAAGCAAGAGAGACAAATGCAAACTGCGCGTTGCCTACATCAGTTTGTGTAAATGAATGACAGCACAGGGAGTAAGGAATAGTAAAAAAAAATAAAATAAAATAACAGCGATAAAGCACCAGTTGCAGAGAGCCATGATCGCCTACGGGTTGGAAGGATACAACTCGAGGAGATGCCACCTTGAATTTATATTTTCCCTATCTCTTGATTTAATATTATTCTTTCTACTGGAGTTAAAGTGATAGTCCATAAAATATATTTGTGGGTTAATGTCTTACATCAGCAAGTATACTTGTCAGAATGACTCACGGAATTTGACAGCATGCTCGCTTTGTAAAAAAAAATCTTTGGCAGTTGCGCTGAACTGTCAATACGTCTAGATGCAGCGTCTTTACGCGCGTTTAGATTAGCTTTTCTTTCTACGACGTGCGTATTTTTATCTTCTTGCTTTACGAGCGTCTTCAAGCTTTTCTCTCGTTGTCATCATTGTTATGAAGAAATCAGACTCGTCACCATTAGTGTGGGTGTGTTCGCGCGCGAGTGAGAGAGAGAGAAGCCACGCCGACAAAGTGATGCTAGGTTACAAATATACGAAGCCCAATATAACCATCAGGACACGCAGTCTGATAAAGTTACACCGGGTACATGCATCACAGTCAACTGTGTTGAAATCCAAAGAACGGTCTGCAGTGTAATCGACACCGACTTGGCATCTCAACTTCAGTCACTTTCTCACCGACGTGACGTAGCTTTCCTCTGTCTTTTCTACAAATATATTCATGGCAACTTCCGTGACGAGCCTTTTTTCCCTGGTGCCTCGGCTACATGCGATATAACCGTGCTGCTAGATTGGCATTTAGGTCCCACCATTTTACTGTTGAAATAGCTAAATGCAACCGTCACTTGTACTCGTAACAGTTTCCTTTCAGGCACATCGCACTAGTAAAAATACTTTCTGTTTCCTTGTTTCCCTGATAACTACAGTGTTCTAAAGTTTAAATGCAACGTCAATCGCCATCGTCTGTCTTTTTGAACTCCGTTCATCTTTTGTACTTTCCTCAAACCTAAAACTGAAAAAATAAACAAATGAGAATAGTAATCGTAATATTAACCGGTTCCTTATAAGGAAACATTAGCATTCACAGCAGCCAGTACAAGCATTAGAATTCATGGCAGCCAGCACTAATGTCGGTTTAAATTTATAAAAATATTTCTCCAAAATATTTTTTTCAGAAAAATACGTTTCTCAAATCTAGTATGTTATTTCTCTTTCTAGTACCCCAGACTCCTTCCTAACCATTTGTTTGAAGTTCAACTGTAAATCTAGAGATTACTGACAAAATCCAAAGAAGGATCTGTAATGTAACCGATCCAGACGAGATATCTCGACTTAAGTCACTTTCTCATCGACGCGATTTGGCTTTCCCCCCATCTTTTCTACGAATATATTTATGACATTGATACTGACGATTTTTTCCCTGGTGCCCCGGCCACATGCGATTTAACCGTGCTGCTAGATTGGCAATTAGGTCCCACCACTGTTGAAATAGGTAAATGCAACCGCCACTTCAAAAATTTAAATGTAACATAAATTGCTATCTTCTGTCTTCTTGAATTCCGTTCAATTTTTGTCCCTTCCTCAATCTTCTCTATTCACAGTCTACTCTTTCACTTACACTCCCTGTAACGCCCTGCGTACTAGTGGCTTTCCCGCCCTTCTTAGTTTGGGTAACCCAGTTCGCTGAGACAGTCGACGTTTGAGGATGGGGATTTACTTGACCTCCCACAGGGCCAGGATGTGACACAAGGTCGGTTGTTTAACGTGGGAAGGGAGGGGGAATGGACCCGATTTTTCAGCCGGGCCGCTGGGCTTTGGCTTTAGCTGGTCTTAGCTTGTCCAAGCTGGTCAGAGCTGGTCATAGCTAGTCTTAGCTGGTCTTAGCTTGTCGAAGCTGGTCAGAGCTGGTCAACGCTGGTCATAGCTAGACGTAGCCGCGATACTACCAGCGCAGGGACGAATCCCTGCGACCGGCCTGTATCAGTGATCGAATCTTAGCCAAAAAGGCGATCATTCAGCGAGTAATCTGTTATCTGCGAACAGATACTACACTTTGATCTTAGCCTAAAATGCCGTGGATTTACTTGACCTCCCACACGGTCAGGTTGTGACACAAGGTCGGGGTTTAACGTGGGACGGGAGGGGGAGTGGACCCGAGCTTTCACCCGGGCCGCAGTGCTTTAGCTGGTCTTAGCTTGTCCAAGCTGGTCAGAGCTGGTCTTAGCTAGTCTTAGCTGGTCATGGCTGGTCTTAGCTTGTCCAAGCTGGTCAGAGCTGGTCATAGCTAGTCAGACGTAGCCCCGATACTACCAGCGCAGGGACGAATCCCTGCGACCGGCCTGTATCAGTGATCGCTCCCGGCCTAAAGGCGATCATTCAGCGAGTAATCTGCGAACAGATACTACACTTTGATCTTAGTCTAAAATGCCGTGAAGCGATCCGACGTTTGAGGATGTTCTCAATATCGAAATACGTCTCCCAAATCGACTTAGTTGCATCATCGTTAAAATAACGGCCATGATAATCTTCCACTACTGCTGCTTGTTTATGTTTACTACTACCACCACCACCAGTGTTGTTAAAAAGTTTAAAAAATTAGAGGCTTAAGACCATATAATGTTGAAACACCAGTTCCTGTACGATCACCGAAGTTAAGAAACGTCGAGCCTGGTAAGTATGTAGATAGTCGATCACTTGGGAATACCTGGTGCTTTAAGCTTGGATGTGTGAGTGATGTAATGGATAACCGCTCGGAATTTTTAATCGGAGAGCCGAATTCTATTTCCAGTTGGGTTCGTTATATTCCCTTACGGGCATAGATACTATTGTTTTGCAGAATAAAATCCTAGCCGTTTGTTAAGTTCCTACTGATTACCATTCATATCCTAACATGTTTTTCTATTCCTGAGATAATTTTCTGCATTCGTTGATAATATAAATGAATATATAATTTTGTTTCACAAAATAGAACTTAATTATAAAAAAAAACACAAAAAAAAAAAACTTTTATAAAAAATATATGTGTATCTGTCAATATTTCTGAGATGACGTATTATTTACACTATTTACATTATTCGGACTATTGTCCTCAACTTTGATGCCATATTTATTATGTTTCAGCCGTTGTACGCTCCAGCCTTCTTCAGGTGGTTGGAATGTCGAACTGAATCCTTTATTTCGCTCACTGGGGTAGAGCGTTCTAGTTCCACGTGCCATGTTTTCATGGATGTCAGTTGTCAGTTATCTCATGCTAATTCCCCTCTACAAGTTCTCCACTGCCTTAACGGGGTATTGAACTTTCACTCTAAAAATAATGTAAATAGTATATATGTGTATGGTTAGCCCCTTCCTATTTTTTGCTTAAACTGATCATAAAAAACTCTCACTAAACTCCAGTATATACGGTTGTCTCATCGCGAAATGTGGACCTTGTATTATCGTTTGCGATGTCTTAAAGACGCTACTTTTTCTCTGTGTTCAGTGTTTATATATCTAACACGGCTCTTTCCCCATCTGTGCATTTCATTTGCTTCTAGGCTCATCACGTGAGTTTGCACTAGGTGAATAGGAAGCCATCTGTCAGGTCAACCCCACACTTAAGCTTCTCCGATTGACACTGAGTGCAAAGTCAAATTTTGCCTGATCCAAGGTTAGACTCATGCCATAGATGGTCACGTCGGAACTGAGCGAGATCAGGTCGCGGGAATTTATGTATAAGTGTAATTAAGTGATTTGAACGAAGAGTACATATAAAAGGTTATTGATCAGTTTGATTCGATCCGGGGCAATGAGCCAGAGCCGCCGAAACTGGCATGGTCAGATTGTTATTAATGTCTCTAGCATAAATCTGCAAGATTTTTCCATTGGTTACCTTCAGCCTAAGGATTTGAGACGATATGGCTAAAAAAAATAAAATAAAATAAAAAAATGAAGCAACCTCATCACTCGTTTAACCCCTCATCCTCACTGAGACCCAAATTCTAAATTAAACGACACCTCAATAACAAAATGACTGAGCCGTAATTTGATGATCCTACTACATAGTGGAATAATGTTAAAAACATGTTGCAGTGTTTTTAGCTCTCGTTATCTATAAAAACCTCTGTAAATTTACGAAACTCATAGGACTGCAGGACAACACAACACTGCCGACTGAACACCGAGACAACTCAGGACCGAGGCAACTCGGCACCAGAAACACATAACCTGTTGTTTTATATATATATATATATATATATATATATATATATATATATATATATATACAGAAATATAGTCTTAAAGTGTGCTATATTTATGGGGTAAAGTGCTCAATATCAGAGATAGAGCGTGTGTAAATATAAAAGTGGACATGGAAGTCAGCACTTAGAGGCGACAGTCTGTTTCATGCTAGTGCAATCGTCATATATATATATATATATATATATAACCGAAATTTTTTTTATTAAGGATTAAAACCTTAATTAGTGAATAATCCTTCCAATAATGCACTTGAAAAACCATTATGGAAAATATGAATCTATAAATTTTCAAATCTTTAAAAATTCTGTATCAGTTTATAGCGGCAAGCGATATTGTTATTAAATTAAAATTGTATTCCATTTATGGTATGATCCCAGGGTCGCTGCTCAAGTGAACAACAAACCAGCTTCAAACATATGTCTCATATTTGTGTCCGAGAATGGTCTTTCAGTTTACCCAGTGACAGCGTCAGTTCGTTTATCCTCTTTTGCCTAAAGTGGAACTTTTAGGATGGTAGTGGATTGATTGCTACCCCTAATGGTGTGCCCATGCAGTTTCACCGGACAACTCAACACTGCTTTTTTTTTTTATAACCGAATAAAAATAATTTATTCAGGATTAAAACCTTAATTTGTGAATATTTTTCTTTAGTTAAGGCATTTGAAAAGGCATTATGCAAAATCTGAACCAGCTTTTTTTATCTTTTTAATTATTTTTTTTAATAAAGTATATCATGAAGCTGGGTAAATAGCAGAACAGACCGGGTTCTATAATTTTGGATGACAACTTGTCTACCGCAGACAGAAATGGCAATCTACTGCGGGAAAAAATATCTGCTTAGTCAGTCATGTATCGAAAGATACATGATCGCCTAAGCGTGTATCACGGACGGCACATAATTGACAGATATCAAAGAAATTTATTTTTTAATAAAATAAATTAATGTATAAAAATATAATTCAATAAAACACATTTGTTTTTAATTATTTTCTAATAAAGTAAATGGAAAAAAGCAAAACAAAATGATTTTGTTTTTAATTATTATTAAAAAAAAAAAGTAATTCATAATGTGATCTAGTTTTTAAAAATAGTGTTTTATTGAATTATTTTTTATATGTCATTTTATTTTTCAAGCAAAATCCTCTTTGTGGATTACTGCGACCGTTTCATCAATTTGTTCAAAGTTGTCAATTATTTATTGCTGTCCCTTTTGCCTCCGATGAGACCTGCGAGTGTTAAATTATAAAAGCCTTCCTAGTTATATCTCCTAAATGTCAACAACCTCTCCCTTATTGTTTGCAAACTTTATTTTCTTTATAATTTCATCTGATACCCATTTGCTCAACTAGGTTTTCCATCACTCGCCTTGCGTTCGCATTCAATATACCTTGTGAGTACCAGAATCACCATTCCTTCTTTAGTCATGATGCAAAATGCATTTGCAACTTTCTGATGGCTAGAAACGACTTTTGTAATTCAAAACCCCTATAAAAATGTCTCAATTTCAAAATATTCTATCTCCATTTTCATTATTCATAGAATTTTTTTCTTCATTTGTGATGAAATTTTCGAAGGCCTAAAAATCCAGCACCAAGAAATGTCTTCGAAATATAACATCGAATCACAAGATCTCTAACTGAAATTCAACGATCTTACCATCAAGATTAGCGATCTTCCCCACGACACCCAGCCCATTGCGTCTTTTTTCTAACCAATATATTGTTTTAAAAATAGTCGAAGCCGTAGAGTTTCGTTAGTAACATTCAGTGTCCTTTCTTTTCTTGATACCACGCTGCGGTCACGTGTTCAATATTTTAAAAATAAATCCACAAACTATTTTATGAAGAAAAGATCTAAGAATCTTTGACCTCTGGTTGTCTACATGCCAGCTTCAAAGAACAATGCGAAAGCCTTCAGTCTTCATCCCCCACTTGCCGAAGACAATAACGAAATAAACACATTATCAGTGCAATTAAGAATCAGCGTGATCACCGACTCGTCTCTAAACGTGACTGCTTTCATCAGAATGAAGACACAGACAGTTCGAAAATTCATCTAAGTCTTTGATATTGCTTAGCTACCAGGTTGGAACGGGAGCAATTAAATAATTACTCACATAGGAACCTTTGTTCAAATTATATTTTTCATTACATTCTTTTCAGTTCGGCAATTCGTTTTGCTTTAACTATTCTAGGCAATATCTTTATATCAGCGCGTCAACGTCATTTTTTTAACAAGGCTTGTGTCCACTCAAGGTAGAGGGTTACGTTTGGGGGCCATTTGGGTGTATAGGAGTGGAAGATACCGGTTAACCCTGGTCTTGAAAAGGTTAAGAATGCAGTGATCGGAGAAACATCATGTTGGGAATCGGTTCCACAGGGCAGTGGTTCGGGAGAAGAAACTGCTCGAGTGGAACTTACTTCTCACTGAGGGAATATGGTGGGAATGTGGGTAGTTTTGCTACTATGTAAGTGGCATGGTGTATTCTTGCTGTGAATTTTTGCCTCAGCGGGACCAGAAGAATGTAGTGTGTACGAGCAACTTCCGTGGAAATAGCGGTAAAGCAGCGAGAGGCTTGCCATATCCTGCCTGAAGGAGAGAGGTTGATGATTGGAGAATAATTCGTCACCTACAAGGGTTCGGAGACGCTTTTCAATTTTTTTTCTACCAAGGCTGGAGCGTGAAGTCTGGGCAGTACTCGCAGCAATGTGACAAAAGTACTCCATTTTTAGGCTAATCTGTTTCTTGTAAATGTAGAAGATAGAAGGAGGAGTCAGGTACTTACAGGAGCGGTACATAGAGCCGAATATTTTAACTGCACCCCTAGCAAGGGTCGTATGTACGAGTTCCAATTCAGGACGGGTGTGAGTTTGAGGTCGAACAGACTTTGAAGGCACGGTGCTTCCCCGAGATGACCGCTGTTCATCCTGATTGGTGGTAGTCCGCGGTCTAATCGGCGACGATGGAATGTAATTAGCATGGTCTTCGAGGCAGCCAGTTTTTACCCCATTAGGTAGTTTTTGCAAGATTTGAAGAGAGATCAGTCGCCAATCTCTGGCCATCGAGACTTACAGAGGTGCGCTCGTATATAGTCGTATAATCGGCATAGGTGTGTACAAATCATTTATGAAGAGTGTTGGTTGGAGGATTGACTTTATGGCTCCAGAGGACTGGCCATTTATAACTACCTTCATAGACATACCTGCTAGGAATGATTTTATGATCGAGAAGACCCTTCCGGTGATTCCATAACTGGAGAGCTTGTGTAGTAAGCCTTTGTGATGTCCCTCGAGATTTGTCGTCAGGCGCCGCAGTGAATCTGTGACGTCGGCAGTGGATTGGGCCGACCGAAACCTATTCTGATCGTCGTTGAAGAGGTTATTTTCTAGGTGCTCGGTAACTCTCTTACAGATTATGGCCTCAAAGAGTTTGCTGATGCTACTGAGGAGACTGATTGGTCTGTACTGGGAGGGAGAAGATCGCATGCGTGAATTCTAGAAAACCGGGCATAGACTTGACACTTTCCACGGGTTTCGGAAGGATTTCTCCTTCAAGCAGCGGGTGAATAACTTTGCTAGGATTGGGTATAATTCCGGTTTGATGTTCTTAAGGACAACCCTTGGAATTTTGTCTGAACCAGTGACTTTCTTAGATTCAAGGCCTTTGATATCTCTAGAAACTTGAAATGCTGTGATGATAATATTACTGAGATTATGGTCAGTGAAACGTCGGAACTTGGGGAGGGGATAGTCTTTGTCATTTGAGTTAGAGGCAAAGATGGTGGCGCCTTAACTGTCAAGGAAGATATGAAAATTTATAATTGTGGGCACAGCCGCTTTACCACTGTTCATGATTTTGGTGGGTGAACTTCCAGAGTTCACGGGATCCAATTTGTTTCTTTTCAACCTGGACTGCTAGTGCTTATCTGAACTTCGCGTTTTCTAGAACATTTTTGCCACAATTGCGGGCAGTTCAGAATGCAGTGAGAGTCTAACTACAACGCTCCTTTCGATAGATATTGAAATAATAGTTTTGGAGAGTTAAAGTTGAAGCGCTTTCAGGTGCGAACCAGGGTGGACTGTTTAGGATTTGCTGGAATTTAGGGGGGTATAAAACTCTCCATTCCAGAAAGGATCCAATCAGAGACAAAGGTAGCAGTTTTTGAGGCTGCATTCTTGAAGAAGCTTGCAAGGGTAGCTTCCATAATGTAGGGCCGAGAATTGTCCCAGGCTGCCTTTGCATAGCTAAAAATCGTTCTACGAAACGGTAGGTCAGGGTATGCCTTAGGTTTGGCATAAATCAGGCCACTAATTAGAGAATGATCTGACGTGCCTAGTGGAGGTGACTCTTTGTAAATACCAGTAATAGTAAGTTTGCATGTGCGGGTGGTGTAATGGGTAACAGCTAGGAAAGCAGAGTTCCAATTCCAGTCGAACTCATTATATTCACTTACGCACAAATATCCTTGGGAAGGTATGAATGCAACTCTTATTCCCTCCAGCTATAAGTTAATTAGTAAGATTTATCAATCAATCATTAACTCCAAAAAATCCAATCTAAAATGTTTTCTGGCTTTAAATAAATTAAAAATGGTTGATAACCTTTAAAAAAAATCATAAAACCCAATACTTAATTGATACGTTAGGTTCTCGTTTGCTAGAAACCACTCATTCTGTCGTTTTAGTTCTTGGTCTGCCATCAACATACTGTTGGCTGCGCTTCATATGTCGTGAATAGTATCTTATCTAATGAGACAATGTAGGTTTTATTCTCAGGGAATAGTCTCGCTGTAATGTTTGAAAAGTCAACGAACTTAAACCGATCTATCACAAGACTACTATGCTGGCGGTGGATAAAAAAAAATTCTCCATTTCGGAAGTAAAATCTTTTGTATCTGAATTTAAATTTGCAAATGACAAATATCCAAATCAATTAAGTACAATTTACATCTATGAGAAGCGTATTAAAAGAGGACAAAAAGTGCGACATCGAAATCCGAATTTGGCTTGAGATAGCAAAAAATGCCTTCCAAAATGTAAGTAAATATTAATAAACGTGGAAATGGAAACAAAATTGTTTTGTGGTGTTTGTGTGATATTTAGACAAAAGAATTCTAACACAGTCACCACATCTGTTCTTGATGACTATGGTGGTCGAAAGTATTTGAAAAATCCTATACAAAATTAGACAAAACTTGTTGGCTAAAAAAAATCAAATGTGTGTGTGTGTATATATGTACATACACTACAGTTCAAAATTTTGAGGGTATCCCCTGCTAACTTTTTAAACTGGCTCCAAAAATAGTTGTTTTGTACTTCTTATAAGAGAAAATTATTATACATAGTTAAAAAAAAATAGCACGTGATTTTTTTAATTAGAAATTATGAGAAAAAAAAAAAAATATGATTAAATTTTTCTCTCCTCAAAATACCCCCAACATTAGCCTTGATTATTGCAACACACATTTAACATTTGTTGCAAAAGTATCTCAAAGTATAAGTTTGATAACTGATACCATTCTTTTTACAATAACTCTAAGAGATTTTTTTTTCAATTTTTTTATTCTCCCGTCAAGATTATCCCCTGATAATTCTGAGAGTTCCTTCAAACTTTTGAACTGTAGTGTATACATACATACACATTTTATTTTTTCTCTCCTCCACCAATCTGAGTAGATAGGTCCGCCTACCGCTCGGTTCACACTCCTCCCCATTTTTTTTTTAACAGGAATAAGGATTTATCCCTTGTTTCCTCTGTAGGATTGGGTGTCCGGTTCCTTCCAATGTCTACTTCCACACTATGCTTCTAACGTTTCCGACTGAATTCTGAATTGTTATTCACTAAATTTTGATCTCTTCAAGTCTCTCGTTAGCTGTTATCATTTCTGCATAGCCCCAAGAATTTCCTTTCTTGTCCTTTCTTGCGCTAACACAACGCCACACTGTAAGCCTCTACCTTGAGTGACTCTTGGGTTTTGTGTTAGGGAACATTAATAAATGTATATATGATTGATTCAATAATGCTTCGATAATATTAGGTTGGTGCAAAAATAATGTCGTTTTTTGACGTTCAACTTCATGTGAGAAAACGACATTATTTTTGCACCAACCTAATATATACCGGCTAATCGTACCAATATTGTGGATTGAATCAGATAAAGTTGAATTTTTCTAAGACACACTGAAGTCAAGATGGGCAGTGAGAAAGCGTAGCTAATCTATCTTACAAGCTTGTGTATATGAATAACAGAACAGGCAGGGGCAGAGAAAAGAAAGGCCTTACCGACAGCTACATATTATAAGAAGGGACACTGCATACAGATAATTCTGGCCGGCCACGAAGATGACTTTTTTTTATCGAAACTGCGATACGTCTTTCGATGATTGCAAATATGCGATAAGTTACTTCACAATATACACATTGTGTGGACATAGAAATCAACATTAAATGGTGAGTGTCATCTTCAGTCCTCAATACGATCTTGCAGACCAATCTATGTATTTATGTATGTAAAGTGAAAAATATTTTGAATACTGAATGCTACCAACGTATGTTGATTTGAAGCTATCTTTTTTCATTGACCTTTCTGCGTATCAAGATTATATATATATATATATATATATATATATATATATATATATATATATATTACACCTTCTGACATTTACTCATGTTTTTTAGGTAAGCATACGAATAAGTTATTTTTTTGCTATATTTGAAATTCAAATTTTCTCGCACAAACGTTTTTTATCGTCTGTTTCTTTGAAGCCGTTTTCATTAATCTAATAAGTATATAAATGTAGAAAGAAGAAAGAGAAAATGTTTTACTTTTCATATTTTCCATCATGAATTTCGCCGCTTAATTTCGTTTTTCGTGCGCTGAACAAGCGACATCCGTTCTAATTCAATTGTGAAAATTCTTCTTATTTAAAAGTCAATTTTCTGAATTCATTCTGCATAAAATATGAAAATAATTTGTCTCTACCGAAAGATCTACCTCCGTTTAATATAATGCAGCATAAATTCTTAAAGTACACAGATTTTATTTTCTAGATATATTTCACTACCTACACAGCGACAATGAATTCTATATGAATGCGAAAACAATTTCCTGGCAATCATTTATATTTACGTCTACACATTTGAAGTAATATAGAGGTTCCTGTACAAACGGAACGGCTATCAATTTTATATTTCTGTTTAAGTCAGTAAAATTAATAATTTATACAAATGGAGTTAATTTTATACTTTTATAAGATTAGTTCGTTTAATTTAAATATATATCAACACATCTGGCCTTAGACAATGTTGAATATAATTCTGATTGGACGAAAGTGGATGAATATAATTTGGATTGGACAAAAAGCACAAATGGGTAATCTAAAGATAAACAATGCTGTGTTTGGCGCCAGAGTCAAAAAATGTGAGGTGGCAGTCTGTGTTTTGCACTAGATTCTATAATCATAGACATCTGTTCGCGTTATTTTTTTTTTTTTACTAGGTCCAAAACTCGGATATTAGTCCGGCTTTTCACGGGAGATAAAAATGTAGATTTTATTTCGGTTTTTGAATTGATTTTAAATCGTTCCAGTTTTGCATCAATTTGGTTCTAACCTGGAGTTAAAATGGAAGACATTATTCCAGTTTAATTGCGGTCCCAACGTAAGCATCCAGCTTTATAAATTTCACCTTTGGGCTTTCATTTGTAAACGTCGGCATCAGTCAGTTATGTGCCATAGGCAATCATGTATTTTTCGATACATGACTGACGAGGCAGATTTTTCTCCCAGTAGGTTGCCATTTTTTTCTGCGGTAAACCAGTTACCATCCAAGGCTCTTGAACCCGGTCTGTCCTGCTATTTACCCATAGCTTGGGGGAGAAGAGGAGGATTCATACTTTTCAATATAAATGTGTAATCAGGTAAGTGATTGTAATGGATTCGACTGGAATTCGAACTCTGCTTTCCGATTACTCAATTCGAGCCGCTATCCATTACTCCACCGGCATAAGTAGCCTTAATGCTGGAATCTGTAAGTATCCACCAGATATGAGTTAAGATTTGTCATATGAGTTAAGATTTCCAATACATCCTTCCTCATAATATTTGTAAGAAATTTCTCATAGAATAGTATATGTACATACTCCGGTATATATATATATATTTTTTATATAGGTAGAGTTTTTATGCTAAAAATAAATAGTGAGTGGCACTATTCGCAGGTAATTTTGTTTGAAGAGGTAAAAAATCATGCACTGTCGCTAACTGGTTGCACTATACACAGGTATTTTTTTTCGGGAAGGGTTAAAATTCATGCAAAAAATTCAAGGGTCTAACTATATATGTATTCGGCTCATATATATACGGTATTAACATTTTTATTTAAAAAATGTTCGAAATGAGAGTATGTTATATTGTTTATCAAACCTGTTTTTTTTTTAAATTATAATTGGGAATAGAATACAGTATAACAATAAATCTACATAAATATAATTTTACTATTTTAGCTTGGCGTTCTAAGTCCCACTGACGTTTGCAGTGGAGCTGCGTAAGGCTTAATCAACTTTGAATACAGTTACTTATAAACAGTTTTCTGCTGAAAAAAAAATCGTGTATACCAGCTTTATCGCTGTATTTTAAATAACCGAATTGAAGACAATCTTATAAAAAAAAAATTTAGCAATCTATATAGATTAAGCTAATCGACTTTGAGAATAAATAATATCATCCAACTGAGGCACCTTAATCAGCGCGGTGGTATTCATTTTTGGTCGACCTCAACAAACCTCCATCGGATGCAATATACCATATACAATACGTTTGTTGAGGGTTTAATCGGTAGTAGAAATGCATAATACATGAACCTGCATTAGCTGTTTATCAATTCCTATCTGCCAATGATCCATTGAAACCTTAGCAAATTTGCCCGAACAACTCCTAGAAAAATTACTGCATTGAAATAAAATTTGTCATCTTTCCGCGGTGAAACAGTTTTAAATCATACCCACGTCACATAACTTCTAATGCTACCTCCTTACATATTACATCACAAATACTTAATTCGGCTGAAGGGAATTATGATCAAATAAATTTTTTATTCGTGAAAATGATGTGATTAAATAAAAGAGAAGTTATATCTCTAAACGTGACAAGAACCTTTCGTAAAATTGCAAGATCAATTCAGTACAATTAATATGTGGTGAAAGTAACCACAGGGCAGATATGAAAGAAGCAGTAAACATTCCCGATAAAATTTTAAACCTTATTCTACTGTGTGAAGTAGTGTACAGTTATTACCTTGTGATTCTAGTGGCTATCCCGTTGGGGCATGTTAATGTTGTTAAAGAAGTTACATTGTTGGAAATAGAAAAAAAGTTGAGATAAGGTCATATCGTCCTTTGTTTAAACTACGCAATTTGGAATTGTTGAACCTTTTCTGTTCTCTTCTTAATTCTACGTAAAAAAAGAGAATCCTTACGTAATGTTTCTTATCTTAATTACAAACGGAAAATAGCAAATAACGCATGGACAGATTGGCAGAAATATTTTATATCATTAAATTGCAAGATTTCTCAATGCAATTACTTGCTAATTAATAACGTATATGAGAGCGCTTTATTTGAAATACTTTTTAAAAATATTTTAATAAACATTTTAATTTTTGTACTCATTTATTAATGGTGATAAAAAGAATATATATATATATATATCTTTTGTGTGTAATTAACCATCATATTTTTCATTAATGCATGTTTCATTAAATAATATCGACAAGTTTTGTCTATTTTAAGACAATTCCTTTCATATCGCCGTCAAGTGGCTCGTATGCACGAGTTTGTCGTTGCTTGGAAATCTTCTATACAAACAAAACAGACTATCATTGTTGCTATGTCCGTGTATTGTTTAATTTATTGTACTGTACTTGTCATCTCTTATGATGGCTTATGTAAGCCGAAAGCTTAGATAGGGTTAAAAAACATGTATCAATATGGTGATTTTCTTTCGTCTTTCAGTGATAATGTCATTAATTTTATCAGAAGATATGAAAGGAATTTGCTTAAAATAAATAGACAAAACTCGTCTATATTATTTAATGAAAAATGCATTTATATATATATATATATATATGTATATATATATATATATATATATATATATATATATAGTCCTCTACCTAAAACTGACATAATTTAAAATGTGAATATCTGAGTAACCATATTTCCCAGGCAAATGAAATTAAATAGGATTCAGATTAACAGTAAATGATATATTTATCAAAATTCGAACCAGATGTTCAGTGGGATGTAGATTTTATAACCCATTCTACAAAGCGTCACAAATGTTCAATATGCACACCACCTGTGACAGGAAACACGTCAAGTCGGTAGTCCGGTTACTGCCAAACACGCTGTAGCATGTCTTGCGTAACATTCTCCAGCGCCTCAGTGATTCTCTGCTTAAGTTTCTCTAAGCTTATAGGAAGAGTGGATATATAGACCTGTCCTTTCACATAGCCCCACAGAAAAAAGAAATCACAAATTATATCAGGTGTACGTCGTAGCATAATCACTTCGCCCAACGCTAAATAAGATTTTCAACAAAAACAACGTCAAAGTTAGCTACACTTGTGCCACAAACATCGACCAGTATATATCACAACATAACTTTATCATTCTAAACAAAGACCTCAACAACCCACCAAAGCGGTAACCTCCCGGCAACTACTGAATGCAACTGCCGAAAAAAAAACCCAGCACATTAAATGGCAGATGTATGATATAATCAAATATGACGACGTTTTATTTCAGCTCTCCTGAAAACAATTGGAAATCGCCCTTGCACCACCACCAAATGACATTAGACAATATCACATATAGTAACAGTACTTCCCTCTCTAAATTATTCTTGAAACTGAAAACAAGAGTAGAGACCTAACTATCACCTGGTAATGTGTAACGAAACTTAAAGCCTTCAGTGGGAAAGGCGACTGTTTTAACTTATGTCATTCTGAAAAATTAATGATACTAAAAAATATGAACAATACCAATCTCTTAAACAAGAGAAGTGAGTTTATGAGCACCTGCTTGCATAGAATCAAGTTTCTGCTCAACCACGTTAATGCAGGTTAATTTACTATTGATATTATTTATTATAAATTTATTTTTATTAATATTTTTTACTATCTTTATTATATACCTATAATTATTATGATTATTATTATTATCTTACTCTTAACTTTACCATTGACAAAATGTTTTTCCTTACTTTTATTATCATTTGTTATCATTTTATCACAGCAAATATTAATTTCGTCAAAAACTATTCATTTGCCATGGAAAGAAATAAGGGTTATCCCACTTTATCTTCTAATGTATTTTTTAAAAGTGGCGTCAGTTTTAACGTTTTTAAAATTTCTTGTTTTCTTCTATTTTCTATCTTAAATATTAATTTGGGTCTAATTCACATTCTAGATTAGACTTTAATGTATTTAACATTTATGCTAATATTATTTTCATTATGTTGGGGTGCACCCACCTTCACAATAGACTGATCCTATTATTATAAATAGAACAGTAGTTCTAGAGACTGTGAGCAGTGTAGCAGTGTAGTGCAGTGCAGAGTGAGACTTCTGTAGTGATCAGTTACACTTCCGTTTCTCGACCGGAAGATACCGTTGGACTTTATTACTATTACTTATTGTTACTACTAACCTACGTTCGTTCTACTACTAATCTCTCTGATGTAAATACCTCTCTGAATATACCAGTATTTTCCCTACGACTGTGTTTGTTCGTTATTACCGTATACTCACGTGGAAACACTCAACATCTAAACGGTGATCTCATCCTCGTCGCCACTGTTGAGATGTTGAGTGTTTCCACGTGAGTATATGGTAATAACGAACAAACACAGTCGTAGCGAAAATACTGGTATATTCAGCGAGGTATTTATATCAGAGAGATTAGTAGTAGAACGAACGTAGGTTAGTAGTAACAATAAGTAATAGTAATAAAGTCCAACAGTATCTTCCGGTCGAGAAACGGAAGTGTAACTGATCACTACAGAAGTCTCACTCTGCACTGCACTACACTGCTACGCTACTCCCAGTCTCTAGAACTACTGTTCTATTCATAATAATAGGATCAGTCTATTGTGGTTGTGAAGGTGGGTGCGCCCCAACACATTATCATATTAATATTATTACTATTTTTACTATATAACCATTATTGTTTTTATCTTGCATTTAATTTTAGTCTTACTATCAGCGACGTATTTTGTTTTTATTATTATTATTATTATTATTATTTTTAATTATTATTATTTATATGTTTTATTTTAATTTAATTTAATTTTTTTATGTTTTATTTTATTAGTATCAATTTTATCACGGCAAACTTTATTAATTTTCTTTATTGATTTTCATACAAAGAGTAAATTTAAGAAAATGCTAAAGCCAGCATTTACTAATACTCTTCTTAGCTTTAGGATCTAAACAGAGTATTAGGAAACAGAAAGACTTCGCGAGAGACAAAGCAAAGATGAAGTTGTAGAGAAAATGGAAACAAAGTAAACTAATACTTAACATCAGGAAGAGATTTGAAATTTCTTGTGCAAATAATAAGGAAGGAGGGTTTAGAAAATCTGATACTCACAGGACATCGCATCATCTACTTAGTGAGCTTAAGCAAATGGATAGAAGAACAGAGTTTAGGGTAAATAACAAAAAAGACAATTTATTACGAGCTACAAAGGACAGGAAATTGTATAGAGCCATGATCGCCTATGCCCTGAGGGGACATGGCACAAAGAACATCTGGAAAGCAACGGATGACTTTATATAAAGAGAAAAACCTTTCATAAGGAAGAACTTAAAAAGTAAAAGACATTTAAACACGTTGAAGATATTTTCAAATCAAGAATTATTGCATATTTACAGGTTAATATTTGCCCTTAAATCCATTCTTTATTTTGAAAGTGTACAAGACCCAACATTACGAAATTCAAGCCATAATTAAAAAAAAAAATAATTGACTTATATTTGAATTCGTGCAATACAGAAGATGATGGGTCTGCGTCAGTTTGGGGTAATGCTTAAATACTGTGGAATGAATTAGATCTTAACAAGATGTCCTAATACCAAACTAAGATTTGTAAACATTTTGATTACCTCGTCGTTAAAGAACTATTCCAGCTGAACATTACCACTCTATAGTAATTTCGACCGTCTGTGTTCCATTTTGCCTCAGTTCAATAAATCTTTTGGGCACCTCAGCGTTAGTAATGGTTAGCGAAATAATTTGATTTATCATCGCTACTAAATAATCATTTTGGTTTTCACTGAATCCCTCATACTAACAACCTTGTACCAAACTAAGCTTTAATGCTTAGTGTCCTTTCAGGAATTGACTCTCAAAAACCTCATATATCCGTTGTAGTTCTAATCTAAGTTTTGTCTCATTTACCCCATCCACTCTCTGTTCTGTCTATATTTACTCAGGCTTGTTGCGGAGGGTACTTACTCTTTCACTCTGCCTCTCATATATATCCCGTGAGTGTCAATTTCTCAAAATGCTCTTTTTTTCTTTACGCGTATCAGTACAGTATCTTTCCGATTTCGATAACGGCCCTTTTGTTCACATTTTCATTAAATCATGCATATTGATCACATGTTTCGTCCGTGTTATTCTCAGTATCTTTCTGTAGAACCACATTTTTGTCTCAAGTTTCCCCTATTATTATTACATAGTAGTTGAGCACTTTTTTTTTGTTTCTAATGAAATTTAATAGTTTCCTAATATATTTTTCTTTTAGTTTTGAAAGTTATTATTCGATATTTCATTGCGCCTCCGGAAACCTGCGTCACATTTTCCGTTATCTGTTCTACTAATCAGATTAGTTAAATTTCTCTACTTCTGCCCATTTTGCCAACAATACAATACATTCTGTCTTATTACAATTAATCGGTTGTTCTTTCAGGAAACACCGTATTGGAGTAATTCTTCGCAAACTTGTCTGGTTGATCATTAATATTTTAAAAACATTTTTGAAAGCGATGAATAGTACTGGTAAAATTAATAATTTCATGACAAACCTTTTGACAATCACTGAGGTTAGCGTTACTGTCGATTGAAAATTAAAAATATTTTCTTATAACAGTTTTTTTTTTTTTTTTTTTTTACTGAAATTTGACTTCTCAATTCACTGTTATCGCTCTTCCTAGTGGGGAGTTCGCTTTCTAACTTTTTGTTTTAGTAAGTATGAATGAAATAGATCATTACTTTCACTTCTAATCCCATGTGGTACCCGTTTTTGCTGTTATTGCTGTCGGTCCAGATCAAGTGATGTGTTTTCTTAATTGGTTTGATTGATTTCGTTTTATACTGTTTATCAATCATTTGCTGGTCATGATCTTTAAATTCGAACGATTTCCTCGTTTGAAGCTAGTTGCCATAACAGATAGGGATTCATTACAATTTGTAACTACTCTCATTGAAAATTTTAATTGATTACCAAACATACTTCTTATGCAAGGAAGAAAACGGTCACACAGACACACACACACACATATATATATATATATATATATATATGAGGAAAAATATGGAAAAAACAAAATATGTGGGCGAAACATGTAGGTCCGTAAAATCTCGTGTTTTCGAACATAAACGAAATATTCGCCTCGGTAATTTAAACAATACTTTATTTGTACACATGACTAAATCTGATCATAATTTCGGCTTTGATTCTGTGAAGATTTTAAAATATATTCATAATAAAAATCTTAGACGGATTTATGAGGCAAGCATAATATCTATCTCGCGCACAGTGAATACTAGACCCGGCTTCTTTAATATTTCCCCTTTTCTGGCAAGATTAATGCTGGACAAATGTACTTATAAACTTTAGATTCTAGTAAAATTCTTCTCTTTCATTAATAGTAATAAACTCTATTTTAGGAATACGTTTTCACAACATCGCCGACGTGACGCCGACGTGATCGCATTTCAAAACGGAACGCTGATCCTAAAATTCAGTTATTTTGTTTTGATTATTATTATGACTATCTTCTTTTCATGTTGACTTGAATATCGTCTACTCTAATTATGTTTTAATATACTATGTCCTGAAGAAGGTCTACTAGACCGAAACATCTGACGTTGACATTGTAACATCATTATAAAGTAAACTTGCATATTCGGATTATTTGTTTTTTCCATATTTTTCCTCATACTGTCGGATCTATATCCACATATTTGCTTACACATACACACACACACATATATATATATATATATATAAGAATTTTTTTTTAAATCAGCCAATTGAAAAACTATTACTAAAAGGATGTATCTGTTGAATCCTGTCAACCATTAAGATTTCTTTGGGATTCTGGGGCCTAGGTAGCCATGTAATATTTCTGGGAGACCAAAGGCAAAATATAACATATGGGTGCACAATGATATTTTGGTGGCCCATGAAGAAAGCCAACTCAGAGTGGTTCTTATTAAAATAAAGCACGGCTCTACGATATTGTTTTTCCAACATCTTGTTGAATCGGAATTTAGTTATATTTCTCAACTGGTATTAAAAGTTTGCAATAGACTTGACATTGTGAAAAGAGGTGATATTCGACTATCATTAACATCGATCGAACCAGATATAAAGAAACACGCTGAGCAACATCAACCACAGGAATCTCGTGGAATAAATATGCCTTTCTTTCTTTTTCTAATCAAACACTTAACTTAAATTGGTTTAATAAAAATGTTAACCAGTGTTCATAAATAAATGCTGCAGTGAATTCAATTGCCTGAAGAGCTCTACACCCCATGGAAGAAACATTGTAATATTATAATACAAGATAATGGTCAATAAAAATTATTATTATTATTGTAGAATAATTTATTTGCATTAGTTTTCATTTAAAAATAAAGTTCAATTATATAATACGTTTGATTATTAAAACCTCAACATTTTGATTAGTGAAAAATAGAATATTGTTGTCTTATGTCAAATAGCTATTAAGGGGTCCACCAAGAAAAAAAAAAGGGAAAAGGGGTCCATGGGTTAAGAAAAAGGTTGGGAACCACTGGTCTAGAGAAAGCCACCAGCGTGAAAAATTATTTACCAGCCAGATTCCTCTCGCTGTATTTGTCTTAACATTCTGTAAAGACTTTTATCAAAGCAGAGACTTTGTGACAAACACTCGTCACAATTCGATCATCGTAACTGTAATCAAATTAAGCGACAAACGAGCACAACTGTAAACACACAATACCGAATGAAAGAGAAGATAAAATCCGAATACAATAGAAGAGAAAAGCTTCGATTTCTCCGTGACTTAAAACAAAACTCCAGAACTGAGAAAAGAAATTAAATTAGAAAAAAAAAATAGACATCAAAGATAAGTAAATAAACATGACAGAAAATTTGTTATGGTTTTCGTCACCAACAGCATTTTTATCTATTTAATATGTATATAATATAAATACTTTTGTTGTCTGTTTCGGGTTAGTATATTGTTTGGTTATAATTAGTCATCACTTTGTAGTGAGATTTAACGCTTTTGCTACGAGTGTGTTTACATCTTATAGTAAATATTTCTGGCTCCTGGAGCAAACATTATTTGTGGACTATTGTGAGTCCGAGTAAAAAAAACAATTTAAAACGTCAATTATATACATTAAAAAAAAGGAATTACATGAGTACACAATTGAAATCATGATAAAATATATTAAAACAAGCTCTAAGTGTGTGTGTGTGTGTGTGTGTGTGTGTGTGTGTGTGCGTGCGTGCGTGCGTGCGCGAAAAAGGGAGAGTATTCATTCAAGAGACGATCATAACTGAACGTGCCCCAGTGGAGAACACTTTAACCACGTGCAAATACATCTGGAAGAAAGATAAAATATATGTTTGCTTTTTTTATAGACCAATAAGCGTTTTTTGCAGTAAACCACCTGTCAAACAATTTCTCATGAAATAACAAAAACAAAAGTACCCCCGCCAACAAAAAAAAAAGAAAGAAGAAGAGCAAACCTGAGACAATAAAATAAAATGTTATACATTACGAACTGTTAAAATCCTTAACATGCACAGTTAATGTATAAGATGCAACATGTGAGATAACCTAACTTTTAGCATGTCAGTGGCTATCTGTTCCTGGTGGTCTCGAATCTCCAACCTGAGGAGCTACAGCTATACGACGGGCCATCGGTTCTAAAAGTAGTCAGAGCACCTCTAGAAAGATATTGATCCATACAGTCGCATTGATGCTCAGAGTTCCAATATTTGTAGGTGAGGGATCTTGAGCTAACCGATCCTTTCTTCAAGATGCGATGAATTGTTTTCAACTCTATGACCCTCACGGACGAAACATCACAAGTGAATCGCTAATCTATCGTATCTATGGTAAATGTTCAGAGAATCTACATTCCTTAGTTCTACCAATTTCGACCATCACAGCTAAAACCCATCATGCTGTGTACACAGGATGGAACCCTATTCGAATTCCATTGTCAAAAATGAAGTTCTACTCAGACAGCTTTTTCCCCAGAACCACTACATTATGTCCAACGAAGGTGCATCCTTGATCACTAAAATCTTAATCTCTTCTAATCTAGTATAACCCTTTATCCTATATATCCTCATGATCTGCAATTGCTTTCTCCTCTTACGTCCATACAGCCCAATCATACATTAACCCTCTAATTTCAGGGACTCTTGGGCCTTGTATAGTGGGAACAATTAGTAAAAATCAAGATGGTGTTGAAAAGTAGTAAAACAATGCTTGGAATCTTTATTTTGTATGTGCTATGTCCTTTCAAGACGTAGGCGTTCATGGAACTCCACTTCCCTCTATTCCTTGCAGTTCTCAGCTACCTCCCCCAGACCACGTTCTCTCATCCACCTGCACAATCTCGCCAGGTATGTCACGCGCTGCTTGGAATAAGTGACGAAATATATCGCGAGGAATTTATTTGCCCTAAGTTGTCTTTCACGGCCAGGAAATTGAGCAGGAATGCAATTCACTTTATAAATGCTAATGAGATTTTCTTAAAGCAGCTGAAATAGATATCCGCATAGAAAATTCTTCGTACGGGATCTTTTGAGTTTTAATGTATCCTCTCCCAGCAATCACTGTAGTTCACTGATAATAAAGAACTGGAAGCTTTGAAGAACAATGATTTCCTACGTATTGAAGGGATTGCCGGCTAAGTGAGAAATCGTATTTTTTGCTACTTTTCAACCCAACAAGAGTCTTGAAAAGCATTTGTCGCTATTGTTTTCTTGACCGTGGTCACGGCCCTAAAAGAGACAAACCTGTAGAACATAACGCGCGCCGGTGCATTCGCATACAAACGACCATTACAGTTGTTGCACTAACGCCCGGAATCGCTTTACTACATATACATTGATGGTAAATAAGACTGAAACATTAAATATTTTCTCGTAATTAATGGCTATTTTAATATTAAAAATTCCCTAATAAGGAAATATCTTGATTCTTTGACCAAGATGCCAGTGTTATTTTGGATCGACGAAAACAATATTTTTTTTTAGAAAAATAAGTTTCTCAACCCCAGTAACTGTTATTGTTCTTTCCACTGTTGATAGTAGCTGCCTTCCTAAGGAAGTCGTATAAAACGACAACATCAGTGATTAGGTGATCATTTTCGTTCCACTTACATAAGCTATCAATATTACGTGTTGATGCTGTTAAAAATCCACAAGTGACGTGGTTTCCGTTATTTGGTATAGTTGTTGATGAAAGAGAGCATACGTTATAGGTGGGCTAACCGATCGAGTCATGCATCGTCCCATCATTTGCAATATATATTCGATGAGGGACATGTCTGTCGATCATTGTCTAACATAATACAGGGCAAGGACATTATCAGCAGGGATAAAGATCATCGTCTTACTGTTTCGGACATGGCGACTCAAAGTGTCGAACACTTTGGAATGAGTAGTATAGTTATTTATACAATTTGTTTAGTCAATGAATGGCTTCCTATTGTTGTTATATTTTAAAAATCATGCAAAGACAGCGAACATGAAAGAAACTTATACGAAATGCATGGGTTTTGATAAGACAATTTCTTAGTTATTGACACTGCTATAACGTGATATCTCATTACAACGAAAATCTAATCAGTCTATGTGACCAATAAATATATTGTTACACTCTTTGATATTTGAACATATATATATGTATATATGTATGTATGTTGGTATACTCGCTTACATATGCTTACTAAAACCGACATAGATATCACTGGATATAATTTCTTTGGGGAATCTATTGACGTAAGAAAGTTCGACTCCAGAAACTTTCAATATTGCATTCTTTTTTGATTGAATGCTTTTAAATATTGACAGTTTTATCTGTCATATTTTTTCCTTTCATTTTTCTTTGTTTTTTTTTCTCACTGCAAGCAAGAAAAATGACGCACCATAACAAAAGATGAACTAACAAAGCCTACACAGCGGGGTGGGGGTGGGGGGTCGGATATAAGGAGAAAAAAAAAGAAGAAAAAAAATGATAGTGAAAAAGCATGTACTGACTTGAAAACGTATATTCTGTTCTTTGTAGTAATGAGAATGCACGGAAGCTTCTTCTAATTAAAAACAACATATCTCCATTTTTTTGTTGTTTTTTTTGGCTAGACAGAATTGAGTAGGATATGAAACAAAAGATATGAAAAGTGAAAGAAAAAAAATACAAATATATTTTTTCATTTCTTTTATTCGCTTCTGTTTCATTCATTCGCTTTAATGAATCCATCTTTATATTTACGGAAGCTCGGCTGGATAAAAAAAATAAGTGCAAACGAAGACGTGATGAATATTATTAATTTTTCATAACAAAATTACAAAAAAAAGCGATCGGGAATATATACTGAAAATAATATTCAATGCATATAATATTGGGACCAATAGATAAATATATATGCATAGTAATTTCAAGTTTATTGATATGTAACCAAATACATACACACATATATATGTATTAGTTAGATAAATCAAACGAACAGATATAAACAACCATATATGCGTGTGTTTTATAAAAAGATATACTTTTAATAAAAACATAAGCTATAGTTTGTCCCGATGAGCTGTAAAATCAGCGAAACTTAAGTCGCACACCAATATATATATATATATATATATATATATATATATATGCATACACATATTTCATACAATTGGAATTAAGATGCCATTAGTATCAATTCACTAATGGTATCTTAATTCCAATTGTATGATATATTTTGCTAGTTTTAATGAAAATATACATTCAGTACACTTTGTGAGTCAGTTTTAACATTTAATATTTAAAATTCTTTATTGTGTTAATAGAACCCGATTGGATTATACCAACGGATTACTACCTGTGCATATATATATGCTCGGGGAATGAAAACAAAACAAAGGAAGCGTTCCATAAGATTTATTCTAGAATATTTGATTAATCGTTCTTACTAACTAATCAAGTAACGGTTCAAGATGAGCACGATCCCCATCATGTTATGTTTTAGCTGCATTCCATTCACCCTGGCTGCGTTTCATTCATTTTGTCCCGGTGATAACCAGTACAGCCGTTTTCCTAAACACAAGCGACGTTTGGACAAAAACTTGTAATTTTCATACATGCATGCAGTTTTTTAAAATATCTTGAAAGCAGACATACTGTCTAAAACACTGACTTTTCTTTTTCATTTCTTAAATTGTTAGATATCGGTTGAGGAAACACCTTTGGGCTTACTTCCGCTGCATAAGTAAATATGAAAATTGGAACTGGCGATAGCATAAACAGGAAATGCATCCGGTGGCTAAAGTAAACAGCGCGCACAGGTGCCTTGAGCGGAAGGAAATGCGTGCTTGCTTGGGCGCATAGCGGAAGAGGTGTGGCCACATGAAGTTGCGTAATGTACCGGAAGAAGGCGTAGCCACCTGAATTTGGGTAGGTTTCCAAATGATAAAAAACTGGCTCGAGTCTTGATCTGGACAAAGAGGCTGGTTAGAGGTTCACTGACAATTTGTTTCCGTCTGTTCCGGTGTGGGAAATATTAACCTCTGTGATTCTCCCCCAACTCTACCCATTCGCCACAATAAAGATATGTTCGTCGCCTTATTTGAGCCCAGCGGCAATATACTACAAAATCACGCTCTTCTCTAAGTGTCGAAAATATTGACAAAAATATTACGTCAATGATTTTGTTTGTTTAATAATAATTTTATTAGTAGTATTAGTAGATTAGGGAGAACTACGTGATGTAACGGTAAGTAGGATTATCGCTAGATCAATTACGACTGAGTAGAGAGTTCGATCATCACTGCGTAATCAATACTTTCGACAGTGTCCCACATCTACGCTACGCTTAGTAAATCGCTATTATTAGTAGTACTACTATTGAAAGAGATAGAATGGGAGGTGAGCCATGGTTGCCCACGTTTTGAAGAGACATGGCAGATCAAACAAGAAGAGTTTAACTAAAACGTTCGTCCACTGCTTCTTGTTTTAATAATGTCAGGCAGATCAATGTAGATTCTTTTTTTAAGCCCTATGACTGTTCGTGTTTTATCGATCTACTCTTACATGTCAAATACAAGCGTTGGTGTGTTCGGATAATTCTTACATATTATGTGTAACGCTATTTAGAAATTCCCAGCATTATTCTTTTGCTGAGGCACCATGAGAATAAATTCAACTGAGAATAAAATGTTATTTATTTAGTTAGTGTAATATTCACGAAGCAAACATTAAAATATTAACATTTTATAGATTATAACTACAATAAAATTGACAAAAATTTTACCCACGGATTTTTATGGTAAGACTGAACTTCTACGAAAATGCATGTGGACACGAGAATCGTTTTAAATTAAGAACCAAGAATATTTTATTTTCTGGCAACAACACTATTGGGAGAACAGAATAGGAAAATATTTTAAAATCATTCAGGCATAAATTCACCGAATTCAACATGACAAATAAAAATCAAGGGAATTCTTTTCAGAAAGATATTAAAAAATCTTAATATATTTGCATTTGACACATTGTCAGTGGGGAAAATGTTTTTATTTGCTTCTTGGAAATTGGATTAAAGGAGAACTATTAACAAAGAAAAATAATAAAATAAAATAAAATGAATTAAAATATATATAAAAAAAACACTTGCAATTTTCATATGGAGATAAACAGGTTGAATTCTTTTTTTTTTTTAATGTTCGTCAGTTGTTCTCAGTCTTCTTTTGTTCTAAATAAAAGAATCTGCTAGATTACCACCGCCGCTCAAATAATGTGCTTAATTTGTAGGGAACAATTATTACAGTGTAACCCGGATATAAGAGAGTTGTCGGGACCGGAGAAGAAGTCTCTTATATCCGGGTTTATCTTATATCTGGGTTTGGTCTATTATATATACATTAACACAGGCTCTAATTTGGGACCAGTTTCTCTTATATCCGTGTTATACTGTATTTCTCAAAAGATAATCTCCGCGTTACGTTTATTTCGTTTCCGTTTATTAAACTTGTCTTCCTATTTACTAAGTTGAAAAATTCCCTTCGCCATGACTATTTAGTACAAATTAGGCGGAGGTTGCTAGTATATGAACGCAACCAGCTGTATTGTCGTCGTCACCCTCTCGCATCCAAGCGTTGGGATCGACATCCTCTTTCTATTGCCATTCTCATCGCAGGTGGCAGTAGCGCAGATGGTTGTGAATCAAAGCGTTTGACGAGGAATTAGATTTGCGCGACGGAGAAGCCTACATACTTGGCCAGAAGCGTCTGACTCGGGCCGTAAAGGAGATTGAAACAGACGATATCTGACGAAGCTGTTTGCATCGGGCTGTCGGATACTTGTTCAGCCAAGGTCCGCGCTGGGTTACGACAGCTCCGACTGGCGCTGCCTTCTTCCGCCGGTTTGTCTGTTGAGATTGTGTAGATCTTTCCCTATCCCGCCGTTGGGGGGTCTTCGGGAGTTGGTCGCGTTCTTTCCGGTCCTTCTTCTTCGACATTACCGTTATGGGTGACTCTACAGGAGTTGGACCTTCAGACGGGTTCGTTCTTAGCGTCACTGGGACACGTAATTTCTAAGAAAGTACATTAAGTAGAAATACACACACACATATATATATATATATATATATATATATATATATGTGTGTGTGTGTGTGTGTGTGTGTGTGTGAGCGCGCGCTCGCGCGTTCATGTGTAAATAAAGGTAAAAGACAATAGGAAAACTTAGCCGACGCGTTTCGTCCAGTGTGAACTTTTTCAAGATAAAAACGAAATGAATTTATTGAAAACAAACTAACGATTAACAATAAACAAAATGTGCTAAGCAATTAAAAGAATATAGAAAACGCTGTTATATTCATATTGTCAACTGAAAAATACGTCAAGTACTGTTGCGTGCTGTGTTGACGGATTCAACTATTTTCTTTTGATTTCTTGGTACAGTTGTGTACGTTTGCTTGGGAATGTAGTAATTCTGTTAGGAAAGGTGATATTAGGAAAAAAACTGGTTGTAGATTAATATTTGAATAGTAATATATATATATATATATATATTTGGCCACACGTATCCAAGGATACTAGTCTACTAGCCAATCCCTATTGCAGACGCTTGCTCAGGCGCATTTGTGTCTATTCACGACCCACAGAGGCAACCTTTGGTTTATACTGCAACTCTGCTGAGCAGACCTTTGTTACAGCTTCTGGGAAAGAGCGTGATATCTAGTGTGATCAACAATTTGAACAAGGCCAGCACGCTCAAGCCCTCGGCCACAATCATTTGTGACTTCGTGCTAACACATCTATCGACGGTCCCCCCAAATGTTCCGACAATCCACTGTCACTCACAAGACTTCGGTTAATCCGTGGTATGATTTTCAGGCACTTTCCAAATATGCCGCACGGTGGGACCGACCCTTCCAGTCCGATAACATCAGGAAGTCTCCTTACTAACAAATCGAACCCGGGTCTCATGGTCAGAATGCGAACGTTCTAACCACTCGGTCACATGCCATATATATATATATATATATATGTAAGTATTTAAGTTTATCTGATAATATATAAAAACTTCCACTACTGAATTCTGACTGCTGCTTTGCTGTGCAGCCTAGTTTTGTGAAAAAGGAAATTGTCCTTTTATTGAAATACCGATGAAGAGGCCGAGGACAATTGCTCATGAATACCGAAAATTTGATTTCAATCGGACCAAGCAAAATGACACACCTAACAGAGGATGCAGAATACTCCATTTCGTAATTTCAAACAATGCTAGTGGTGGCTGAAGAATGCATCGGCTGATTTTTCATAAAGACAAAAAATGAACAGGATATCCATCCAAATAATATATTTTGTCAGTAAAAAATGAAAAATAATTTCGATTGTTGCGTTTTCTACGACTTATCGACCCATTTCAACTTATTTAAAGCCAGAAAATTATTTTTTAGATTATTATCTAATACAAATCTTATTTTAGTGATACAAATCTTACTAATTAACCCATAGCTGAACGAAAAAGTAGATTCATACGCCTTCCAAGGATATTTGCTCGTAACTGAATTAGTAACGAACCCAACGGGAATTCGAACTCGGCTCTCCGATTAACATTTACGAGATGTTATCCCTTACACCAGTCACGCATCCAAGCTTACAGCACCTGGTATTATCAAACAGTCACCCATTTAGACTCAACGTTACTTAAATTCGGTGATTGTACGACAAAAGATGTTGAAGATATCATAAATATACATATTAAACAAGTTGTATTATAGGCTACTATAAGTATATGATGGTTTGGATATATCACTAAATACAAATTAGTATATAATAAACGTGAGATTTTGATATATCACGAAGTCTTGAAAATGTATATATACGTCGTCAGCAGCTATCCTAGGATATCATTCTCTCGTAGTACGTGTTTCTATAGTCTTAAACGAGTAGGTTTTAATAGCATGCTTGTAATCTTACATATTTGAGCCTCCAGAATATCAACGTGCCTCCGCAGCTAGTATGACAGGCAGTACACGATAAGCATAGATAAATTAACATTACCTCAGAAGCAAACCGAAAATTTACAAGTGTTTTTAGGAAACAGTGTAAAAAAGGAAAAACATTATCAAAGATGATTTTTTTCAAATAGTCTTTGAGAAGCTTTGGGATCTTTCTGTTAATTCACCCCAAATGATGTATTGCTACTTATCTCAATTATTAATTCGTTCCAAGAAATTATAAGGTTTAAATCAATGTTTTTTTTAAACCTTGGTACACTTGAAATTATGATTTTAAATCATAGCTCGTTTACCAATAACTAACATTCAAAAAAAAAAAAAATCAACGAATTATTCACATATCTTAAGTGCGGATGAAATTCGAAGTACTTACAAGGAATTTAAAACAAAGATCTCTTTTTAGCTTGTTTATCGGGAGGAGCGCGAATACAGACCCCACACTTACAAATAGCGCACTCGCTCACATTTGCGGCGATCGCAAATGTCAACCCAACCGGAGTGAAATGGAAGAGTCTTACTCTGGGAGAATTTGGTGTGAATTTGATAATTTTTCTTTTTCTGGTGTGAATTAAAAGTAAAGATCCTACCTTTTTTTTCTAAATAATCTGTACTAAAACCACTTCTAAATTTTCCATTTGCTTCTGAGGCATTGGTGACTTTTCTGTCTTCATCGTGCACTGCGTGTCATACTGGATGCGGAAACACGTCACTGTTAGAAAAATTGATTTCTGCTCAAAACTTAACTGGTGTTAACCTCCAGGTAAATGACTCGTTGCACCTTCTCTTGATAACGTTTTCCGTTGACATGGCGTGGAAAGATTATATTGAATCAATTGCTACGTTTGCTGCTAGGAAAGTTAGTTCACTCTCGGGCTAGACAGTTTTTAGCTCACCAGAATCTATCTTAATACATTTACCAGTCTACAATTTGTTTATACATTGAAAATTGCTGTCACGTCGGATCTGTTTTCTTCTAGGTACTTAGAGCTTCTTGATAAAATCCAAAAGAAAAATATACAATATTACTGGTCCTGAGATGGCATCTCGGCTTCAGTCACTTTCCCACAATTTAGATTTCCCGTGCCTATAAATATTTACATGGTAATTCTTATGAGGATATTTCCTTCTTTATCTAGACTTTACGAACCTTAGCTTAGTACGAGATTCGCAGTTAAGTCTTATTTTAAAATCTGCACGATGTAACCGCAAGTTCTATGCTAACAGTTTCTTCTCTCGAACTTCTTGCTTGTGGATCTCTCTTCTAGATTTTTGGTTTCCAGTCAACTTTGATGTTAAAAAATTTAAATGTAATGTCAATCGTCATATTTTCTTAATTCCTGTTGTTTTGCTGTTATCTGTGCTATGTATTTTTTCTTTTTCTCATTCTTCCATATTCCCCAACCGGTTGCATTTTAGTCGCTTTATTTCTTTGCTTGGAGTGAAATGATAGAAAAAACAGTCTAGTTTAACGATGACCCGATTTCGGCAAACATTGAACTACTACTGCTAGCAATCTTGATCAGAAATTGGCTTTTTGCCATTCAGTGGTCGACGGTGATCTGCATCACCTTGGAATGGTGACTGAAAATGGCTTCGCCAGGATTCAAAACAATCCATGAATCAAGAGCGGACGTCTGCGCTTTTCAGCACCCTCAGGGACGTTTTTCATCATTTTGATAAAATTACATATTTTATAATATAAAGCCAATCAGAAAAATGGCTTAAGAGACGTGAACAGGTTAAAGCATAATAAAATATTGGCGTCCACGTAATGAGAATTCCGATTACCGTTGCAATTATTTTGATCGATTTTAAGTTGCTACCAATCAATTTTTCGATTCCAGAAAACCTCTAATGTCAATAGGTAGAGGATTTACACAGTGTTACAGGAAAAAGCGGCTCGGTTTGATAAGTCGCAAAATGCAAGAAATTTTCAGTCAAATCTCATAAATATTAAAGTCTTAGCTTGGCTAAAAGAAAAGTTCAAGACTCCAGATATGGTTCCATCTATTACCATCTTCTACGGGGTTCGCAGAATTATCCTGATACATTGAATCCTAGAATGTGTGTACAATTTGAATTTATAATCTTGACATACTTCCCTCCAAAAGGAATGAGACAGCTTTAAAAGGCTAAATGTATATTACAGATAATAATGAAAACATATAGAATCTACATTAATAAATTCTTGGTAAATGATTCCTGTAAAATTCCGGAAATTACTTTTGAGAAGACTTGATATACAAGCGCTTCGCTTTCCGTTAATAGGTGGCACGTTTAGCAGGCAGTGATGAGTACAAACAAACATGAGTACGACTCTTACTGGTTGCCCTATATTTGTGATTATTTTACCTCAATGTAACAAATATGTACACAAAAAAGTTAGATGTCACCCGCATAAAAAAATCAAACTCATCTCAATGACACGTGTGAGGTAATATGTAAAGATGCAGTGTAGCTATGCAGGCATGGAAACAAGCTATGATTCAACACCATTTAAATCATTGCTGAGATCGAAAAGTTAAGGCATTCCAGCTACAGTTTATTCGGGCGACAATAGCAAGAGCATACATCAAGAATTTGAAGCGTCCCGACAGTATGGTAATCACTAAAAGGAACGAAGCATTTCATCAGGCACATTAAGCTCAACCCACAGTCCATTGCACACTTCAGTGTTTTTTTAACTTGGCAATGAAAAAAAAATATGATTAATGATATATGGAATCGTTTGATGTGATCAAATGTGCCGGAGGACGTTGACCGTTGACTGGTCAGAAGACTTAGAAAACCGAACACATAATAACGCGGCAAGGTACGATTCTTTTAGAGACTGACATGACGCGTGAAGACGCTATGTTTGAAAAAGATTAAACTGGCCTAACACAGAAAAGAAGGTGCATGTCAAAATTATCAACTAAAACTTTGATAATGGCTAATGAACGCCGAAAGTATATATCTTCAAACCTTCATTGGGAAATAAAAGTTCCAAATATAGATTACCGATATTTCTCGAAAATAATACGCATTTTTTTTACTGTAAATTACAGGTGATAGTAGAGTTGGGTATTATAAAAAGGTTTAAACAAAAATACTTCTTTTCGTTATTGATTTATAATAATAAATACGTACTTGTTCTAAGAAAGATATTATCCGAAATTTCATTTTAAATCCAACAATAATAATTGTAACATTTTTTGTCTATAAATTTATGTTTATCAGTAACCGCATTTTTTTTTATTTGGCGAAAAAATAAAAAAAAACAATCTATGAAAAGGTCAATTTTGAAGAAAAGAGGATATCAAGTTAACAATTTAATTTTAATTTTCATCATCATCACCACTTTTTATTATAGAATCAATATCTAAATTGTCATTAAACAAATTATCATTTACAATATTATCTTCGTCCTGTTCAAATTATCTTCAGCCTCTTCATTCTCTCGTCAAAGGATGTCATCTTCAGAGCCATCCATGACTGTCGTGAGACAAAACTTCTTGAAACATCTCTCTATAACATCCTCACTGACGGAATCCAAAAATTCCTGAATTCATTTTACAATAAGTTCAGGGTCGACAAAATGTCTTCATAATTTTTTTTTTTGACAAAAATTATAGATGCGTATTATAAATAGGGATAGATATATTTCGTCATTTTTGGATCATTTGTTGGGTTGCGTATTATTTATGGGTGCGTATTATTTTCGAGAAATTACGGTAAAATATGTGAATGTATATATATGTCAGTGGCCGAGTGATTAGAAAAGTCGATTTTCTGACCATGAGACCCGGGTGTGACTTTTTGATTTTATCAATCTGGCGAGGTGATGCCAGCGTGCGATACCTTTGACCCGAACCTTGGGAAATTAGGTAGACAGAACTCTTTGGCGATCCGTCGATGGTTGTGCTAGTACAAAGTCACTAGTCATCGTGACCAAAGGTTTGAGAGTGCTGGCCTAGTTAACGTGGTCTTTCCAGAAAAATCTACCAATGTTCCGCTCAGCATAGTTGCAATATAAACCACAGTTGAATTCTGACCAGTCGCCTGCAACGGGGATTAGTTATCCGCACTAATAGAGGGTATATAGGATACAATTGGCCACCTACCATCGTGTGTGTGCGCGCGCATTCGTGTAGGCGTTATATATAGTGGGGGACAGTGATTGAGAAGATAGTTATTAAAAGCAAAATTGAAAGTAATACGTATTGTTCGAATTTCACTATTTCAAGAAATAAAAAATAAAAAAAGCACAGATGTCGACTGAAACACCTATACGGAAAAATGCATTAATGATCAAAATTATATTTATTCCCTCGCATATATATTCGTTCCCATCGCTCTCTCTTATGTATATTTCTATTCCTTTCACACTCTCATATATATTTATTCGTTACCTTCACTATATATATATATATATATATATATATATATATATATATCTACTTCTTCGTTCCCTTCATTCCCTCTTATATATATATATATATATATATATCTACTTCTTCGTTCCCTTCATTCTCTCTCTCTCTCTCTCTATATATATATATATATATTTCTTCGTTCCCTTCTTCTCTTATATATGTATATATCTATTTTTTCGATCCCTTCTTATATATGTATATATATATATAATTTCTTCGTTCCCTTCACTCTCTCTCTCATATATATATATATATATATATATATATATATAACTTCGTTTCCTTCACTTTCTCTCATATATATATATTCATTCCCTTCACTCTCTCTTATATATATATATATATATATATATATATATATATAACTTTGTTCCCTTCACTCTCTCTCATATATATATATAACTTCGTTCCCTTCACTCTCTCTCATATATATATAACTTCGTTCCCTTCACTCTCTCTCATATATATATAAAATTCGTTCCATTCACTCTCTCTCATATATATATAAAATTCGTTCCATTCACTCTCTCTCATATATATAAAATTCGTTCCATTCACTCTCTCTCATATATATAAAATTCGTTCACTCTCTCATATATATTACTTTATTACCCTCCTCTCTTATATATATATATATGATCCAGCGTGCTTTCGGCGACTCGGCTACAAAGAGCCGCACAGTGAAGCAAGTTTTTATTTGTCTTCAAACACACCTTTCGGGTTTTCTTTTCTCGAAAGCGATACCTTCTCAGTTTTGTATCCAAAACGTAAACAAAGCAATTGCTAAAGTGTTAATGGATTTTTATTCTTATATAATTTCGACAGAATCTCAAAATAAAACGTAAAGACAAAACATCAGATTGCTGTCATTAGAATTTTTGGTAGGTTATGGCAAAGAAAACCGGCGGTGGCGGCGCACGCGCGTTTTTGCGTGCGTGCGTGCCTGTGTGAGACATATGTCTTTAAAAAGTTATTTTTACCGGATACCTATATTTGAGTAGATGTTTCGTTTGATTTTTAAAGACTTATATTTATCTTCCAATTTTGAATTTTCCAGAAATCTTAAAGAAAGAAAAAAAATGCGCCCAGTGGTAGGATCGGAAGCTACGTCACCCTTTGCTTTGAAAAAAATTGTCGTTAGATCTGATGTAATTTTAACTGACTCAGCCACGAATGGCGATGTCGATCAAGCAAGGTTCTATACTAGCTTTTGAATCTTCCTCGTTCAGATTCCCGAAAGTCTATAACTGTTCAGTTTCATATTATTATGGGAACACTTGTATTGGTTTGGTGCATAATTATCAGGCGTTTTCCTAGGCGAGTTATTTGTTAATAACAAATACTGTTTTGTTTTTGTTTTTTTCCATCAAAATATTTTATTTGCACGTTATAAAATTACGTGTCGATAATCATACTCATTTAAAAATGTGATTATTGAATTATGTTTCTTTTTTCATAAAGAATATTTTTAAAAACGCCTGATAATTATGCACCAACCCTTTAGTAAGATTTTTCCAAATATTCAGGTCGGTTGAAGAAAATAAAATTCTATTTAAAAAAAATAAACGGAGCATCTATTAAAATATAGGTATTCACTGAAAATAACGTTTAAAGTGATAAAAATATATCAGATTAATAAATAAAATCTCCATTACTCACACACACATATATATATATATATATATATATATATATATATATATATATATATGAGGTTTCTTCTAGACACGATGAATTAATTATAATGATCTTAAATCCTCCTAATAATTTCTATCATTTGTATATCCTTGCTTGAACCAACTTCTAATGCTCTGGATGGAGCGGCTTGGGTATAGTAGTCGTGGCTCGTGGGGGCACACTCCTATGGTAAGGGAAAATCAGAATATGTGATCGAGTTAAATTCGCTAACTCTTTGTAACCGAGGCCCTTTGGTACAGTTGGTATGACGTTTGCCTGGTAACGTTACTGTAAATTCTCGGTAGTGGGTGCGTACTGCTGATGAGTCCCAAATATAGGACGAAACGGCCGTTCAGTGCTTTCTGCATTCTGTTGAGTTTTCTTCTAGACTCGATGAATCAATATTATATATATATATATATATATATATATATATATATATTTGCAGCATATCTTTGTTCAAACATGTTTCATTGAATAATATAAACATATTGTATAATTATGTATATGCTGATTCTTTTCAGTTGTCTAATCAGTTTTTTGATGTTAAGATAAAATTCATCAAGTGCCGTATTTTTTTTTTTAACCAAGTATTTTTGATCTTTTCGAATATCATATTCACAGATAAATGTATTTCACCACAAAAATAAACAAAACTTCAAATTCCCGGGGCCCCCTATATTAAACTCAACCAACAAACACTCAACAAAAATGATTTTGAATATAGCAGAAACATATTAAAGAGCATATAAAATATAATGCCAGTGTACATTTCTATCAATTTCCGGTCTGCTTTCTTATATTGAAACATTTGTTTGAAAAAAAAATTCATAATTACAACGGATAAATTTAAAATTTATAAGTGTGTTTCGCGTGTTTTTAAAAATCACAAACACAACGGGGTGCAGATTTGAACTCGGTTACAATAAGTTTGCCTTTGTAATACCGCCGAAGATAATCTTAGAAACGATGGAAAATACGGGCATTGATAAAAACTATGGCGCCTTCCTAACATCAAGAAACTGATTAGGCAACTGGAAATGATCAATATAAAAATAAGATACAATATGGCTATATTATTCAATGGAACACAAACACATTATATATCTCGTCGAACTGATCGAAATTTGTCTGAGTTTACTTATATGAATGTCATACTCATAACTTGATAAATGCATTGTTGCATATCTCCCTATATTCATCGACATATCTTCGGAGAAGCGTGTGCGTGTAATGAGTGTAGACATGAGCACGTGGTCCTTATTTAGCAGCAAGAGTTTTCTAGTTAACAGAAGAAATGCCAACCCTATTTAACCTGTATAATATATAGGTATATATATATATATATATGGAATTTAAAAAACAGGAAAAATCCATCCGAAATAAATAAATTGGAAAATATATTTTTAAAACGCGTGATTTCATCTGCTGGGACAAGACACGAAATAAATTGTATTACCTGTGCTTAAAATAACCACAACGCAGACCAAGAAGAAAGGTTGCGTGTCGCGTGCAATGTTTAAAAAAACCCTGCTATAATGGCACTCAGACGAAGCGAAAACAAAATCGTTCTCAATGCATCAGTTGGGGGTCATACTTTGGCGCATGCTAGGAAGAAGCATTAAGAGGCCAGACATTTTGATTCTATTCTAGTTTGAAACAGTGCCGTAGTTGAATAATAAATAAAATGAAGCTATATACATATATGTGAAAGTGCAGGATAAACTTATCTTTTTTTATTGAACAACGAGAAATAGATTTTATTTCCATATTTTTCTAACCTATTCTGATAACTTGACTAAAATGTATATTATATAATAAAGGAACAATTCTTCTAAGCAGCGATTTTCCGAATTCATGAAGCATTATCACACAGTTGGAATATAAGGTTGCTAAACTACGTATTATAACCAAGTGAAAGTCGAAATGATCCTATCTCCATACTAAAGGGTAGTAGACCTTTTGACATCATTCCCCATGTTTCCGGCGATAGTGTAACCTTATTACTCTCATCAAAGTGCACAATATATGCTTGACATTTACATCGTGACTTACACTGAGGTAAGAATTCTATCTGGTGAAAGAGTTTAGCGTAGCAGATGCCATTCAACGAAGACACGTATAGGTACAGTGATTATATTAGTATAATTTAAGAGGAGTCAGATTATTTTTTTTTTTTACTCTAGATGCTTGACAGACATTTCGGAGAATTGATTCTTATGCTGGATTTGGCACGTTGATGGAGTCTTGCCGTTAGCAACTATAGGCAAATGTACAGTGTTTCAACTTTAGATCATGTGTTGGGCGGGAATTTAGTTTGAAAGCTCGTCAAGATTCAAGTTATTGTGTGCTTTTACACACATCACAATAGCGAAACGTCGGGCGGCTTTACACTCCTCGCAATAGCGAAACGGCGAGCGGCTTTACACTCGTCGGAATAGCGAAACGGCGGGCGGCTTTACACTCGTCGCAATAGCGAAACGGCGGGCGGCTTTACACTCGTCGCAATAGCGAAACGGCGGGCGGCTTTACACTCGTCGCAATAGCGAAACGGCGGGCGGCTTTACACTCGTCGCAATAGCGAAACGGCGGGCGGCTTTACACTCGTCGCAATAGCGAAACGGCGGGCGGCTTTACACTCGTCGCAATAGCAAAACGTCGGGCGGCTTTACACTCGTCGCAACACACATCACAATAGAAAAACGTGAAGCGGCTTTACACCTGGAGCGGATTGATAATTATAAATCTATAGATAGAATTATTGTGAGAATGTGTCTAGAAAAAAACTATTTATTGCAGGGAACGTACTTTTCATGGTAGTAATTAACATGACCTTATCTGCTTAGATTGATGAACATCTAGTGTATGATACTTTGGATAAATGCATATGTCAGGCGCCATTCTTTTCGCTTAAGTTAATGTTAATACCCTTTAGAAAAGTTTGAATCCAACTCCTCTCCTCCACCCCAGCTATGCGTAAATAATAGAACAGACTGTGTTCTAAAGCCTTGGGTGGCAACCAGTCTAGAACGTGACCTCTTACTTCAAAACGGTCTGTTGCCCTAGTGAAGCACATACTTTGCAGCTAAGGAAAGGGACGTTCGCATTGACTCGATAATCCTGACGACTGTCGACTTCATTTGTTTTTTAAACTATAATTACGATGTTGATTTTCAAGACGGGAAAGAGCTTCTCAGTTGAAATATCAGCACGATACAAATTTACCTCCACTCGTCATTTCCATTTTAATGAAACAATCTTTGATAAAATATATAACCATGGAGCAATGATTAGCAATTCTGACAGTCTTAGCTTGGTTTTCACTGTGCCGTAGAAGAAAGTAAACTTTGTAATTGTTTTGGGGAAACTCGTTGGAGCGTGGTGATTATTAAATTATGCAGATGGGGCCTTTTGTGCTGGCGGAACGCCGCCTCTCTATAGATAATTTTCCACGTCTGGCTTTTCTGCTGAACTCAGCCAAAGTTGGGCAGAGGGACTGGGAGTGGAAACAGAGACATGAAACAAGATGCCTTCGTGGTTCAAGAGCGCAAATATGAATGACGAATTAAAAATAGAAAACAATATTGAACATCAAGAAGAGAAATGGGAATTGAAATACAGAGAAAAAGAGAAAAAAAACAAGCAGAGTCTAAAGTAAAAGAGAAAGTCAAGAGAAACTATGAATTTAGAGAAGACATAAATCCAAGCTGTGTTGAAAGAATCTGTATTTAGAACTGAAGAAAGATAGACGGAAATTAAAAGAGGTAGATGCACTCTCTCTCGAGAGAGGAATAGAGAAGAGTGAGACTCAAATAACAGAATGTGATCTGACGAGAAGAGAGCAGGAGGGAGGAAAGAGGAACATACAAAGAGAAACACGGACATATATATATATACATATATATATATATATATATATATATATGAGAGAGAAATACAAAGTGTGAGAGAGAGAGAGAGAAATACAAAGTGTGAGAGAGAGAGAGAGAAATACAAAGTGTGAGAGAGAGAGAGAGAAATACAAAGTGTGAGAGAGAGAGAGAGAAATACAAAGTGTGAGAGAGAGAGAGAGAAATACAAAGTGTGAGAGAGAGAGAGAGAAATACAAAGTGTGAGAGAGAGAGAGAGAAATACAAAGTGTGAGAGAGAGAGAGAGAAATACAAAGTGTGAGAGAGAGAGAGAGAAATACAAAGTGTGAGAGAGAGAGAGAGAAATACAAAGTGTGAGAGAGAGAGAGAGAAATACAAAGTGTGAGAGAGAGAGAGAGAAATACAAAGTGTGAGAGAGAGAGAGAGAAATACAAAGTGTGAGAGAGAGAGAGAGAAATACAAAGTGTGAGAGAGAGAGAGAGAAATACAAAGTGTGAGAGAGAGAGAGAAATACAAAGTGTGAGAGAGAGAGAGAGAAATACAAAGTGTGAGAGAGAGAGAGAAATACAAAGTGTGAGAGAGAGAGAGAAATACAAAGTGTGAGAGAGAGAGAGAAATACAAAGTGTGTGTGAGAGAGATATATATATATATATACAGAGTGTGAGAGAGAGAGAGAAATACAAAGTGAGAGAGAGAGAGAGAAATACAAAGTGAGAGAGAGAGAGAGAAATACAAAGTGAGAGAGAGAGAGAGAAATACAAAGTGAGAGAGAGAGAGAGAGAGAGAAATACAAAGTGAGAGAGAGAGAGAGAAATACAAAGTGTGTGTGAGAGAGAGAGAAATACAAAGTGTGTGTGAGAGAGAGAGAAATACAAAGTGTGTGTGAGAGAGAGCGAAATACAAAGTGTGTGTGAGAGAGAGCGAAATACAAAGTGTGTGTGAGAGAGAGCGAAATACAAAGTGTGTGTGAGAGAGAGCGAAATACAAAGTGTGTGAGAGGGAGAGAGAAATACAACGTGTGAGGGAGAGAGAAATACAAAGTGTGAGGGAGAGAGAAATACAAAGTGTGAGGGAGAGAGAAATACAAAGTGTGTGTGAGAGAGAGAAATACAAAGTGTGTGTGAGAGAGAGAAATACAAAGTGTGTGTGAGAGAGAGAGAAATACAAAGTGTGTGTGAGAGAGAGAGAAATACAAAGTGTGTGTGAGAGAGAGAGAAAAACAAAGTATGTGAGAGAGAGAGAGAAATGCAAAGTAAGAGAGAGAGAGAGTGGAACAGAGAGACAGCGGAACAGAAAGTGCGCAACACACAGATAGGTAGATTGCAACGTAAAGAGAGAAGGAGAGAAAGAAACACAGATAGAGAGAGAGAGTAACATTCAGAGAGAGCGGGGAGAGAGTGAGCACACAGAGAGCGCGCACAGAGAGAGAAAAGAAAGAGTAGAAAAGAGAGAGAGAGAGTAGAGAGAAAAAAAGAGAGCGCGCAACAGAGAAAGAGAAACACAAAGAGAGGTAGATAGATTTCAACGCAAAGAGAGAGGTAGAGAACGCCACGCACAGAGAGACCAACACAGAGAGCAACAGAGAGAACACAGCAATACAGAGAGATAGAGAGAGAGAAGCAAGAGAGATAGAGAGAGAGAAGCAAGAGAGATAGAGAGAGAGAAGCAAGAGAGATAGAGAGAGAGAAGCAAGAGAGATAGAGAGAGAGAAGCAAGAGAGATAGAGAGAGAGAAGCAAGAGAGATAGAGAGAGAGAAGCAAGAGAGATAGAGAGAAGCAAGAGAGATAGAGAGAAGCAAGAGAGAAGCAAGAGAGATAGAGAGAAGCAAGAGATAGAGAGAGAGAGATAGAGAGAGAGAGAAGCAAGAGAGATAGAGAGAGAGAGAAGCCAGAGAGATAGAGAGAGAGAGAAGCAAGAGAGATAGAGAGAGAGAGAAGCAAGAGAGAGAGAGAGAGAGAGAGAGAAGCAAGAGAGATAGAGAGAGAGAGAAGCAACGCAGTGGGAGAGAGAGAGTGCAGAAAATAGAGTGCGTGAAAGAAAATGAGAGCGAGCAGCAAAAAGAGGGAGCCGCAATGAAAAGAGGCAGAGAGAGAGAGAGAGTGAGCAACAAGGAAAAGAGGCAGAGAGAGAGTGAGCAACAATGAAAAGAGGCAGAGAGAGAGTGAGCAACAATGAAAAGAGGCAGAGAGAGAGAGAGAGAGATCACAATGAAAAGAAGGAGGGAGCAACAATGAAAAGGAAGAGAAAACCATAAAGAAAAGGGAGAGCAACAAAAAAAGAAAGAGAGGGAAACGAAAGAAAAATTGAAATATAATAAATGAAGACTTGTAGGAAACGAATGAGCAATGACCAATGACGTGTTGAAAAGGAAGAAGTAGCACTTACAAAAGAAAGGCAAAAGGAAATGAAA
>OZ038492.1:61126278-61173778 GCA_964036315.1 Acanthosepion esculentum | reverse complement strand
TTCAAAAGAATCAATATAATGATATATTGACCATGCTCTATTGATATATCCACACAAATCAATATTATCTGATCCTGTCAATGTAAATAAACAAAACACCATTGACCAGTTAATCGAAGACCATAGAAAAAGGTTTCTTGATATGTCAAACCACACTGTCAATGATTTAAGACTAAACATCTACTGAAATTATCCCGAGAAAAATGATCTCAGATTTTAACTAAAACGAGAAGATAGAACTCGGAATAATTATAGGTTTATATTTAAGAGCACTTAGAATTTGTAGCCTTGTATATTTAGACGAAGAAAATAAATTGAAAATATTTTAATGTTCAGTGCCATATACATTATATATATATATATATATATATATATATATATATATATATATATATATATATATATATATATAAACGCAAAAAACACTTCACTAAGACTACGCACCACTTCCTATCTACGAAAACCATGAATATAATTCAAACGTATTTATTCAAATCGCAATGCAAAATTGATTACAAGTACTTCAAATTAATAAGGGTGTTATGAATAAATAAGAATGATCACCCAATGCTTTGTTACTCGCCTCTTTGAGAGAGCTATTTCTGTTTAGAGGGACTATAAAATGGCACTATACGCGAACATTGTATTCTCAGTCGAACAAACCTCTGACCTGGTTAGACCTTTTTTTCTGTCACTCTGAGAATTGCTTGAACGTTTGACTGACGTTATTCCGTTAATTTTTGGATTTACTTTTACCGTTTTCTTACGTTCCTTTTTGATTGTTTGGTAAATACTTGATTTTTTCTTTCATTTCAATTCCGTGCCCTCCCCTTTTTAATTTCTAATTTATTTTGCTATTAATTTTTTTTTTATTATTTAACTTTTTATTTATCTCTTACGTTTTCTTTTTTGAATTTATTTTCTCCCCGTACCTTTTGTTCAAATATGTGTTGATTGTTTGAAAAGTTTTCTGTCTTTTGTTTTTGTAAAAAAGAAAAAAAAAAATGAGTCTCCCGTACCTGTTATTCTTATAAGAAAAAAAAGATAAAACAAAAAAGACCCTCCCCTAGCTGTTTTTCTTAAAAAAAAAAAAAGAGAGAGAAAAAAAATCCTCCCCTATTTAAAAAAAATCTTGTCGGGACCAAAAGGAAAAAAAAGGTCCTCCTAATAAGAAAAAAGGTAAGCAGGAGGAGAAATTAGTTACTGAGCAAAAAACCGAAGAGCATGAGGTTGTTGCTGAAGTCAACAGTTCCAGCAAAATAGCCAAAATATTGGGTTTTGACAGGTGCCAAGATCATCCGCAATAAGTCTGTTGGCTTGCGGTTGGGTGCGTGGAAGGGAGTTTCTCTTCCCGGACTTTTCCTCTGGACGGATGGGCCGGTCGAGATTCTCGACGTCTGGTTCAGTCCTGATCTCCAATTGGAAATGAATTGGTCGGATGTGCAAGTGAAGGCCAAGATCGCAATTAAGTTGTGGTCTCGGAGGAATATTTCCTTAAAGACGTCAATATATCCTTCGCATTGGGTTCCTGAATCGAATGTGTCGCGAACCGGATGAGGTAGGCGCCTTCTGGAAAGAAGACACCCGTAAGAACTTCCCATCCCTGAGAAGTGTGCACTCGGCCGAGGGGGAAGCCCACCGTTTACCCAAAGTCGAGTGTTCCTTCTACCGTAAATGTCGTCGTGCTCTGAAACGCCTCTTATGGGCGTCGGATGACCTCTCCAACGTCCAGGCGTTGTCTCGTAAGGCATTGTATCAGGTTTTAGTGAGGGGGGCCGTTCGCGATAAACTGCCTGACGAGCTCGGTCTTACGAAGCAGGAGGCTCGCTCAATATGGCCTTGGGTGCCTGGGATTAAATGTCTCAACAATGAGGCATCACTCACCTGGCTGGTGATGCGTGGGGCTCTCTGGGTCGCCAAGAGACTTTTCACAGGGGGCTTGGAGAAATATCCAAACTGCCGCCGCTGTAGTGCGAAGTCGAGACCATTGGTCACGCCTTCTTCCATTGCAGGGTGGTAGCACCATTGTGCAGGTATGTTGAAGGCCTCATGGTTCGCCTTCTGTCTAGAAAGTTCTTTGTCCTTGAGGCTGCTTCTGACGCGAGCTGAACATTGTGTTCTTACGCTTTCTAGGTGTTATGAGCGTCGTGATTTGGACGATACGTCAGAAGGGATTCTATGAAGGCGAGAAGTTCACTTCCTTCCAACTGATCTTATACTTTAAGCATCAGCTTAAGGTTAAGATTAGGACGGAAAGGCGGCGACTCACTTCATCAGAATTCGGCAAATCGTGGGTGAATCTTGCGCGTTTGTGTCGTGTGAAAGGGGCTGACTTGGAGTGGCATTTTGATGCCGGTTAGGCATCAAGATATTGCTTTACCTGGGTTGAACATAGGCAACCCATCCCGAAATTAGGTTAGCCTAGATTTGCTTTTTTGAATTTTTAGTTTCCTTTTACTATAAACTTAGCTAGGGTATGTATGGTCATCGACCCCTTTTATTTCTGTCCCTATTTTAAATCCCCATCCCCTCCCTCGTTAGGTGGTCAGTGACGTCAGTTCTCTGGTGGATGCGAGGCGTCTTTCGTTTCGAGTGTGTGTTTTCCGTATTTGTTGTTGAGTCTGAATGAGTGTGTGTCTGTGTGAGTGCTTGGGATGGATGGATGTTTTCTATATTTTTATAGCCCCGCATCGATTTCGTCCAGTTAACTGATATTTCTGCCACATTTAAGGCTTGTGGGGTGTTTTATTTCTAACATGATTTTGTTTAGTTACATGTAAATATATTTGAGTCATATTGTACATAATCATTGGGGATATTTTAACTTGTTGTTTTTATTCCTCTCCCCCCACAGACAATATTTGTACATTTGGGGATCTATTTAGGATTTTCATTGAGACTGATGTATTTTGGCGGATGTAGTAAGAACGATAAGTATGAATGTGTTGTTTTGGTGATAGGAATATTGTTTTTTCTTGATTGGGTCAGTGGTTGTAGCGAGCTAAGTTTCTAAATTAAGACAGATGATGAACGTCCTTCCCTAATCCCCCTTCTTGTGCCACATTTTCTGTTTTTACCGAAATAAATATCCTCAGTTGAATAAAGCTTTCTTGAATCCTACACCTTTGTACTTTTGTCATTAGCAAGGGATTTAATCAAGCACAAACATTAAAACTAAACAAATTTACAAGAGTTTACAAATTATGTAACAAACTGGAAAGACATATAGAAATTTAAATAAAATTCTCCCTAGTCTTTTGAGCAGGAGTAGAGATTTATCCCTCGTTTCCGGTTTAAGATTGTGCTTCCGGTTCTTTCTAAAGTATTTTCCATCTTTTTCAGTTCCAGTAGTCCCATGCGTTTTAGTTGCATTTTCGACTTCCTTAAGTGAATTGATTAAAAAACAAAAGGGTTCTTTTAAAAACAAAAAATAAATAAATAAATAAATAAATAAAATAAAAAATACTAAACTCAATGGCATTAGCTATTCATCATAATTTCGATTTAAAGAATGCAGTTCAAAGAAGATAATTATTAAAACCTGAAAAGAGCGAAAGTGAATTATTTTCGTATGCTGTTGCGTAAATTTAAGCCAAGCATTATAAATCTTTCTTCATAAAATTACTAGTGTGAAATAATTAAACGTAATAAGATACTGAGCGAGAAAGGGTAAAATTAAAGTTTAGATACACTAGACCTTTAAAATTTAATGTTTGTGTAGGTCAACATTTTCATATTGTTCGTTTTTTATTCAGATTCATTCTATTGATTAACCCACCGAATATTATTTTTGTCTTCTGATGTCCGTCAGATTTTCGCCTTTTGTTTGATTGATGGACTCGCAAATGATGGATAATTCTTTGAGACATGCAAAAAAGAATGTGAAAGACGTGACTAAATAAAGAATTCAGGCTTTATCGCAGTAAAATATGATTTTAAATCAGCAAATGTCATGACTACATCAGATTTTAGGCTGCTTTGATAGAACAGGACACACCATTTCGAAGGCTTACAATTAACTTCGGGCACATTTTCCGCGACACATTCTAACATTAAGGTCACATGACAAAAGTACCACCTGACGTCAAGATATATTTTATCAGACGTCCCTCTTTCTCATGTATGTTTTAATCATTCCATCTGAAGCAAGGCAATAAAGCCATTGAAATCCAAAAAGTTACTGAGTGTTAGAGAATATGAAAAACATTAAGGAGAGGGGACAATAAAAGAACGTGACAGAAGATAACTTTTTACATTGTATTTTTTTAGATGAAAGCAAGACACCGAAACAGCTTTCCACAACTGAGAAGTGCGATAGAAGAAACTTATGGTTACATCTAGCAATTTCAACTATAAAATGAGACCTTATTGCCAATCCAGTACTGCGCTTAAATTCATGAAGTTCAATTACCAAGACGAAAGTTCAAAATAATCACCATAAAAGTATTTATAGAAAAGGCACAGGTAAGCTACATTACGGCGGTTTGAAAGCGACTGGAGCTGATATTGCCACATCAGGAGCAATAAAATTGCAAATTCTTTGGATTTTATCAAGAATCTCTAAATATATAGCAGGATCCCCAGATTCAACACAAGGACAAATGGTACACTTATAAATTATACGATACATTCTAGAGTAAAGAATTGTCTAGCGCAACAATAAATCTATATACACTATTTACATTATTCGGACTATTGTCCTCATCTTTGTTGCCATATTTATCACAACGTTTCGGCCGTTGTACGCTCCGGTCTTCTTCAGGTGGTTGGAATGTCGAACTGAACCCTTTATTTCACTCGCTGGGGTAGACTGGTTAGATCCAGTTACTGGATCCAATGAGTTGTGAATTCAATACCTGGTTAAGGCAGTGGAGAACTTGGAGAGGGGAATTAACAGGAGATAACCGATAATTGACATCCATTAGACATGGCACGTGGGACTAGAACAGTCTACCTTAGCGAGCGAAATAAAGGGTTCAGTTCGACATTACAACAACCTAAAGAAGTCCAGAGCGTACAACGGCCGAAACGTTGTGATAAATATGGCAACAAAGATGACAATAGTCCGAATAATGTGAATAGTGTACCTAATACCTCATCAATATAGACAGATACTGAACATTATATATATATATATATATATTATATATATATATGTCTCGTGTTAGCAACTGAAAGTTTCATCGATGTGACAACCATACGATATGATTGACGATGGACCAGTGCCTCAAAACTAAGTTGCAAATGATTCTGTGTTCCTTCAAGACCTGGGCGTTCATGGTTCTCCACAGTCCCCTGTCCTTTTTTAGCTCTTTGTAAATGTTTGTCGTTTTGATGTCTCCTCATCTCTGTTCTGATAACCATTTAGACAAACTTGTTAAGTACATTATGCGCGGATTTCCCTTATTCATCTTTACTTTCAGTATTTCCTTTGAGTCACAAATTTTACAAATTCTCTTTCTTCAACATGTATCCAAGAAATAAGAATGTGCTTGTTTTAATGTTTTGGCTGTTATTTTATATTCAGCAGGGCGTTTTTAGTCCCTGCACATCGTATGTATTACTTCTTACAATTGTTTTAAACTTACGTGTTTTTTTGTGTTACATTAAACTGTAAAATTAATGTCAATCGTTACAGTATTCGGAAAATATCCTTAAAAAAATGTGCCATACGACGAAAATCGAACCTCAATTCCTTTTTGCATAATTTTGAAATGTTATCCGCGGCGTGGTTATTAAAATAATAACTAGAACGGCAACTTACAATGTCTAAGGGTTTATTTTAAACAAGTATAAGTAGATATTTACAGGTTCGCCTGAAGCTGGAAAGCAAACGATATTTAGCCGACTTCAGGATTTAGCACAAGGCTGCTGTGGGGCGAATACGAGCCCGTAGGTTCGGGCAAAAATTCCCCGTAGATCCAGAATATACGAGGTCGGGTTTGTCAGCCTCCTCAGACGAGACACTGCCCTTCGGCATAACCTCGTCTGGGTCCCTCTCTGCCCGAAGCCAGAGTGTTCGAGGTCTTGATACTTGCTCAAGCCTAAGCTGGAAAAGATACCAACACCATAGATGCTTACATTACTACTGGAACAGTTCTTTTAATAGAGTTCTTTGAATATTGTATTTACTTGATTTTGTTTAGTGTTATATAAACCTGTATGGGTTATTTAATGATGACATCTATTTTGAACGTAATTCCATGCTTTCAACTGCAGATAAAATGTATTGCCGCTTATTCTACTTTAACTGTGTCTTTTTTATATGTTGAGTTATTTTTTTCTGGGAGGTTCACTATTTACCCATAGCTGGGCCAACTGCTACAACCAGGTGTTAGGGTGGACCTAATAACAACAGGCAATAAAGAGGTGGTTCCACTCCCCTCAAAAATTCAAATCCCCCGATCACAGGACACGCTGCAAGATGTTTTTTTCATCGTCATTCCCTGGACTATACTGTTATTGAAATACGGATGAAACTCGAAATAACCATAGCAATATGATCGGTTTATATATATATATATCCGTTTTCTTTTCTTTATTTGATATGTAAAATTGTTAATTCAATCTTTTAGATTCAAGGTGTGATTATATAGCGCTTATGAAATAATTTACTGAAGTCAGTTTCGCGGATTCTTATTTGCAGAGAGGTTCCGGACTTTATCATAGTCTAACTGAATGCCTTTGGAAATTACAAAAGAACAAGCGCATTAAATCTGCTTCCACTCATTATAGATTACCTTATCTAATTTGAAACTAAAAAAAAAATTTATAAATTTTAGTGGGGGTCTGCAAACTCTACGCCACTCTAGATCCCCCCCGCCGAATCTATTTTCGTTGCTTTTAAAGATGTAAGAAACGATTTAGTTTGTGAATAACCTTCTAAAACCAAGTCATATGTCTGATGATTTATGCAGAAAATATAGCGAAAATTAATTTAATACCACATTATACAATTGTCCTCGCCAGTGATGATATTGTTTGCGTCTATGCCATTCATTGGCTGAGATGAAGGAAGAGGGTGACGCCGTGAAGATAAAATCGTAGAAAGTTATACTGACAGGAAAAAATGAGAGTGAAAGCGAGATTAAATTGTGTATTGCTCGGATATACTTGAATTAACATGGTAATTCTTTTAGAAAACTATATAAAAATATTTTAAGACATCTGTCTTAAAATATTAAAAAAGACGGTCTATATATTTCTCAGTCACTCGGGCTGAGTTCTGTTGTAATAGCCTTATATTGTTCAAGCTAAAATTCGCCCAAGACTCGCGAGACACTCAAAGTTGCTGCAACAATGCTTATAGCAAATGAGTCATCTGGCATGAATGAGAAATGGAGGTGGAAGGAAGCGAAGATAAACCTGAGTTCAAGTCATGAGAATGTTATCTCAACAGCAGGTTATAATACTGGGGCAACTGTATTGCGCTTAGTTCCGTTTTTAAGGCCTCTCAACCGCCGAAAAAACGATTGAACCTAGACTATAAGTGTTTAAGATTATAGTTTTTAGGAAAGCAACTACGCAGCAGTTTGCTCTAAAAGTAGTTCTTAGGAAGAAGATTCCTGTGAGGAAGGCTCTTCTTATCCAAAAAATCGTAGAGAGTGGGAGGGAATTAAACTGGTAAAGGTAGTGAAGGTCTGAGTTGGCGGGACTAAACGATGGAGATCATCTGAACATTTTTTCAAGGGAAATGGAGTTCGGGTCGCGATAAGTTTGCGACTTGGCTTTTGTGGGGAAAAACGTCTAGGAACCGATACAAACTCGCTCGCATGCGATGAATAAAGAATCCACTGGGATAAGACGGCGCTAGGAAGGCTGCTTAGAAATGGGACAACATCTATACACATGGTCTAGCCTCAGAGCCAGTCATAAGAATGCTGTCTCAACAGCAGGTTATAATACAGATACAACTGTATTGCTTTTAGATTCGTTTCGTTTCGTTTTTACGGCCACTCAAACGCCGAACAAATATCTAATGATTACAGTGTATCGAACATTGTTGGATAAAGTACAAGTTACTGTTTAACTTTTAATTGGAAGCATTTTGCCATGATTAAATTTTCCTTAGAGAACTTTATCTGTTTTATGAAGCTGAGTAATTATTCTGATTTTATTTAAGAGTTCCTTCATACCTTATACTGTGCAGTCTTCCTTTTTTGCTGCTGTCGTAATCGTCAAATACACCTCATATTATCATCATAATCTTTGTCCCTTCAAGGCGCTGGAGATCACAATTTCTTGTCCTTTTTACTATCAGTGTCCTTTTTGTTTGCTTTTTCTCTAAAACCTTGTTACTCAAATTTTCAGTCCATGGCATTTTTATGTTTTCTGTAGAAGCATATAAATTTCCCGAAGTCTTTTCTTCATCCGGGATGGCATTATCCAACATTCACTACCCCATGTGTCTATATTTCAGAGATGAGGTATTATGTACACTATTTACATTATTCGGAATATTGTCCTCATCTTTGTTGCCATATTTATCACAACGTTTCGGCCGTTGTACGCTCCGGCCTTCTTAAGGACACATGGCACAGTGAATAAAGTCGTTGGTTAGATCCAGTGACAGGATCCAAAGAGATGTCAGTTCAATACCTGGTTAAGGCCGTGGACAACTCGGAGAGGCGAATTAACAGAAAATAACTGATAACTGACATCCATTAGACATGACACGTGGAACTAGAACTGTCTACCCCAGTGAGCGAAATAAAGGGTTCAGTTCAACATTCCAACTACATAAAGAAGTCCGGAGCGTACAACGGCCGAAACGTTGTGACAAATATGGCAACAAAGATGAGGACAATAGTCCGAATAATGTAAATAGTGTTCACTACCATGTAGGAAGACCGGTATTGCATACCACTTAAGTACACTTGTCTTTGTTTCTAACGAAATTTTTCCGTTTCTTAATACTTTGCGTAACATTTGGAAGGCCTATTTCACTAGCGCAATACACCTTCGAATTTCAGTGCAGCATTTTTCGTCTTCTGTTGCTGGGCTGGTTGATTTTTAGCCGCATTTCAACCTCTATGGGCTATTTGATGCTATAAAAATAACTAAATATTTTGAAAACAATTTTATGGCGTCAACTGAATATATTTTGAACGCACTCGTATCGTCTTCTGTTAAAACACTTCATACAAGATCAAATAATTAAGGCGTATCGTCCTGCTAAAATGTTTTTTTTTTCTACTTTTACTTTTCTCAGGATATTTTGATAGTTTACAAACTGAATCATTACATTTGACAATGTAGGTAATTGTGTAGATAAAAGGTTATTTCTGGAGAAAATATCACCAATGTAATTGTAATACTTAAATATTTCCCCCCATGTTTGACGTGCATGTATACTTGTTTGTATGTATCTTGCAGAAGTTATTTAATTTTAATATATATACGTGTGTGTGTGTGTGTGTGTAATGAGTGTGTGATATGAATAATATAATAATATATTCTCTTAAAATAAAATCTTAGGTTTAAAATTTTCAACACTTCATGATTCAGAATTACGACTAAGAAAAAGAAATTTTAAATGTAATCATTTTATAGATTTAACAGATTCAGTTTGGCGCTGCTACGAGCAGATAGGAGGAAGTATTCACCAGAGAAAATCTACTTTGAAAAACCCACAGCTGTAATTATTAAATATACTGGAAGCCGCATTTTTTAAATTTTTTTTATTTCAAACAAAGAATATTTTGAATCTTTTTCAATCCTTTAAAAAATCGAATATAGTAAGATTCGGAAATTTTTCCCCGGGGGTATTAAATTGAAACATGACCAGGTGTGGTTGTGGGATCGTTGTAAGGTAATGGATAACGGCTTGGATTGCGGAGCCGCTATCCATTACTCCACCGTGCCTTCGAAAGTTTAACTTCAATGTTCATCGTCATTTCCTGTCTCCTTGAATCCCTGTTCATCCATTGTCATGTTTCTTTTACTCTCTGCAATCCCTTAAATCCAAGTGGCTTTTATTACCTTGGCTGAAATGAAACAAAAATGGAAAGGAAGAAAAGTTGTTTCTATTAAGTATAGGGTGACCCCCCCAAAAAACGGGAACTATTTAACAATCCAATAAAACCAAGAGTGATGGAAGAAAAATATTTAATTCATAGTAATTGAAACATGCCATTTAAGAAACAATGATGGAATTTTCATTTTTTAAAAGTTACGTCCTGTAGATGGCGTCCTCCTGTACGAATGCATTCTTGAAATCTGCTGTTGAGATTCCTCATTGACTGCTGCAACATCTCAGCTGGGATACTGTGAATTTCATTCTCGTTACTAAAATGGTGAAATGTTTACTTGCTCAAGGTCACTGTCTCACAGTGTTGCCTCTTGCTCATGTCTGGCAATACGCACTTCAAAAATTCCCGTTTTTTGGGGTCACCCTATATCTTCAGTTATTTCTCGACCGTTTCCACTTAGTACAAGTATGCACTGTCATTTGAAACGGACGTGCAATAATAAACAATACTCAATGACATAAGGTTTACACAATATCTCTAGCAATGAGCAGTCGAACGAGAATAGTTTACCACTGTTAAAATAAAGGGTTCAGTTCGGAATTTCCTGTAGATTGCCCAGCTCTATATACACCATGGGAAGGCTGGAAGGTACAACGGCCGAAACGTTGTAATAAAAACAGCACGGATGAGGACAATAGTCCGATGTAATTAGTGTAAATAATGATAATTCCTCATCCCTGAATTTCAGACGATTATCGTTGTCGTGATCTGGACACGCAACAACGATACCACAACCACATCTGGTCATAAGACTAACGATCTACGTGTAAAAATTAAGAGATTATTGATCAATTATAAAATTGTCCACATATATGAAATGAATACATGAATCTTACGTATATAATTACATTATTATACACGGTATGGTTATGGGGTGGAGGAGAGTATTTAGTAGCGTTTATGGATAGATAGAAATGTATTAGATACAGGATGAAACATTGCATTTGTTATGCAGGTTCATGATTTTTCAATTTAATACCCACGAGAAGAAATTCTACTATATTACTATGATCGATTTGTCAAGGTGACTATGTAATATCTGCCCGAGGAGACGATCTTACCAGTGTTCGGTGCCGTTAGAAAGAGCCTGCAAATCATACAACAGATAAGTTCAAAACATTTGAAGTGAAATTGGATAGGGAAATATATACGGCAGAATGAATGCTTGTGCTACTAAGAATTCACTGTTCATCCTGGGATGGATTTTGAGCGTTTTATCCTTGTTACGTTGTTCACAGATTTTGCGATTTCTCCTACGAAACTATGGTCGGCGGGCCAATTGCAACAGTTGCAATATAAACTACAAAGTGGGTCGGAGGCTGATGAAGAGATTAACTGGATATCCCGGAACAAGTGAGAGTACTCTTATTATATCCTGTTACTAAGAATATTATTTTTTGTTGGCTCAATTGTTTGAGTAGACATTGCCATTTTTAATTTTTTTTTTTTTTTTTACATATAGTGAATTTAATGTCTACCAGCCTTGATCATCGAATTTATAAAGGAATATGTACTTCTAGACAGGAATTGAAATTATTATGCTTATATATATATATATATATATATATATATATATATATATATATATATATATATATGGTCGAAACTCCCGTTGTATTCGACGTAAGAGGGTCAAGCAGCTCAGTTACTAAGAACCGAAAACTAGACACCAGCACACATCAGTTGATTATAGTGGTGAAGGCTTTTGCAGAACCAACCACACGTGTGTGTGTGTATATATATATATATATATATATATATATATATATATATATATATACACGCAAAAGCATTCACCACTATAATGAAATGAAGTGTGCTGGTGTCTAGTTTTCGGTTCGTAGTAACTGAGATGCTTGACCCTCTTACGTAGAATACAACGGGAGTGTCGACTATATATATATATATATATATATATATATATATATATATATGAAAGAGATATGCAGCATATCTTCATTTTATCGCAGTTACAATAGTATGTTTTCCTGATATATATATATATATATATATATTATATAAATCACACACTCTTGTGTGTTTCTATAAATTTATCTATACATACATGTGGGAACTGCCATCCTGATAACAATGATTAACTAGAATATCTAGAGAGTAGATTGGACACTATAACCGATTTTCTCCACATATGAAAGTTAGTAAAACTATCACTACTCTATCGCTATATCCATAGAAAATAATTTCACCAGCAACGTATACAAGGTAGCCTCATCCTCATTCTTCGTATTCCATTTGTAAGATGGAATGTATATTGCAGACCCCCTAGAGGATGATTAACATCCAGGATGATCTATTATCTATCCTACATATCCTTACCACATCGTATTCCTTCAATAAAAATCCATTTTCATTGGAACATACTCGCAACTCTATGCTTCCCAGGTTACTAAAATGTTGACAGTAAAATACAGGGTCAACCGTTATTTATTCTACATATCCCCAATCGTCACAATAAAAAGAAAACGTCGTTAAATAAGCCTCTACATTGAGCAGCTTCTCAGTTTCATTCTAGTCATGATATCTCCTTACGCAGACTTGTCAAAAATCAGGTAACTTTCGTAAATATCTTAATATGCTTCCGCCCATATAACCTTACGGAGAGATGCGAACAGACTGATATACATTAAAGAATTGTTTGAATAGATCCATCGCACTTCTAAAATCTCGAGTAGATACTTATATTATTTTAACATCAAGACTTAAAAGTATCAAATATCTGAGGTATTTTCAATGCATATTTCTGTCAATCTTTCACATACACAGATTCTTGTCTTTAGTTAAAGCAGAGAATATAGCAGAAACGATTCAACGAGAAAATCAAAGGTATGAATAAAAAAGGGGAAGATGACAAATACCGACACCGTAGAACAAAGATGGCGCCAGCAATTAACGGTTGCCAAAAAGCAGACAAGTATAAAAGTTATCAATAGAAAATTAAAATGAATTCAGAAAAATAAACATTTCAACAGAAATTGAAAAGAATACAGAACCTGAAATAAAAAAGCGAAACCATCCATAATGAATATTTATAAACAAATATATATCAGTGTCTATGTGATCATTTGTATGTATGGTTAAATTTGTGAAGATATATCAAACTACTAGGAATCTACGGTCGGATAAAATCGTTCTCAGTTTTTCATGACGACCGTGGTACTATAGTTTAGGTCGTACCAATAAAGCCCTATAACTCATCTCGTCATTCTTGGCGCTTTGATGTGGTTAGCAAGCTTGTTTTGTTAGATCAAATACGACTAAAGAAAGAGTTCGATCCTCACTGGGTGCCATATGCATTCTACTTCATACCACATTTGAAGTACGCTTAGAAAAAAATCACCACCCTTGCCTGTTCCTGCTGCAGTTTTTTTTTTTATCTCCGTACTTTATCCTTTCCATTTTTTTTTCAGCCGCTTTGTTGAAAATCATTTACGCGGTCTAGTGGCGTAAGCAATTGTCTCTCTGCTGCCACTTCCCCAAGACAAGATATTGGAAAATGGTAAGTTCCTTGTAGCGTTCAATAAAGTACGTGACTCCCCCTTCCATTCTTTATTAAAAGAGTCAAAAAAGATAAAAATGGGACATGACTATCATGTGTACAGTCCTTACTGTTCAGTAATGATTATACGGCATTGTGGGTAGTGAAAAATATTTGCTACTTTGCCCAGAGACGAAACGATACTAGGCTATCGCTACTCTATTCTTATTTCCGTGGAAAATGTTTAGATGAGCTACAATCCCGAGATCCACTTGTTCAGACCTTCACAGCTAGGCCTCGTCATGCTACCTACACAGAATCAACTCACCCTTATTCCCTTCGCATTCCACTGGAAAGACTGAAATTTTATCCAGACAGCTTCTTCCCCTATTATTTTTATTTCATGGAATAGACACCCTAGAGGATACTTCTCCGTCCACTATGAGCTCATCTACCTCTCATTTCTTCAAAATATGTGTTTCTTACTTCGTCAGTTTACTGCATTACGGTAACCTCTTTACGTTGCTGTCTAATGACTCTTGGGCCTTGTATTACGTGAACACAGTATAAGGGAAAATGCTCTATTTCACCACTAGGCATGGCTCTTATTGCTTCCGGCAGTAAGTGATTGAAGATCTTAACATATACATTTTGTCTTGGAGAATTTTAAGCCCGAAGAAAGCATCTAACTCCTACCTACTCCTGCGTTTTAACAAGAGTAAGATCAGACTGAAAATGAAGTATTGATGCCATATCTGGGCTGGAGCTGCCGAATCTTTACATTCCTGTCTTGGTAAAGATTAAAATCGTTTATGCCGTCTTGTTGCGAATGGAGTCTTTTCTTTTCTATAACCTCTTTCCCATAGGCGTAACGTTCTCCTCTGTCCCTCTTGTCTTCAATCTGTCCTGCGAGTATAAAACTTTCGAAGCCCTATTTTCTCATTATGTTTCCTAGAAATTTTAACTGTCAAACATAAGTGTCATTTTTGACCCCGTGTCGTTAAATCTTCGATATTACTCACATGTTTTGTCTGGTATTCCAAGCATTCACCCTATTTCTCTTGTTTCAGATCTCTTCATCTGTGAGGAGATTGGCCAGCATTCACTGTCTTACAGGAGGACTGTTTAAGTAACAGTTCAGTATTCTTTTATTTGTTTCTAACGAAATTTTCGTGTTTCTTAATACTTTACTTAGCTTTTTGAAGGTAACCTTTGCTGTCTAAATTTGCCTTCTGATTTCAGTGTCGCACTTTCAATATTCTGTCAAAACACTTCAGATATTTAAATTGTTGTACTTGCTTGATTTTGTGTCCCCAATTTGTAATTTACATGTTAGGCTGTACTTTCTGCTGACAACCAGACATTCTTTTTCCTTCTAATTGACGTTTCGTCATTGCTGCTACATTCACTAATTTCTGTAGGAGTTCTTGTCGTTTCCACCTCACTGGTTCATTATACACAAAATTTCCTAAATGAAAATTGCGAAAGAAAACCTAGACATGATGATAAAGGAAAGTGAAAGGCAAAGCGTTAACCGTAGGTAAAGGAATCTATGATAGTCACCGAGAGAGTCAACAAAAATGGTTTCCTTTCAAGACAGTTGCAGAAATTTTACTATCTAGGTAGTATAGTAACGTACGAAAAAAAAATCCGACATATAAAGACGCATCAGAATAGCGAAAAATGACTTTTGGAATCTTAGTTTATTAAGTGACAGGAAAATTTCGCCAAGCATTTTTTAAAAAGTCATATCTACCCATCTACAAAAAAAATTTCCTCACAGTCGAAGAATTGACTTGACGCAAGAAAGAAATGGTTCAACAGACGTGTGCCGATAACAGCAATGACTAACCATTTGATCAACGTAGCAGTTTTAAACAAAATGGCAATTAGAAAGATGTCAATACTTAAAATTAAAGAGATTTGACATTTATGAGAAACATTACGAGGCAGGCTGGTTTGGAAAACCTAACACTCACAGGCCATATTGCAAGAACGAATGGCTGAGGAAAACATCGAGTAACCTACCTAATATCTTCGGGTGATTAGATGGCAGAGCGGGGACGCAGTGTTAGGCAACAAACGTTGAGCAACAAGAGACAAGAAGTCGCGGAGAGTCTCAAACGCTTATGTACTGAAAGTACACAGGGCATATCTTTAAGCATATCAGCATTGTGTTTTTAATTTTCCTGTTTGTTTCTTTTTCCCTTAACCTCCTTCCCCGCAAATTATTTTGAGAAAACGTTTCATTTTCGGACGAATGTTTTTTATTGTTTTTAATATAGTAACTAAAAATCTGAGGTACCTTGAATTGCCGGTGCAGTTGACAATTGGACTCATTTCAAACTCAAGACATAAAAAGAGTCACGATCAACGTATAAACACATCTGTAGGTGGTTTTTGAAGGTTATGTCTTGGATGTGTTTATTCGTGCACATCTGGAAACGGCACTTTCGATAAAAACGTATATACACATCTATGTTGAGGAAGTGGTTAAAGCTTTTTTTCGTATGCCCCGTTCATGGTATTCAAAGCATAATTCCGTAGAACCTCATCTATTGCCTCAAGTCTCCCTTTGATCTGTTAAAAAAAATTGTCCCGCATTGTAATTCAGGAATACTGATATTACGTAGCAGTTCAAAACACTTTCTTGGTCTCTAACGCAATGTTCTTGTTTCTAAAAACTGTTTAGCTTTTAGAAAGTATTTTTCTTACAACGAGTTAGTTTTAAGGGAAAAAAGAAGCAAAAGGGGTTCATACTTAGAATTATAGAGACAGCCCGTCAATTCAAACCTCCACGGCAAGAACATGTCATGCCACTTACTGTTGTAACTTACTGAATGAGGAATAACCAAAACGGAAGTTGGAAATGAAATGGTAATCTTTATAACATCAAGATACAATACTCGTCAGCGGCGTGAAGTACGTAAACCACTGCTGCTAGTGGTGAATACTTAGTATATTTACCCTCACTTACAATATTGTCCAACGTATTTATGAGGATATGGATATACTCATTAGTGTTCATAGGTACGGTATATAACACTTACATAGTAGCAAACCACATACATTCCCTCCGAATTCCATCAATGAGAAATATATGCCACTCAAACATCTTACTGCGAACCACTGCCCTGTGGAACCTACTCCCAACAGGATGTTTTCCCGATCACTAAAATCTTAACCAGTTCGAGGCTTGGGTTAACCCCGCTACCTTCCACTCCTATACTCACGTATGGCCGCCTAACGTAACTCTACCTCGAGCGGCCTCCGGGCCTTGTAAAAGTTAAAACTTACAGTAAAAAAAGTTGAAATTTTGGGGACATATAAGGAAAAGGAGCTTCTAGAAATTGACACTCACAAGGCAAATGTAAAACAGCGAGTAACCTACATAAATCTTATTTAAGTGGATGGCATTGTAGAGTGTAAAGGTTATAAAGAACCATCGTTAAAAGCTAAATGAGAAATTGTGGAGAGCCGTAATCACCCATATCCAGAAGGAACACGCTACATGAAAGAAAATAGTACTTTAATCATTTACTTGTATTAATTGCTTTCTTTGTCTTTAACCAGTTATTTACTCATTTTGAAACGTTAAAACTGATTTAAAGAAAAAATATGACAATGTCTCTTCATAACATTGGAGGCCTAACTCCACGGTTTACTTTTTATCTGAATTAGTGTCACTTGGGAAAACTAGTAGTGTTTTTTTTTCTGTTGCCTTCAGAGTTGTGCTAACAGTCTGGTTGCCACTGATGATTAGAGAACACTGTCTGACTTACTATTTAACCCATAGTGAGAGGAAGATAAAAAGAAGAAAATGATAATCCAATTCATGACTTTCATAAGAGCGTTAGTATGAAAGAGAACGCATTGCGTTTAAAAGTTTGAAATTGGCCCATCAATTCCAATTCGCATGCGATAGCCAATGTGACACATCTATTTATTATTACTTTAATCTGTCGCCATCTTTAAACCTATCTTGTGAATGTCCCTGTTCACTTGATATAGACTTTGTTGTAAGCGCCACTCTCATACTTATACAAATTGTTTGTGTTGCACACTGGCTCGTCCATTACGAAATACGAAATACGAAAAGTGGCACCGTTATCAGAGTTACAATTATATAATGGATAAACGGGAAATTTATGGGAAAATACTACAAACATCAAAGGGAATATATGCAAATAGAAAGAAATTAATTAAAAACAAATTAATCCTGCGATATCCATTTTAATTTAGCTCTCATAAATATCAATTCTGTCCTTTATTTCGTCATTGCTTTGTTAATTGTCTAATTTCCGAAAATTCTACCTTTCCTATCCACAAGGTCCATCCAAGAAAACAACTCGGAAAAAAAAAAGAAAAAAAAACAAATCGAAAAATCAAAAAAAAAAAAAAAAAAAAAAAAACACCAACAAAGAAACAACAAAACAACAAACAAAAAAACAAACAAATAAACAAAAAAACAACAGAAAACAAAAAACAAACAAAAAACAAATCAAAACATCAAAAAACAAAACAAAAAACAACATCAAAAAACAAAAACAAATTCGATTCCATTGATTTCTATTCTAACCACGGACGACAGTACAATATTTATTGATATGCACATTTTATTGTCTGTTTAAAAGCCATGAAGTTAAATTAAGAAATTGATTTATTAAATGACAATAGAAAATCGCTTTCACAGAGAAACGAACATTTATTTACTTTCATTTATATTTTTATTATTTGTAAATCGTTTACATTAAATGCAACTTTAAATGTTATAAAAATAAATTATTTTTCCTGTCAAATTCTTCTGATTAGAAAGAAACTTCGTTTATCTTTTACTGCGAAAACTCAAAAATTTAAAAAAAGAGAAAACTGAGATTTCAAAGGATGAATTTATTGTCTTAATATATTTATGTTACAGTTATGCCTAAGGAAGAACCTACATTAGATCCCAAATTTCTGATTCACCTGCAGGATAGTACAAGAGTAGATAGAATCATTAAACAGACAGTTGATGTTACATTATCTGGTTCAGTGGTTAATAAAAACATCACGAAAGCTCAACTGATACAAGTGATCCCTGAACATAGACAGCGAAACGAGATGAACTTTGCTTCGCTGAATAAAGGAATTAGTTCAAAATCTTAAGTTTGTACAAGAAAACTGTCGAAGAACAGAAAGGTAATTGTTGATCTCTGTAACGCTCGATAAATTTCGAATTGAACCTGTCATTTGCGTTACGGGTGTGCGTAGTCTGTTCTTGTTTCACTCTCCATATCTAGGAATATCTCGTTTTGTTCTTATTTTAGTAATGCTCGGTGTCGGCTCACCCTGTTATCACTGCGTATATAAGGGATTGAAGTCCTAGAACCAAATTCACACACCACGGCCTTAATCAAATCGGCTATGACCTCGTAGAACAATCCCGGGTGTGGGACTTTGACACTTAAAATAATCTGCTGCTGCTGCTGCAAATACGCACTGTATCTTGTCACGCTCGACTACATCAACCCTGGTTTCTCTTTTCTTACTGCTGCTACTGTTTAAGATTTACTGTCACTTCTCTTTATTAATTCGTTTTGTATACGTATCTGTGCTAAGTCTAAATGAGAAGAATTAAAATAACAGGATTAGATATCCCTAGACATTGACGGTGACGCGAAGAACAACCCCGCTGTAGATTAAATAAAGTGTTCAGTTCGAAGTTCCTTGACAATTACCATTACCGAAATGTCCTGATAAAGCTTTAAGATGTAACCAGAGTACAGTGTAACCCGGATATAAGAGAGTTGTCGGGACCGGATAATAAGTCTCTTATATCCGGGTTTGGTCTATTATATATACACTAACACAGGCTCTAATTTGAGAGCAGAGAAAATCTCTTATATCCGGGTTACACTGTATAAATAATGTGCGTAATGATATCTCTTCTCAGAAATTCAAACCGAAAGAAGAGAAAAACAAAAAAAATTGTGATCTTAACAGTTAATATAAAGTCACAAATCCCAATAGATAATAGCAATATGGCAGATTAACGCTTTGTTTAAAGCATGTGATCGTTTTCGACTGTTCTGGTAGTTCCTTTTTAAATTTAATCAGTCATATTTATTTTATTTCAAAAGTTGTGTTCAGCTAAGTATGCTGGCTATATATATATATATATATATATATATATATATATATATATACACAGGGACGCCTACAGTCATGTTACGTCATGGAAATACACAGACCTACATCAGTTGTGTCCCGGCATATGGTGAAGCGGTGTGAAAACTGCCGAGGCTACCCATGGCAGGGCGACGTGAACGGTCTGTTCTTAATTGAGCCATTCATTCTTTTTTACGCCCTATCAACTCTGAATTATCGAAATTCGAAAAGAATATGATAGTAAGTTCCAGACGGAGGGTATAAGCCATTTCTGAAATTGTGAGTGCATCCCCCGACCTACGGTGCCACGGGTCATCCTTCTGCAAACCGCATGGACGGACGTTACAGAATCCTGGACAAAAATCTAAACAGGTTCACATCCTTACATCAACATATTTAGCACCTCTTCCAATAGCAGTATACCACCCGAGAATGAGAGCAGGCATCCTACTACACAAAACATCAGCTGGATACTGACTCAGATATCCATATTTTGGCTCCAATGGAAGCGACACTGACAGGTGGAACGTTATGGTACTAATAAAGATATAAAAACTGATGTAAGCAATTGGCTACACCAACAGCACGCTGAGATTTACGAAGCCCTCATTCGCAGGTAGAATAGTGCCAATGAAAGGGGTGGAAAATATTTTGAGAAATAGCAATGTGAACCTGTGATGTATTGCTATATCTTGATGTACGATATGTTTGATTATTTTCCTTGGGTTTTATATAATAAAACAAAATGAATTACTTTTTGACTCATTCTCTCTCTCTCTCATATATATATATATATATATATATATATATATATATATATATATATGCGATGAGAACGAAAGTAATATATAAATTCCAACGTTGACGGCATTAATTCAAAAGAGGGCTCGCATTTTCGACTCTCACCCGTCGAAGTGCAGTTAAAATGCACTGAAACCAAGTTGCATCTTTGTAGTGAGTAAAATGGTTTTGTCTATATGATAAAATTATAATATATATTTTATATATATATATATATATATATATAAGAGAGAGAGTGAGAGAGAGAGTGTGTGCTTTTTGACCACGCCTATTTATGCCTAAGTGATTTGTTTGTTTGGTTATGAATGACGCAGCAAAAAATCCTTTAAACTTTGTCGAGACGAACGCAAAACGATCACTCGCGGGACTAGAGCAGAAATAAAAGTTTTGCATAGACTGAACATCAAACCACAATGAATTTCTATCACGATTTTTATTTTCCGCTGTAATGTCGACTAAAAACGATTTCTATTCTCAATTGCCTGACCAGTCTTGATTCTTCCTCCAATAAGTAGAAATAAATAAATAAAATATGAAGTGATGCTTCGTCTGAATTTGCCCGACATTGGGTTGAATGTCGAACAGACCCAGTGGCGTCATGCGCAGCTATTTGCAAACTTTTCTACTTTCTCTGAAAAATGGCGGAAATCATAAAAGAAATAGATTTTCATTTCGAAGCAGAAAAAATAGTTCATTCTTTGCGACCAAATGCTCTGGAAACAAGATTGTGTGTGTGTGTAGGTGTTTGTATGGCTTGTACTGTGTAGGTGTTCGTATGGCTTGTACTGTAGAGGGAAGTCTGTTCACTCTGGTTGCAGAGACCTGCTATGGCACGTTTTTTTTTAACATCCATAAAGTCAACCTCTGATTTATAATACAACTATGCTGAACAATAGACCTCAGTTACAGTTTCTGAAAGGGAGTTCATAACCTGGCCTGAACAACTGAACAAGGCCAGTACGCTACGAACCATCATTCACAATGCATTGTGATGCAGAAACATCGACAGATTTCAAGCAGTTTTATATATGCAATTTCTCTCATGTCTTCAGTTTTACCCGTGGTATAAGCTTCAGACAGTTACCAACGCAGTGATCGTTTACCTAGATAAGCACAATCATGAAGTCACCTAACTGACAAATCGACCATTCCAACTCGAGCCTCACGATCGCAAAGCTAGCTATTCCCCACACAGCGGGCGCGGGCATACACTTTATATTTTTTAAATAATTGTCGGACTTTGTCCATTACATAATGTATGATGTAATTTGTTTACATTTGGATACGCATTGAACAGATATGAATGAATGAGAAAGAAATCATCAAGAATTGTGTTTAAAAACAGTAAAATCGACCTTGCTAACCGAACGCTCCTCTGTGGCCAAACTGGTTAAGGCACGTCAGGCTATATGACGGTTCCGTATAGGATACAGGTTCGATTCCTGTCGGAGGACTCATATTTTCTATGAAAATTTCTCGGTAAATGTTAATACTGTTTATTATAAACAGAGCATTTACTTAAATATTTGTATCTATAAAAAAAGAACGTATAAACATATTATATATATATATATATATATATATGTTCTTAGATTTTTTTTTATTTAACAAGATTAGCTTCAGAAATTGAAAGAATCCCAACAAAGGATAAAGGCAGATTTGCCTAGAAAATCAAACAGTGAATTTGCTTCATTACTATAACGTAAGGTTAAATTCGAGCATTGAGAACTCCAAAAACTGAAGCCAAGATGTTAGGCCTGGATCGATAACATTGCATATACTTCGTTTGATTTTCTGGAGAATCTCCAGATACTATATCGTATCGGAAGCAGAACCGCTGATGTAGCAATAATACTCACATGTACGGTATGAATTGTCTAAAACTGCCAATTGATGAGTTCTCGAAATTTCAATCAGCTTAAGGTAAAGCCGATACTCTAGGATCGTGTCTTGGACCAGGACGGAGTTAGGTACCACTTCTTGGGCGGTGGTTTATGGCTGGATACAGAAAAATGGCATTGTCGAAAAGTGACGCAGTTGAGTTGTCAAAAAAAAAAAAAAAAAAAAAAAAAAACCCAGACGAGAAATAATTGAAAAAGGTAAAAATAAATAAATGATTCAGTTTCAATCATTTATTTCGTTCAAAACTAGACGAGACGGCTACTAGTTTTAGTTAACGGAAAATATAATAGAACTCTTCGTTGTAGCGTTCGTCAGGGTGAGCGGATTAGCAAACAATACGGTTCTCTCTTTTCCGGAGCTTACATTTTTTTTCTTGTCGGCTCGATTAGGATAAGACATTCACAGCTCTGAACACGCAATCGTCTTAGACTAAAATATCTTGTTCGCGACTGATCAGAAAGATAAGATATAGATAAGAATATCGACTCCAAGTGTTCTTTGAGCCATTATACTCAATTAGAAGACTACACTGTAAATTCCAGACTTATTCATTGAAAATCTTCGTATATCGCTCCAATACACTGTACATTATCCCCGATGAATAGAGAACCAGTCAAAATACATGTGCGATTAAGACTGATTTGGTTTGAATGGCGATTCTTCGATAAGATCATATTCACTTTTCCAGTTTACCACACCCCATACAACCCTTTAGATTACGCGAATGCATTTCAATATCTACAGAAATATATCTAAACAAAGTACATATATCGTATACAAACGCATCAGCTACATCCAATCTAATGCCTTTTTTCTGTATCTGCTAGATTTTTTTTGTTTTGTTTTTAAACATTTACATGTGTTGTGTTGAGAGTACACAGATCATATCAATAATAGTTTTGGCTCGGCCTTTGAAAGCTAAAATGCCTTTTGATTTCTGTAACTAATGGGATCGTCTTTGGCCTTTACTTGACGAACAATGATACCAGGCGATGTAAGGGTCAAGATGTTTCCCTTTGCTACGCAATCTTTAAGAAATTACTCTATGTCGTAAAATGTATAAACGAAATTGAGTCAATTAGAAACTGCTTAAGGAGTTAACCGGATTGGTAATCGATATATATATATATATATATATATATATATATGTTTCTCATGAAGTAATGGATTTATTTTTAGTCAGGGAGATCATAACGACTTCAGAGGTTATTTTTAATGGATATCCGTATTAGAAATAGACGCCCAGTCTTGTTAGACCGTGTATATTACATTTATCGACCTGTGCACTCGAGAAATCAACTATGTCTGAAAACACATTTTCTTTATAATGATTTATCGAGTTCACAATTTCGACATATGTAATGCACACTGTTTAAAAGAAAGACTAGGCTTCTATTCCAAATACAATTACGTATGACGTAATAAAAATAGAGTATGGTATAACAAAATTTAGTCTATTTTTTTAGATTCTCGTAAAATACTATTTAAGAGTTTCAACATTGCTTACTCGTCTACTTCCCAAACTGATTTAAATGCTGAGTTCGTTACCACTTTGTCAACGCCGTCAGCAAAAACGCTAAATAATATACAACAAAAACAATATTAGAAAGGAATAGAGTTACTTTTAATTATTTTTGTTAATCATATCACCTCAGGCAACAAAAAAAACAAAACAAAAAAAACACACTAAGGCATAAGAGGTTACTGAGTGCGAAATAGAAGAGTAATTAAGATAATAGATAGCTATCGACATTGATCTTCAAAAATTTAATTGTAAAGTTTGCTGGAAAACAAGAATCCGGTAAAAGTTCCAGAAGCGAAAAGTGCGAGAAATTAAACTGTTAGCATAGAACTTACGGTTGCATCCAGCCAATTCAACTGTAAAATGATGAGGGCTTATTGACAATATAGTACTGCGCTTAAATTCATAGGGTCTAGTTAACATAGCGAATTAATATTTATTTGTAATTATTTACAAAATGTGGCACAAGGCCAAAATGGATAATGGGGGAAAGGACGGTCTTCATAAACACTGACCTAAACATACCACAATATTCCTAACACCAAAAACAACGGATAGCGAAGAGTGATATTTATTTGTAATTCATTTACAAAATGTGTCACAAGGCTAAAATGCGGAATGGGGTAAAAGACGGTCTTCTTCGGTCTTAACGTTAAACTTAGCTAACCACAAATACTGACCCAAACCTACAATATTCCTTACACCACAACAACGCATACTTAGTGACCTTTCTTAGCACATCCACTATAATAACTCAATGTCTCTATGAAAGTCCTAACTAGTCCTCTTATGTACATTGCATAGGGAAGAGTTCATTCGAACAATTACCATAAACGTATTTATAGAAAAGGCACAGTGAAACTACATTACGGCGGTGGGAAAGTGACTGAAGCGGAGACGCCAGGTCAGGACCAGTAATATTGCTGATTCTTTGGATTTTATCAAGAATATCTAAATATACAGCAAGATCAACTGACCATATATGGCAGCAATATTCAAAGCATGGACGAATGGTAGACTTAAATATATAATATACATTCAGAGTAGATACAACACAATGAACTAATTTTCTTAATAGCAGACCAAGCAATAGATTCAATAGTCTTTCCACTTCTTGTCAGTCGAGATTCTAAGCCTACTGAATATAAAAATTAGTTTAAGGTAGTTAGAAAGAACTGTTAAGTTAAACAATATATAACATGAGAGTAGATAATTTATAAAACCACTTTTTCACTGTTTCGGGCGGCCAGACACTTTAGCTTTGAGTTTTATATATTAGATTATCGAGCTCTTCCTAGGAATGATAAAAAAATTTCAATGTCAACAGATTTTTTTTTCTTTTATTTTGTCTCAGCTTTTCGCAGACTCATTAAAACTAACAGCCGTAAGCAATTATTGGTTAGTATAGCCGGATACAGGATCAGAATTGAAATGATCAACAACACTTTAAAAAGTAAATAAATATTTATTCTAAGTTTATATAAGAATTGCAAAACATATTCGCTGGCTTTCATACGGTATTGGCTGTCTACGTATACAAAACCACATGTCTACGCTCTAGGATTTTCGTGTCTCTAGGATTTTCATATCAAATAGGTTAAATAACAATGACAGTTTGTAATAAAAGATGCAAAGTAAATTCGACCAACAGTAACTGAATGTGACCCAATACCCTGACCTCTCGGTAAAAAAAACGGGTAGGAATGTAAAACGTCGATGCCTTAACGATCAACGCACAGTATCGTCTGATAAGCCAGCCTCAAAAGATCAAGTCAGACGCTGTTCAGCCGACTAACACGTTATCGCCCCCACAGAACATTGTCAATTTTTTTTTAATTGGCAATTTATCAAATTTTTCGGTCAAGTAAATCTATTTTCGATGTCGATCTGGATAACTCTTACCTGGGACAACAGAAACAACTATTTCACGTCGTTTCAATTTTGAATCCAGTTGAGACGATTCCTAAAGAATTAAATGCTTTTCCAGAATTCATTATTGGCGGCCAGAATCTTCACAACATGACAGTGTTGAGAGGCGCAGAAACGAAACTACAATAACTCCTACAGATAGTAGTGAAGGAAAGCGAGAAAAAAAAAGGACTAAACATCAATTGAAAGAAGACAGAATGCAGGGTTGTAAGCAAAAGGGGCAGCCCAACATGCCAATTACAAATTGGAAATAACAAAATCAAACAAGTATAACGATTTAAATATCTGGGAAACGTTTTAATATGGAAAGTGTGACACTGAAATCGGAAGGCGCATCTGGATAGCGAAATTTACCTTCCAAAAGTCATACAATTATATTACGACGAAACGGACAAATATGGTTATAAACAAACAAACAACGACGGAACTGTAATGGGAAATCAGTCCTCCAATGTGGCAGTGAATGCTGGACAAACTCCTCACAGATGAAGTGACCTTAAGCAAAAGAAATGTTGCTCTACAGAAGGATGCTGAGAATTCAATGGACCGAACATGTCCGAAGCGCCGATGGTCTAGAGACAATGACAACATAAGGGATACTAATACTTATAAAAAAAAGGGATAATTGAAATTTTAGGGGGAACATAATGAGTAAAGAGGGATTGGAGAATGTGTTACTCCCAGGGCAGATTGAAGGCAAGAGAAGGAATCAACACATTACCTTCCTAGCAAAATTGAGTAAAGGGATGTCGGGCCAAGTTTTAGGAGAGAAGAAAAGAGAAAATCTATTAAAAACTACAAATCACATAGAGATCCAGGATCGCCATCGTCCTGAAGGGACATGGCATATAAATGCTGACCTATATATTCTTAAGTTTATTGGTCTTTTCAGATTTACTATATAAACTGCATTTAATAGATATACGGTAATACTCTTCACAATTACCTGTATTTTGTTTCTGTAAGTATTTTGTCCCTGTTCTATCATCCATTTACAAACATTATGTGGATTATTCGTTGTTTCGCCGACCCACGTTAGTTTTGCTTTCACTATGTCCTGTGAGTGTTAATTTTTCCAGCCTCTCATCCCTCATTGTGTCCATAGTCTAGTCTATTATTCTTAAAACTTCCGGCTTAATCCCATGTTTTACCCATAGTATTCTAAGCGTTCACCGATAGAAGCCCATTTGTACCTTCAAGTTTCTGTCCGAAGACAGTCCTGGATTCGCTACTCTACAAGAATTTTAGATATATTTTTCTTACAGAACTGAATATAGAGAACGTACTAACTACATTTAATTACCGTATATGTCGGCATACAAAGCGACAATTTAACTTAATTCCCTCCACGAGATCGCTAACAAAAAGAGCATAGCATGATGAAAAAGACACCAAACTTGACGAAAACAAAATTTTGTTTAAATATTTATGTTATTATTAAGAGGAAAGATCAAAGTTTATTTTAATTATTTAAAAAACAAATTCCATCTTTTTAGAACAATCTGAATTTTTATTTAAAAATCCTTGTTTCTCTTTGTATCACCGGGACTAGTAAAATAACATACAATTTTTAGCACGTTTTGTTGTATGACACACATTAATTTGGAAAATCTTGCAAAAATGAAAATAATTGTCGAATGTTAATGAAACTTTCAGAAGGTATTCACAGATGATCGAAATTATTATAAATGTTTTCTTTATTAAAGTCATGGCAGAAATATTTTTTATATTTATTATTCCCCCATAACTAATTTTATGAAAACGCTAGAAATTCGATCGCGTCAGGTTTAGTGATTACAATAGTTAAAAGCACAAGGCTTTGAGGAATGCAAATCATGTTTTTTTTTAATTGGACCCCACGTACCTGAAAATCAGGTCTGAATTGTAACATACAAACTCAATAACACAAATATATTATTTAATTTCAAATGCTTTTATTTGCTTTTAGTTGTTTATGAATATAGACAATATTTTCTGAAAGCAAAAAAATTTTTCGATGAAAAATGAATTTTTAATACAATTATTTGTTATTTTTTAATTATAATAGATTTTTACATTTAAGTTAGGTACCTCCACGAAATGTAAAAAAAAGAGCATATCATGATGAAAAAGACGTCAAACTTGACGAAAACAAAATTTTATCGTCTAAATGTTTATGCTGTTATTAAGAGGAAAGATCAAATTATTTTTGTGGTATATTTTTACATTTTTTAATCGTTCCTAACACGTCCGAAAATTTCGTTAAAAATCTTTTTTTTTGAGTCAGCAAAATTGAACATTTTTTTCCATTTCATAGAATCAATGAAAATCTCAGTTTGAAATTTTTTAAATATCAATTATCATTTTTTTAAATCTTATTTTAAGAAAATCAGAAATTATAATGTTAATTTAAAATATTTTGAACCAAGTTTAACTTAGCTTCTGCGCCGAAAAGAGGTAATTTGAAAATAAAACAAAGACGGTCATAAACTTTCGCGTCACTTGACAGGTGTTGAATGACATATTGATTGATCCGTGAGGATAATTTTTTCTACGGAAGGAGAAAAGTGAAATATTTTACATTTAAGTGAACAAATTATTTACCTCGTTATTTTTAAGGAAAACTTTCAGCGCTCTAATTTTTTGGGTTTTTTTTTTTACTTAGTTTACACCTTTACGTTTATGATGCTTTATGGAAAACATATTATAAAGAAATTAAAACAAGACTGTTCCGAATGAGATTACATTTCATCAGAAAGGTATCTAATTAATTTATAGGTATCTTTCTCAGGAACTTCAAAAGTGTACATAAAATACTATAATTTTATGTACATTTACTATATTTTACCGTGTTATCTGTATTTTCATTGATTTAATATTAATTTTGATATTTCATTTATGGAAAAAATGTCATAACTGAGATTAATATAAAAATAAGATCATATAAATTTCATAAGATTATACTGATACTTGTAGGTACCCTTCTCAGTTGAAATTGAAAAATCAAATAAAACTTCTCCACACGTGATTCGCAAAATTAAAGGCCTTAACAGCGGAGAACAATGCTTAACTTAAGTAACGCAACTTAATTGTATTCTGGTTGTGCAACCACAATTAAAGTTGGGTTTGATATTAATATCGGGGTAGGACAGTTCAAGTTATAGCTTTGGAAACACAGTAACTATTATGGATAGGGTTATATCATCAATGCCAAGTGGAAAAATAACATCCATAGTCATTGAAGTTTCTTAGACATAATGTCAGTTTTGCCACTTCAGACGAAGAGGAAGGCACATGAATGCATTAAGTCTTATCTTAAAATACATAGAACATTCGTATTAAGTGGAATTAATGTTTAGAACAACTATAGTACACACATGGAACAACGACACTAAAAGAACTATCAATAAAATTCCATCAATCTCTATAAAATGTTTGAAGATTTCAAAAGTCACACAGCATTTTCTTGAGTTACAACAGGGCCGTTTTGACGGCACTGATAAGTTATTTCCAAAGTGTCTGAAGATGAAAAATTCCTCTGATTTGCAGTGGAGACAGCTATAAGATTTTTGGCTAATCACCGAATTACGTTTTTTTTGTTCAATATTGAAAGATTTGATTTTAACCTGTTGACGGGCAAGGCGACTGGGTGTATATGACCACCGCCAAATTATCAAGTAGGTTTCGGGCTCTGTTCGCCGTACAAGAACACCGCCCCAAAATCGTATTTTTAAAAAGTATTAAATTTATTAGATAAATTCACTAAGCATATACTTTTTCACTCAAATTCCAATTTCACGAGTGGCTGTTGTTTCTGTTGAAAATGTGTTGATAGACACCAGGGCAGAAGTTAGCATGGGAGATTTTTGACAGTATGCCAACAACTTACCATAAACCACAGGATATAACGTTTACATTTTATTCCTGGATTGCTGTCTTCTAGGGCAGTAGGTAATCCCTATTGCAGACGCTCGCTCATCTGTGTTTGTTCAACACCCACAGATACCAACTGTGGTTTATAATGCAACTATGATGAGCAGACCTTAGTTACAGTTTATGGGAGAGAGCGTGTTATCCAACGTGATCAACAATCTGAACAAGGCCAGCACACTCAAACCCTCAGTCACTATGACTTGTGAGTTCGTAGTAGCCCAAATATCGAAGGCCACCGTCTACCCAATTTGTCTCACGAGGCTTGGGCCACACTGTGGTATCGTTTTCAGGTACTTTCCAAATGGTGTCGCACACCCGCCTCCAGAACGTCAACAGTATACGGTGGACGCTGCTAAATATACAATCCAATGTTTTACCATAGTGTCATCCTGTGTCAGCAACGCAATGATGAAGAGCAGCAAAGGTTGGATGAATCGGCTACCTTCGGTCTGGAAACGCAATTTGAAACATCCGTGCAGCTTCGCGTACATTCACACGAACTTGTGTAAAAAACATATCTGCCTGCTCCCTATATGCATATCCTGCCATTGTTAAACGGAACATTTCTCAGTTAACTCACTACTACATACGTTAAACACTGAAGGCATAGTAGCCACAAATGTACACGAAGGACAAATGCAACCTAGTCTAAATGGCAACACAACGTCATCTACTGTAAATTTTCTTCAAACGTACTGACTCAAAAACTCGGGCTTTGCAGACATACGTTGATATGAACATTTGTCCTTGTTTTGGTGTGAGGAACCTGCCCTAAAGTTTGTAAAAGTATTTTGATACACTCTCTGTCTCATATATATATATTATATATATATATATATATATATATATATATATATATAGATAGAGAGATAGAGAGAGATAGAGAGATAGAGAGAGATAGATAGATAGAGAGAGAGATAGATAGAGAGAGAGAGAGAGAGAGATAGATAGAGAGAGAGATAGAGAGAGAGAGAGATAGAGAGAGAGAGAGATAGAGAGAGAGAGAGATAGAGAGAGAGAGAGATAGAGAGAGAGAGAGATAGAGAGAGAGATAGAGAGAGAGAGAGATAGAGAGAGAGAGAGATAGAGAGAGAGAGAGATAGAGAGAGAGAGAGATAGAGAGAGAGAGAGATAGATAGAGAGAGAGAGAGATAGAGAGAGAGAGAGATAGAGAGAGAGAGAGATAGATAGAGAGAGAGAGAGATAGAGAGAGAGAGAGATAGAGAGAGAGAGAGAGAGATAGAGAGAGAGATAGAGAGAGAGAGAGAGAGAGAGAGAACTGAAAAACTATTATAATGCTCGCCTCCCAAATGTATCATTTCATATAATAGTTAAATTTTCTGTTACCCAAGAAGCATGTGCAATTTTATCAGAAATTACTTTTCTTTACAAGGGGACCTATTTTTAAGGCGCATGAATTTCGTAGACATTACGAAACAATAATGCCTACTAGTAGCATAGGTGAAAATCGATTTTCTATTTGAATTTTCTGCAGAGTTAATAACTGTATACGTTCCTTACTAGTTCCAAAACAGGAAATAGCATTGTATATCACTTCAATGCATCATTAAATATTTAATTTAAACAAAACAGTGCAATAAAAATCAAAGCATGAACGCTGGTCGTTAAACAAGTAAGCGGGTACAAATGAAAAGATTCAATATTGACATGCTTTTCTGTTTCACTGGAGCAGTTATTAAACGCATGAAAGTTCTCACAACTTGTATGTGCCATTTCGTTTTTCTCCTTAAAATCATATCTTTTTCTTCTCTCTCGCCATCCCCTGCAGTCAGAATGAAACAGTCCGTTATTTATTTGCGATTAATGTCAGTGTAGATATTTAGCTACTGCTAAAATGAGGATGCCAAAGCAGTGGGTGGTCAAGAAAAAAGGCACTTTAGTTTACTACATCTGGCACAGGAATCCGTCCCTGCGCTGGTAGTATCACGTCTTTGACTAGCTTAGACCGGCTCTGATCAGCTTGGTCTAGCTAGGACCAGCGGCCAGAGTGGAAACATTCGTGTACCCCACGTTAAAAATGACCCTGTGTCACAACCTGATTCAGTGTAGGGGGTTCACGTGAATCAACCTACCTGACACAGGGATCCGTCCCTGCACTGGTAGTATCACGGCTATGACTAGCTTGAACCAGCTCTTATGAGGCTTAGACCTGCTCTGACCACCTATGTCGAGTTAAGACAATCGGCCCGAATTTAAGACACTCGGGTCCCCAAGTTAAAAACTGACCTTGTGTCACAACCTAACACAGTGGGGGTGGTGGCTCAAATAAATACATCTGGCCCAATTAAACGCCTTAGTGACCGAAATAAATTATTAAAAACGTACTTGTTTTTTTTTTTATTTATTCAAAATTGTATTGTAATGAGTTCATCTCAAGCGATGCCTTAATTAAACGGATTCTACCGACTTCCTATGCGTTTTGTTAATCGCATTTTCGTTTAGTTTGACAATAACGTTTCGCAATACCAATTTTTTTTTCAATTAAGCTCCATCACCACCAATAGCAACAAAGTATCGACGTGTAGCGTAGATAGTCTCCTGCTTTCAGAGATTTTAGGCGGATTGCATGTCCGCAGTGATTGAGGGGTTTAAGATGACGGAATTTAGGCATTTGACCAACTTCTGAAATCTTAAAGATGGTTTTAAAGCCACCGACATAATGGGAACACTTTAAATGAAGTCCTATTTACGCAACTCGCTCAAGCATTGAAAAGTTTAACTAAATTACCTCAGGACTTGTGTTCTTATAGAATATAGCATGAAAACACCATGAATTATGCCTATCCAAATTCTCAAGATCAGAAAAAAGAAATACATACACCGCTATCGACACATTTACATTAAATGTTTGATTATGACATTTAAATTGAATGTCAACTAAGTTTTAAATCAAGGGAATAAGAGTAATATTAGCCGTTTCCCAGTAAGAAAACAATCGACATTCATTGACCGATCTGTCAGTACTACTGTCCGTTAAAATTTATGAAAATCTATTCAAGCAATTTTTTTTAACGTAATAGGTTTCTCAAATCCGGTAACCGTTATCGCTTTTTCTAGTATTGATTTATTGGTGATAGAGGTTCCTTCCTAAACTCTTATTTGTAGTCGGACGTCAACATCTTGGTTATGCCATTTTCTATCCAGAGTTACGCGATATCCATTTTAGTTTCTGCAAGTTGCGAAGTGCTGTTTCTTTCATCTGGTATAGTTCTTTGTTTGCCATTCTGTAGCGCCATTCCTCAAGGTTCAAAGAAGTGTAGTCTTCGCCAAGATCTAAAATCTTCACTTGCGCAAAGCTATTTTAACCACCGAGTTTAGAAAGCGGGTGTATACAGTTGACAGTATAGATATTTCTGAACGGGTTTCTCAGAGACCACCCCAAAGAGGCCAGTTCTGTGGAAGTGAGGGAAACATGTGACGTCATTGTCTTGAGTCCTTACTTGCTTTTCAGAAGAACGGTTGTGTTGATAATCACCAAACTTACGTACACTATTTACATCATTCGGACTATTTTCCTCATCTTTGTCGCCATATTTATCACAACGTTTCGGCTGTTGTACGCTCCAGCCTTCTTCAGATGGTTGGAATGTCGAACTGAACCCTTTATTTCGCTCACTGACGTAGACTGTTCTAGTTCCACGTGCCATGTTTTAATGGATGTCAGTTTATCAGTTATCTCCTGTTAATTCCCTTCTCAAAGTTCTCCACTGCCTTAACCGGGTATTGAACTAACTCTTTGGCTCCTTTCACTGGATCTAACCAACGCCTTTATCCACTGTGGCATGTGTCCTTGAGGAATAATGTAAATAATGTACATATACCTCATCTTAGAAATATAGACAGATACAAAACTTACGTGTTTTAAATTATTTAGCTGTTTGCTTTTTCTTTTAAATATTGAATCAATTTATAAAAAAAAGCAATGCCTTATAGATGTGTTGTACCTCATTGCAAAGGAAATTACAAAAGTGGACCAAAAGTTCATGTGTTTTCTTTTCCGAAAAATAATATATATTTGATATATTTATATGCGTTCAATCAAAAGAATGGATTTTACATCTAATAAACTTATCAGGGCGAGTATTTTTTTGTGTTAAATAGCAAGTAAATTTAATTGAAACTTAATTATTTTAATTCTAATTCGAAACACATTTGTAATAAAAAATATATTAAGACGAAGTTACGACAGATCTCGAAGTTTTAAAAAAGTTAAAACCTCAAATAAACTGTCGATAAAGGAAGGTTTCTATTGGCATAAAAAATAATTCTAACAATTTTTTACAATTGCATTCTGAAAAGTTTTTTTCTTTTAATTTTAAAAATGTGTATCCGTTTAAAATTATTTTTTTATATAGCTTATAGCTTCATCATTTTAGGAATGCAGCTAATATTCTTTATATCGGATTAATATATTATGTTCCCTAAAAATGAAACACTTATTTTAACTTAAAATGAATAAGTGTTCCTACATTGTTTCAAATTGTCAAAACATTTTAAAATAGCTTCCTCACTAATAATTTATTGAATTAATAAATTATGTTCCTTAAAATGTCAGAAAACTTCATTAATGTAAAATCTGATTACTATCTTAAATTTTTACAAGAATTTAAAATAGGTTTGATTTTAAAAAAACATTGTTTTTTTTGTAGCTATGCGAACTACATATTTAACCTCACGACACAAGGAGAGAATTGTCAGCTTTTGACGAAAAAGGGAGCCACAATTGTAGTTAAACTTCAGAAAACATCTTTATGATGGTGCTATCCCTAGACCTAGAATTCTACCAAACTGACCCTCATATTTATATCTTCAATGACCACCTCTAGAGAGTAGATTCGAAGAGAATTCAACTGGAGAATTATGCCCTTAAAAATGTTTTAAATAAGAATATCACTTTTGCAAACAGCAGAATAAATTCCATAAAAGACTTCTCTTTCGGTGGTTTTCGTTTGCATGACGTACATGAAATTGCTCTGAGGTTGTTAATGAAGAACATGGCCCGAATTTTCCGGTTAATGTTTTTTGTAGCAATTTGCTGTGATAAGGGAACCTACTCCAAGCGCAGTCTATTCCATGTTCAATTTCTTTTTTTGTTTAACAGCTCCATACACTAAAGTATTTGAAGGCGTTTTCAATTCAGTGCAAGATCAAATAATAAAAATGATGTAAATTCTGTAACATCAGAAAGATATTTTATTTGAACAATGCTTTGGCTGGTCGAAAGAACAAACACAGGAAACAAAGTGTAATGCACAGGATACGAGACAAAAAAGACAGAATGCACTTATCTTCGGTTTTTCTACATGGTGTTTTGAGAGGTGAAAATTTATAAGAGCGCCCATAGAATATCGGTTTGTGACTTTGGGTTGAAAAGCCATCTTTCATATGATTTTTTAGTTTAGAAAATTAAGTGTTTGTTTACTGTTTACCGGGCACGCTCATGAAAATAGAATTTTCGCCCGTTTTATTAATTTATTTGCTTGAGGGTAACTTTTTAAATATTTTTCGGATAAAAAAAACAAACAAACAAATAAAAAATAAATAAATAAAAAAAAAATAATAAAAAGTAAAGTTAAAATAGTTAACGGCAAATCAAGTGTTTTTGTGAAATATGTAAAAAAACTGGGCTATCGGCCGCTTATTAATCGAAACCGCTTTTTCTCGGCATGTCCAACGAACGGTAGTCACCATTAAGGTAATCGCCCATACGCGATTTAGGTAGAAAATGAATATGAAACTTGAACTAATCTTTATGCCTAGTTTCGTAAATATCGTTATGAAAGCGTTGTTATTGTTATATTTGGAATACTACTGCCATATATGGTTATCTGGTTATCCCGCTGTTCATCTCAAGGCCCCAGACAAAATCCAGAGACGAATATGCAACGTGGTTGGTTGTGATCTGGCATCCCGTCAGCAGTAGCTTTCTCACAGACGTGCTGTGGCTTCCCCCTCTCTTTTCTACAAGTACTTTCATGGCCACTTCTGCGACGAGCTACTTTCACTGGTTCCCAAATTGCATCAATTTAAGCGTGCTACTAGATTGGCATCTCGGCCGCACACTTTCATTGTCGTAACGACTAAATTTAGCAGTCTCTTCTACTCCAATAGCACCTCGCACCTCCCGTCAGTGGAACTTGCTTCCCTGATAGCTAGAATCTTCAAATATCCAAATGTAATGTCAATAGACATCTTCAAATGCCTTGACCTTGACCCGTGACCTTCTCGTTATCCTTTTTTGCTCGGGGCGATTCTCTTAAGAAAAAAAAAATGAAATAAATATGGATTTTATTCTCGATGAATATTTACATTTTATTTTCATATCGTTTTTTATGTTACTTTACTATTCCGCCCGCTTTATTCTCAGCTGTTATTTTATGCTCTCAAATGATGGTTACGTGAGTGTGGGATTGATCATGCGCATTAGGTCAGTAATGGAGAGTGGGACAATAGTTAAAATTCATCCATTTTCTTTTACAGATCTTTCGCATTGATACTTACGTAAATGAGCCCATAAATATACAGTGTGAGTACTGTTACACATTTAATTCCAGTGTTAAATTAAACACCGTAGCTCATAAACTAAGAATCAAAGTTAAGGTCAGGTTTAGTATTAAACATATATTGTTAAACGAAGCCCCATCACAGAATCATTCCACCTGATCCTATGTCAAACATTTCTTTACTCAATAATTTCCGAAAGGAAATATTAAACGATAAGTAAGCTGCATTAAAAAAAAGAAAAGTTTTAAATTTTTCATTTTTTCAATGAAGCGTCCGTTACAATTACCGTGTGGCAGTATTAAAAATCAAATCTGCCAGCTTATGATACGAATATCCTGTCATCGTTAAACGGAACAGTTCTAAGTTAACTCACGACTACACACTGTAAACGTTGAAGACTAACGACAATGTACATGAATGACAAATGCAATCGAAATGGCAACATAATGCCATTTACCGTAAACTTTCTTCAAACGTACCGACTAAAAACGAGAGATTTGCGGACATATGTTTATACGGACCTAAGGAGGCACGGTTAGGTAGTGGATAGCGGCACGGATTTAGGAATCAGAGAGCTGAGTTCGAATTCCAGTCGAATCCATTACGTTACTTACGTCCTATTACCCTTTGGAAAGGTATGAATCCTCTTCTCCCTGCAGCTAAGGCTAAATAGGACAGACTGGGTTCTATAGCTTTATATAGAAACATGTTTAGTAGGAAAAATCCGAATTCAAAGTTTGCGGAGGGTCGTTTGGGTGCCTTGTGGCACGGAGTGAACCAAGTCTCTGTATTCGGCTCTTCAAGAAGGGTGGTTCTGCACAGAGCCTTCACTATAATCATACTTACGTAAATGGGCCCAGAAATGTAGAATATGGTTACGGTTATACATTTGATCCCTGTGTTAAATTAAGCACCGTAACTTATAAACCCGGAAACAAAGTTAAGGTCAAGTTTAGTATTAAATTGATATTGTGAAATCAAGCCCCACCAAAGAATCAATACAGCAGAGCCTATTCCAAACTTGTTTTTCCTCAATGAATAATTTCCGAAAGGAAATATTAAAAAGTAAACTACATAAACTATTTTAAATGAAACATAATTCAAATGAATCCTAAACTAAGTTTTTCTTTTTTTTTTTCAGCGAAGCAAAACCTTAGGAGCCTGGTATGACTAACGTTGAATTAGAGACTTGTAAGGAATTTGGTAGACTAAATCGAATCAGTATTTGTCGAATGCTAAGTTATTTAATGCAAATCCCTCGATTTGGTTTATTCTGTTTTTTTTTCTCGCAACGGTTAATTCGTATCGTCTGTTTTATTCGCACTGCATCCTTAATTTTATTGGCGCCATATTCTCTAGCATCGACTAATTTATCCGAAGTAAAGTGCTCATACATCCAGTTATTCTAAATTTCCCCCGATGAGCTTTCAAAAAGAATAAATATTGTTTATTTAATTCGTTGTTTTTTACATTGCTTGCCAGTTGTCGTAATTTCGTTCAATTCCTAACACTTTTATGCGTTAAGAAATAACACGATACATAAAATAGCGAATAAATAGAATTAAAGAGATTAGCAAACAAATTTCTGTGCTACTGTACAAAAGTGAACTCCCGTCGTGTAGAGCGATCAAAAAAAGGTTTTTTTTTTTTTTGTTTTGTTACAGCGGTAAAAATTTTAAAATTAAATTATAAATAGTCTTGCTTTTTTTTTCCGATTTTTTTAATACAAAAATAAAATTTAAGGGTTACTAATATTGATGAATTTAACATGCGTCCGCAGGTTTATATTTTTTTTTTCGAGTATTTTTTGACACAAGACTCAGGTGAGGTCAAAACTGAAATAAATTCACGCAAATCTCAAGAAAAAAAAACAAAACATACGAATTAAACTCCTTGTCAACATGGGAGGTAGTTAAAGTCAGTTGGTCAGATCATTGCCCTTGAGTCTCGTGGAGACAGTAGTTTCCGACACGAACACCATCTAACCGATTGATTTATCACCAGAAACAATCTCTTGACTTAATCATGAAACAACATTTAAAAAAAAATGAAACCCACACGCCGCGGTGAGCGGTATTTATTTATTTTTTTAAAAAATGTCAATTCAAGATGGCCGACTATAATGTCGGTGATCCCATTATCATGCATAGGGGCGCAATGTCTTAAAGGCTATTTCTAATTTTCATTTGTGCGACGCAGACAAGAAATTACAATGTTTTATCTACAAGGTAAGCAAAAGAGTTATATATATATATATATATATATATATATATATATATATATATATATATATATATATAGGGTGTATCAAAAATACTTTTACAAACTTTGGGGGCGGGATCCTGACACAAAAAAGTGAAATATCCATATAATCATATGTTCAAAAGGGCATCCTTGTACAAAGCAACTCATGGCAAGTGTTCAAAATGTAACTTCGCTTTCTTCAACATACGCATGCACCCATCGGATAAATGCTTTGCAGACACATTCAAATAATCCCACACGGGGTCGAATGGTTTATTCATAACAGGTTGATGAGGCGACTCTGCATTACTAATGTCTGCTGTATGAGCCAAGTGTTTGAGGTGGCCCCACAGATAAAAATATAAAGGACTTGCCTCGGAGGAACGAGCAGGCCATGAAACCGGTCCTAACCTACTTATCTATCTTTCATGGTAGATGTCAGCCAATGCATCGCGAACTATGTGACTAAAATATGTTATGTGCCTCATCATGCATTAAGTACACGCGTCTTCATATTATCAGGGATACATCCTCTAGCAGGACTGGAAATGTGTTCGAAATAAATTCCCCTGCAGGCAGATCGTGCAGGACGTGCTGGGGGAGCATATGGACCTAACAGATAGTCACCTACAATTCCAGTCCACACATTAATCGTAAATTGATGCAGGTGTCTAGCCTGTATTGTAAAATGGCGATTCCAATCTGCTCACAAATGCTGGTTGTGCAAATTTGTTATTCCATCTGTTCCGAGTGTTGCCTCATCCGTCAACAAGACTAAAGGGACAGCGGATCGGTATTTTGTGCAATAAATCATGGGCAAGTTTTCCCGTAGGCCTGCATACGTTGCAAATAATACGGATATATGAAATGCTCTTGACGTTCCCTCCACGCATTACTATGAAATGTACGACGTGCTAGGGTCACTTGACGTGTGCTGATAGTCAGATCGTCTCCGACAGCCTGTAGAATGTGTTCTTCGTGGTCATACAATTGTGCAGCCTCACGTCCGTTACCATTGCCGTGGGGCCGTATGTAAAAATCATATCTGCCTGCACACGATACGAATATCCTGCTATCGTTAAACGGAGCACTTCTCAGTTAACTCACTACTACACACGTTCATCGTTGAAGAAAGACTAGCGACAAATGTACACGAATAAGCAATGTAGCCTAGTATAAATGGCAACACAGTGCCATCTACCGTAAACTTCTTTCAAACGTACCGACTCAAAAACGAGGGATTTGATTATATGAACCTTTGTCGCTATTTTGGTGTAAGGAACCCGCCCCCAAGGTCTGTAAAAGTACTTTTGATAACCGGTACACACACACACACACACACACATATATATATATATATATATATATATATATATATATATATATATATATATATATATATATATATATATGTATATATATAAATGATTCTTTGATACCATAGAATAAATAGATAGATTTTAATAAGCATAATTTTATGCTCATTTTTTTGTTAGGATTTAGGCAACCTTTTGGACAACGTTTGTTCAGGGAAATACTTGTTTTATGCTCTGGTTGGTTCATTTACTTATTCTCTTAAGTTTACCTATTTATTTATCTATTTATTTAGACGTGTTCCAACATTATCTCCAAGATTTTTTCCCGCATATTTGCAGTCTAATTACATCAGTTGTGCCAACGATCGCCCCTTGAAGAATCGTTGGCCGAAAGATTGCCTACGTCCTAAGAAAAGAAAATAATGAGCGTAAAATTATGCTTATTCAAATATATATATATATATAATATGCAGTTGCTGTAATAGTTAATGTCTTGAAACAAGAAATCGGCGAGTGGAATTCGAATTACTGCTCAGTCCATTGCAAACACTTTCGTACAAATATTGTTGCATCCATCATTTACTGCCATCAGGTCTCGGTTAAATCGCAAAGGAAATTGAGGTCTTTAGCTGTGGTTGGCAACACGTCTAGGATAAGGAATACTCTTCATTCAAAACCGTACAGTCTTGGCGTAACAAATATACTATGCAGTCATTGACAAGATCTCGGAATTAGCAAGGATTATAATCGACTGCCGGGTGTCCACGAAGAATAACGCTTGAAGTAATAAAATTAAGTGGGTGTAAAAAATTAAAAAAACAATCCATTAGTGCTATACAATTTGATTTGTTTACGTTTCGGACATGAAACCTACCAAATATAGAATCTTGCTTTATTATGAAGCTCATCGTAGCCGAGCGATACAATCACACTGGATCAGACTGTTGGTCTTTGTGAAAGGGACTTGCGCAGATTCGAATCCTGCTGGAGGTCACATTATCTTTATTAGTTTTTCTCGAGTAGGAAGGTCGGTGGAGGAAATAAATACTATATTAAATAAATAAACCGTCTACTCAAATATGAGTATCCACTGAAAATAACGTTTGACTTAATAATAGTTATAATATACATATACATGGTGGACTCTTCCGTCGTATTCGACGTATGAGGGTCAAGTCGCTCAGTTCGTAGGAACCGACAGCCCAGACACCAGCACATATGATTTGATTATGGTGGTGAAGGGTTTGTGCAGAAACAACCACACTTTTTGAAGGGCCGAACACAGAACCCTGGTGCACTATGTGTTACAAGGTCCAAAACAACCCTCAGTAGGTTTTGAATTCAGAGCTGTCCTTCTCCTACACCAGTGGCTGTAGTCTGTCCTGCTATTTACCCTTAGCTGGAGGGAGAATAAGGGGATTAATACCATTCCCAAGAGTATTAACACGTAAGTGAATATAATGGATTCGAGTGGAATTCGAACTCGACTTCCTCAATTCGAACTGCTGCTCACTAACATATATATATATATATATATATATATATATATATATATATATATGAGCGTGTGTGCAATTTTTCTTGATTCTCAGATAACTTCTGAAAATAAGAGATGTATATTTTTTTTGTCTGAATCTCTAGAAAGTAGAGTTATCATTATTCACGCTATTTATATTTTATTGTCTTCATCTTTGTTGTTTTTATTACTATGTTTCAGCCGTTGTTCCCTTCCTCAGGTGTATATAGATCTGGATAATCTACAGGGAATTCCGAACTGAAGTCTTTATTTAATCAACGTGGGTAGTCTGTCCTCTTTCTCTGCTCAAGTATGTGTATGTTTTTTTATATCTCTTTCTCCAATGCATTTGGCTGAAATTTTGTGACAAAAAGAAAAAAAAAGGCGAGATTGGAAAAATCAGTGGAAACTGAATAATTCATTACAAATTCTTAAACAAATAATGCAAGTGCTCTTCGAGGAAATCTTCATTTATACAATTACCGATATTGAATAGATTACAAACACAGTATCAGATTCATTCAACAGTAGATTGTATTTTATGCGAAATATAAAATATTGAAATTAATTTTTTGTCCTGAAAACTCATTGAAATTAGAATTATAACGGAGTGTCCTGACTCATAATCGATAATAAATTTAAGGTGCAAAATTATTTGAATTTTTAAAGTGACAATTTGATCATTTTTATATATTTCTGCCCCGTATTTCGTTCACACATACATCCTTCGTATACGAGTCCAGCTGCTGGTTATCACCAGAATAATCGCCATATTTTCCATTTTTACATTCCCCTCCGACCCCTTATAGATGACAAAATGCACATTTCATTTTTTGTTGTTATTTTTTACCGCTACATTTTCCCACAGTTTTTTTTTCGTCTAGTTTTCTTTTCTGTCGTGTTAGCCGTGTGGAGTGTCACATGCAGACATTTTTTTTCCGATTGTATATATCTTAAATCAGTGCTGCTACAGTATGATATCTACCATTCATTTTCTACTATTTTATGATATCTACCATTCATTTTCTACTATAGTATATCTACTATCGATTTTGTGCTATGGTATGATATTTACTAACTGTTAAAGACCATTAAAACAGCATAATAAACAGTTTGTAGTGTAAAACCTGTACCAGTCAGTTATAGTATGAGATGACTTTCCAGTAAGAATTGGGATTCCGTGAACAAAATAATGCACTAATTCTAAAATTTTGCACATTTTGTAATGGAATTACATAACTACCGCCTTTATGAATACAAATTAGATAAATACGTCTCACTTTAGGTTAAAATAACGAGGTACGTAGTTTGAGGAATTAAAAGCTGTAGGGGGTAAGTGAGTTGGTTGGTAGAGTGTATCGCTATCTACGGTACATAGTAAATGCCTCGGTAGATATATTATAGTAGGACCCTTCATTATTATCATCGGACCTCATTTTTTATATAAATACAAATTTATACCTTATTCATCAGAAGCATTTGAACTCAAGCCTTTATATTGTCTGGCTCTAGAGCAATTCTTCTCAGCCGGGGTTCATACAAAAAATAGCAAATTTGGTTCTACGGTAATATTTTAGTAATCCATGGAAGAAATTTTACCTTGGAGCAGTTTCACCTGAGAATTGGAATTTCTACAGTAATCGACGCCATATTAAAATACTAAAAATAGAAAAACAACGCTAAAACTAGCAGAAAATGAGATCAAGCGATGTAAGTTAGCGGCCCTTTCACTCTACTGGATGTTTTGATTGTAAAAGTTGAATAAAAACTGAGAATGATATGTAAAGTTATATATATATATATATATATATATATATATATATATATATATATATAATATAAATTTTTATAAAGATTATAATTTATTATATAAATTAAATTAATATATTAATAATAAATAATAATATTAATTTTAAATATTACTAAAATAAAATATTAATATGAATTAATTAAAAAATAAAAGACTAATAATAAAATATTAATAATAAAATTAATTTAATATATAAATCCTATAAGGATTATATACAAAGGAATGATTAACAGTAGGAGCAGGGACAATTTCCGGCAAAAAACGTCCACTTTGAGAGCCTATATATGAACCAACTCTCTCACAATTCACTTCACACATATTAAAATAGTTTATTATGTGATAATTTACTAGTGAACATAAATGTTCCATAGAATTTAGTTGTTAAATACAAGTTTATTTTCAGTAAATTAGGTTTACTTCAAAATAAATTATATACATTTATTATTTCTATAATACAATTCCTAAACTTGCCTATTATTAAAAATTAAAATAGGCTTTCCTTTCATCGAATAGTTACGGGGTCCACCAAAAACATTTAAGAGTAAAATTGGTCCATGAATGAAAAAAATGTTAAGAACCTCTGCTGTAAGGGCTTATATTGAATTAATTCTCGTATAAAAAAAACACAAAATTATCGTTTCTGTGAGTTGGTTGTAAGTTTTATTTAATTGATAATAATCTAATACGAAAGTCGATATCAGTAGATTGCACAAGTGCAAGTTAAATACATTAGTATAGAGGAACTAGTAGAATAAAATAAATAAAGGACGTTTTTATTTAAGAATGTCATTCAACTTAGGATTTTTAAATGTTGGAATGTCGTTTAAAAGTACAGGTTACATTGTGCATCCGTTTCATTCCAGCTTAGTACACAAATGTTTGGTAGGCATTTTCAATTATGCGTTATGTGTTTGGATAAGGGTCATATTGATAGCCAAACTGAATACAAATGAAAACAAATTTTCTGGTGGAAAATAATTTAGGACTGTTGGGAGTTAGATCTTTACACTGATCAGAGTGTATATAATTCAATTCTGCCGCCACTGTCCATGATTCGGGAAATAACTGGATCCGAGGAAAGAGAGTATTGATCGCATTTTTGAGTAGAAAAAACGAAATATGATTGGAAAATAGTAGCGTCAAGCATCATCGTAAGGTTATCACCAAGCCAACGTTTTGTCGTCTCGTCCGAAGAAGGTGGCGTGAAACGTATCTCTGATCTCAAAGACAAAGTGTGCTATAGAGTCCTGAACGTTCTTTCCCAAGAGCGCTCCAAGAAGACGAGCATCACCAGGCATGTGGTGTTAACCCAGAAGAGAGAGGTAAAAAACCTCTTCGCTTTCGAAGATGAAAAACCTTAAAACAATGATCCGAACGTTGAATAAGACGTAAATCTAACCAACTATAAATTCATTTATATGTATTTATATATATTTATATATTGGGGGAATTTTATGACAATGTGGAAAAAGTTTACTTGTGACGCGTTACGACCCTCAGGACTTAATCGGACTTATTTTTTTGTGTTGGTAGGAATAAATATGTCCAAGGAAGAGGGGTGCTGGGGAAATTTTGATTTGTTTACTTTTCAACCAAATTCATTAAAATCCACTTTCTTGTTCTTTCAAACACTTTTTTGTAAGTAGATATTCCACACTGTAATACACACACACACACTCACACACACATATATATATATGTGTGTGTGTGTGTTTGTGTCAGAGAGAGCATTTTATCTATATAAATATATATATATATATATATAAATGAAGTAATGAAAAATGAAATTTAGTGGTTTCTACTGCTATTAAGGCATTGCCCTTCAACAGAATTGGGGTCTCCGTGCCATTTGTGTATTTCATATAGAAAACGTTAACATATCCTTTCTTTCTGCTCTTGGGGTAAGATCTCTGACTGATGACAAATCGGTTGGGTTTCCATCTCGGCTTGAAGCAATGAGACGTCTAGCCACACCGAACAGCTGTGATACAGCGAAACAGTCTGTCCGTGAATGACAATATATATATATATATATATATATATATATATATATATATATATATATGTATAGTCGCCGAACGGCCGTTGTACAAACATTGTATTTCGTGGTGCTTTCTCTATCTTAACAACCTCGGCATGGAGCACTGTATGTTACTGTTTAGGTAGGGGTCTGACTTTCCGTCCTTTTTCTTAGTAGGTGTATTTTCCCGTTCTTGTATAGGATTTCTTTCTTTTGGTGGTTACGGCGGTGAGAAAGTGACTGGAGCCGAGATGCCAGCTCCAGACACATAATGTTCCACATTTCTCTGGGTTTTTTTTCAAGCATATTTAGATATATAGCAGAAGCAACAGACCAAATATGGCAGCAATTATCGATGCACAAATCATTGATACATTTATACGTATGCAAGATGGATCTTGTCGATAAAAAATATCTAGCAAATATCATATACATATATATATATATAAATATATATATATATATATATATATATATATATATATATATATATATATGTATGCATACAGAGAGAGAGAGAGAGAGAGAGAGAGAGAGAGGAGAGGGAACGAGAGAGAGAGAGAGTATCAGAAATACATTTAAAGCTTAGGGTAGACGCTGTTAAGTGTACAATTCAAGATATAATCCAAGATTAAAGCCGTGTAGCCTCGCGTCCATTACAGTTCGCGCGGACGTATGTAAAAATCATATCTGCCTGCTCACGATATGAGTATCTAGTCATTGTTAAATGGAACACATTTCAGCTAACTCACTGCTACACAGGTTAAACGTTGAAGACAGACTAGCCATAAATGTACACGAATGACAAATGCAACCTAGTCTAAATGGCAACACAGTGTCATATATGGTAGAGTTTCTTTAAACTTAATAACTCAAACGAAGGATTTGCGCACATGTATTTATACGGACTTTTCTACTTTTCTACGTCTCCAAAATTCGTAAAAGTATTTTCGATACTCTCTCTGTCTCTCTCTCTCTCTCTCTCTCTCTCTCTCTATATATATATATATATATATATATATATATATATATATATAGTTATATATATATCTATATATATAGAGCAGTAGTTCGCAGGAAGAAGCAGTTTGAGTGGAACTGACTGCTCATTGATGGAATACGGAGGGAATTTGGATGATTTTCTACAATGTAAGTGGCGTGGCGGGTCCTAGCCGTTTAGGTTAAACCCGGTGGAACAAAGGAATGTAGTTTGCCCGAGTCCTTTCCATGGTCGTAGCGATATCGCAGTGAGTGAAATGTTGGCGGAGGGATAATAATTCGTCATCCTTTCATGCAAGTTTCATAGAATATAACAGAGAAGATGCTTCGATTAAGATTTTTATAAAAAAAAAATTACATGTGATCTTATTCGTAACATACTTGTTGATAACACAAGTATGATAGCATCGTCTACATGTAAAGGAAAGCTAAAAGTAATTCAAGCCTTATTAATAAAAACAAAACATCATTCAATAATATCAACGATGAACAATATGTTGACCGTATTTTGAAAATGAAACATTATATAAATACATACATACAACAATCTATTTCCTGTTAACAGTTAATATATTTCATCTTTGAAAATGGATAAATGTAAGGCCGAAAGCGCCCGACAAAAAACACAATTGGTTAGATTTTGCATATTTTATCTACCGAAAAGAAAAAAATTATAAGATCACATGAATAATTGTATAAAAACTTAATGAAAGCACCTTGCCTGTCATATTCAATAAAACTTGCATACTTATTTATATATATATTATATATATATATATATATATATATATATATATATATATATATATATATATATATATATATATATGGGGTGTCATTGTTGTTGTTGTTGTTGTTAGGTGGTGGCTTCTTGACAATATCGGACTGTGGAGACGTTCGTAACCTGCAACAACGTTGCCATGTTTCTGAAAACCTTGATGTTTGACGCAAGCATTGGGCGTGGAACTGAGAAGACAAATTGTCCAGAAACGTTATTCTTCTAATTTATCACCATAGGTTAATGTGATACAAGTGAGGGGCAGCTAGTAAGAATCAAACTCATCCCAGGATCGAGACTTGCTGATGGTCAATTCTTTACAGCAATCTAAGAATGTGAACTTTTCTCTATTTTTGTATAAGCGAATTTGAAAGGTAAAATCAGTATGGTATAGAAGATTTACACTTTCCGAATTGTACATTTTACACAATTTTTGTTTTCGAAATCAGCTAAATTTCCCCTCATAGATTTCATCTGGATTTGTATATTCAGCTATTTACTAAATAATAATAATGATAATGCGTTATCCATGTTCCATAGACTGTGATATAA
>OZ038492.1:61088778-61121278 GCA_964036315.1 Acanthosepion esculentum | reverse complement strand
TATGAAAGTGTAAAATAAGTTTTAATACCAGAAATACTTTGTAAAAACATATTACCAGCAATACATTTTTGAAAAAAAGAAATATTACCAACAATAAACTTTTTGAAAAAAATATTACCAGCAATAAATTTTTGAAAAAAAAAAAAATTAAAAAAAAACTTTTTACGAAAATAAAACCAATCAAGATTGTAAACTTCCTAAAGGAAGTTCGATTGTACTCAAAAATATGAGTAATTGAAAAATGGTTCAAATATATATATATACATACACACCTTTTTTTTTCACCAAACTATCGCTATGAATCTATTTCAAAAATTTTGTTGGCATTAAATGACACACTGAGGTTGATATGCCATAAAACAAAACAACCAAACCAAAGATTCTGAATTATATATTACCACTACCACCAATGCTAAAGTGATCAACGTTCTTGACGTAACCTTAGACTTGAATAATGGTTATTACAAACCATATACCAAAGATGTATATAAACATATATGCGTAAGTAAAGATTCAAGCCACCAACATAAAATTTTGAATAATTTAATTAAATCAGCCGATCTACCAACTCTAGAAATAAATAAATGTTTGATAATAATAAAATTAAATATATAAAGGGTTTAAAACTAAGCAAGCATAAGTACATTTAGAGTATTTTGAAACGAAACGAAAAAAACAACGAAGATAAAAATAAACAGTCCTTAAGGAGACATGTCACACTGGATAGAGGCGTTGGTTAGATCCAGTGACAGTGTGAGTACAATACCTGGTTAAAGCAGCGGAAGACTTGGAGATAACTGATAATTGACACCCATGAAACATGGCACGTGGAACTAGAACAGTCTACTGCAGCGAGCGAAATAAAGGGTTCATTTCGACATTCCAAAGACGTGAAAAAGGGCGGGGCGTACAACGGCCGAAACGTTGTGATAAATATGGCAACAAAGAAAAGGACAATAATCCGAATAATGTAAATAGTGTACATAAAACCTCATCTCAGAAATATAGACAGATACAAAAATAAACAGGAACACCGTAAGCATAACATTATATGATATCCACCTTTTAATCATAATGTTCAAACGAATATCGGTAGAATTTTCCTAATTTCGAACCGAACCCTTTATCCTGAAGGCTATATGGCCTAGCGATAAAGACGTTGGCTAGATCCAGTGACTAGAATTGTTAGTTCAGTACTAGGCTACAGCAGTGGTGAGGCCAAAAAACGTGGAAAGCTGAGTTAAAGGGAAATAACTAAGACACCCAGAAGAGGCTTGAAACGTGTCACTAGAATAATCTACTCCAGTGGACGAAATAAAAGGTTCGATTCGAAATTCCAATCACTCGAAGAAGGCCGGAGCGTACAACGGCCGAGAGGTTGTGAATATTGCAATGAATATGAGCATAACAGTAAATAATCTTAATAAAATCAATGAGGTTGATTTCACTTTGCGTACGTGGAATGGCGCGTTCTAGATGTAAAGGCATGAATCGGTGAAACTTAGGGCTATAGCTCGTTTGAGCATTTACAATGGAATTAGCGATAGAACTTATGATTAAACTTACGATTTTACGCCTGCAGAAAAATGATGTGGGGGTTGAAAATAATTCATCACCCACAAAGCCGCGTAAATGATTTTGAATTCTGTCGAGGTTGAAGAGAGGAATTCGGCAGCAGCAAGACAAATATGGCAGCAGTACTCCATTTTTCATTTCTGGTAAAGATCTGTATTTCTGTGTCTGGAGTTGCCTGTCCAGTATTGATCTCATCAGCTATCAGCGTGTATTAAATGAGAAAAGCAATGGACTTTTATTTTAGAGAAAAAAAAAATCAAAGTAAAGAAGTTATTTTTCCCGTGCGGTGTATGTTCCCGTATTTAAAAAAAAATCATCGATACGTTATTTGTTCATTGATTAATATAAGACAGCTTTTAAAAAATCAATTCTGATGTAGGGTTCATTTAGCATCAAGCGGAATAAATCCTCTTGAAGAATATATTCACCCTGACATGCCTACTTCAGGTACTTTGAAAATATCTTTTTTTTTCTTCTGAAAATCACAGCCCCAAACACTCAATGACAAAACAGGAATCCAAAATTCAAATAATCAATAAATTGATAATAATAAAATCATAACAAAGTGAATTTATGGTTAACGAGCTACCCTTCCTTCACGCTCGCCGACGGCCCATAAAATAACGAAATCGATATAAAGAATTTTAGTTGTCAGAAAAATGAAAGTTAAGCTCATTGACACATGAAAGACAGCCAAGTACAGAAGTGCCTGCTCGCGTTTTGCAAATATATATATATATATATATATATATATATATATATATATATATATATATATCAGCAATGATCAGACATGCAAGAAAACTGTCTTCTTTTTCTTCTTTCTGCCATGTCCCTTTGCTGCGTGGAAGACCACATCTCTCCACAATTTCTTACTGTTTGTATCTCTAAGTAAGATTTTGTCTTTTCACTCACCTAATTCCTGTTCTGCTATCAAATTACACAAGCTTGTTATATAGGTTAACCTCTGCATTCACCTCCCTCTTGCTGTCATGCCCAGAGAGTATCCCATTCTCCAAACCTGCTTTCCTCAAAGAAATATCCACTGTCCGTACCTGATTCTAACAACACGTGTCAGTTTTGTTTCCGTTTTCCTTAAAACTTCATCAGTGCTCACATGATCTTTTCATGATATTCTCATCTCTTTCGCCTCAAATCTCTTTTTCATCTCTAAGAAAATGGTTCAGCAGTCATTGCCACATAGGAGGGTTAATACAACATAGCAGTCTGTTCATTGTCTTTAACGAATCTCTCCTGTTTCTTAATAGTTTGTGTAGATTTTGGAAGGTATTTTTTTGTTATTCCATCTGATTGCGGTGCCAACTTTCCCGAAAACTGAAGGCGCATTAGACTAACGGAAAGTGTCTTCCACTAGAAAGCCGTCTACACAAATAAAAATAATAAAAAATATGTATATCCAAAGTATGTCAAAAATAATTTTACAAACTTTGGGGGCGGTTTCCTTACACCAAAACAAGGACAAACTTTGGATGACTCGGCTGCCTTCACTCTGGAAACGCAATCTGATGTAGCCCGTATAGCCTCGCGTCTGTTACGATTCGCGCGGCCGTATATAAAAATTATATCTGCCAGCTCACGATATGAATATCCTGCCATTGTTAAACGGAAAACTTCTCAGTTAACTCACTACTATGCATATTAAACGTTGAAGACAGAATAGCCACAAATGTACACGAATGGCATATGGAACCTAGTCTAAAGGGCAACATAGCGAAATCTGCCGTAAACCATCTGTAAACTTAATAGCTCAAAAACGAAGAATTTGCGGACATATGTTATGGATTTTTTCCTTGTTTTGATGTAAGGAACCCAACCCTTGTATAATCTCAAACAACAAGTCGGTTGTCTTCAGTTTTTTTATTATGCCAACCAACACTCGTTGCTAGTTTTGTGATATCAATGAATACTCGTTGTCACTTTCGTAATGATCGTTGTAGTAGAGACTTTGTAATCGCAGATACAACAATAGTAACGCCGTTGAACAATACTGGTGTCAGACGCCTTCGAATCAGACTCGCACTTATAATACTCACTCGAATAGAAACCACCGAATAGTAATCCGTATAGTGATCAGTAGAGAGAAATAGTATAGTGAATAGTATAGAAATGGAGGATAGTGTACAAAGAGTGATCCGTATAGTAATAGAAGATGGAATAGAAATGATGATAGTTTAGACGTCAAGCTAATTCCCATATATGCGTTTCCTTTACTATCACCTGATCTACTTATTCAAAATGGGATCGTCTGTGTTTGCACTCTGGCGATCCGTGTTCAAACTCCAGTGTCGGCAGCGACATTTTATTCCTATATAACATTCTTTTAAGAATAAAGAGAGTGTGTATCTGTGTGTGCGCGTGTGTGTGTGTGTGTGTGTGTGTGTGTGTAAGAGAGAGAGAGAGGGGGAGAGAGGGAGAAGCTCCTAACTTAAACGCTTCGAGAATAGTTGTCACAGACCTTAATGCTATTTCTCAGCCACACAATACCAACCTCCTACCTCTACCCCTACACGCGCTAACAGAGAACTAAGACTGTGTCTTGAAGCATTAGTTTATGTCCGGCGAGACATTAAAGAATGGAAAATTCTCTGTTTTGGACAAATAAACACGTCTAGAAATTTCTGTCCGTTCGTCTGGCTCGAAAATGTTATTTTCGGGTGAAGGAAAAAAAATCAAACAATGCATTACCAGCATGTTTCCATTAAACGACTCGTTCCACAAAATAAGTTATTTACATAATTTAATACTGTTCATAATTATTTTCACGATGTTGACGTGATTTTCAGATACAAAAGTTCTCATACATATATATATATATATATATATATATATATATATATGAGCAAAGATACCCAGCATTGCGAGGGCCAAGTATATTTCTGTTATTTATTTGATTCCACTATGTTTTTCTTACCTTCAGAGATATTTTTAATGTTTTTTTAATATTCTTTTAATGCCATGTTCCTTCGAGCGATCGTGACACTCCTCATATTCCTTTTTCTATTATCTGTACCTGGCTAGGCAATCGTGAGAAAAATAATGGCGTGTTTTCCCATCGAACATGAAATCTCTAGTCATGTTCTTAAATAGTCATCCTCAGATCGAGATTTTTGTGATGCCAAAAACGTTCAGAAATATCTAAACTGTCAGCTGTATGCAACCAGTTTCTAAAGTCCGATGGGTAAAAATGGCTTTGGGCGTGTCAAGCTCAGTTATTCGTGGTGAAGAACGTCCATGTTCGAACATTGTGGACTGGCGCTACAGAATCACACCCAAAAAGAATTGTACCAAATAACAGAAACCACATGGCTTGAGAAGTTTTAAAAACGCAACAAGTGAAATGAATATCACATGTAACTGGAGGATATAATAGTGACATCACCAAGATGCTGACGTTCCACGTTATTTCAAACTGGATAAAAAGGAAACCCCATCAGTACAGAGAAAAGAGATAATAAATACTGGACTTGAGGAACCTATTATACTGTTTTAAGGGAAAGATTTTATAAATTTCAACCGAAAGTAGTACACTCATACATGAATATCGAATGTTTCCTTATAGGGAAGCAGCTGGAGACATATAGGGATCCCAGTTTCCGTTGCTCAAAGTCATGATTCCATAATTGAACAAAGTGCTATTCAGGTATCTTAAAACTCATAAAGTACCTACCAACTGGACTTAGAATTAATTCCACTCAATAATTTCTTGAAATACTGACCCCAGTTAATGTTACCATAAAAAGAGTATTAACAACACGTTGCTGATATCTCTATCAAAGAAACTATAGATATACTGATATAAAATCTATATAAATATTATTTGCTCGCACCTCCCAGTATTTACTTATCAATTCTACGTACAAGAATTATATCCTGTACAATACAAATAACGTTTTTGTAACATTTACACACTGTCGGTGTAACTATAGAATCCCCTCTGTAGCCTAGTTTATCTACACCCGTGTGCAAATTAATTGAATCAATCGCTTTAGTTTCTGTCCTTTCACCATACGGTCAGTTGTAGACCCACTGGAGTGTCAGGGTGTATTCAATTTCTATTTTACCGCGGATGAGGGCATTTGCAGTTGTGTGCAGTAATATGAATCTATTTTCGGGTGTACGATGAAATTTGTTTGGCCTTGAAAAATATCGCGTCATCCGTGATTGCATTTGATTATTATCACGTCCAGACCTTATTGTCTCTTCTCTCGATTAGTTGTGCAACAGCCATTGTCTGCAATGAACGTTACTCCAATGAGGCGTACGAAAATTTTAACGCTGCATGAATACACTGGCAAGTCTTACCAGTGAGCAAATCTGTAATGAACGATTTCAGGGAAGTAGACATACGAAGTACTAACCTGTGCACTGTGTCAGGTTTCATTGGAAAATACGAAAAAAGTAAATAATAACGGAGTTATTCGTTTTGTTTCAATTAATTTGCACAAGGGTGTAATATAATTTAACTCATTGCCAAATTCGTCGATACATTGCATATTTATTTTAGCATATCTTCGACGAAGATTAAATTAAAGCAGCTTTTGTAGCAAAGTTTTCTATACTTCATTGACAGAATTAATAATAGAATCCCTTTCTTTGACCTTTTAGTAGATACTAATCTTTAGTACTTTACTACTTATATAAAGATCCATATGCGAAAATTCTTTTGTACTCAAATAATAAAATAAATTTTCACAAAACCCACATTATCTCGTAGATGAAATTGCCACTGACCGAAGTATGGATCAATATATCACAAACTACCTAAAGATGTCTATTGACATAAGATATATTTTAGTAGGTAATAATAAAAGACTATATCGCGCTTATTATAAAAAAAAACTGAAAGATTTTTTTTATTTAAAACTGTAAAAATAGCTTTTATAAATAACATGATCGAATGCGATAAATTAATGTCTTCTTCACACACATTGTTCTAGAAAGAAAGTTTAATACGACTAGAAAAATTACCACAAACAACAATCCCGTTATAAACAAAAGAATTATTAATTTATTCTATTGTAACCAAACGTGACCCAACCATAAACAAGAAGAATAAAAAAATAATATATAATATTCCAGTACATAAAAATGAATTATTGTCATAAATGCCTAAGATTTATAATTTATTGCAAAATATTTAAAACACCTAACGGAATAGCAAAAATCAATTTTATGGAAAACACGAAAACATGAATTCTCTTGCCCTTTGGGAAATTCTATCTCTAACACTAATAATGAAAAATAACATTAGATTTTTATATTGCACATAAAAACACTACATTCTCCCGTAGATTAATTTGGGACTTATCGAAAAAATATTCGTATACAGATTGATGAACACATTTCAACCAAACTACAGCTAATATAAGGAGAATATTAGTAGATAATACAAAAATATTATATTCTAAAAACAAACAAACAACCTCAAAACACTCGAAGCGAGCATTATACAAAAGAAGCAAACGATGTTAAAGACAGCTACTTTCGTCAATTGTGACGGCATTTTAAAATGTGTTAAAAATGTAATACATCTTTGTTGTGTTGTCCTCCCTCGAAAGAGTCTATGTTGGACTTTTCCGCGTACTATAAGATTAGTAGGAGAGAAAGCCTTCCGGGAACAGTCTAATAGATTGTTCGCACTGTGCTGTCGAACTCTCTACCTTGAGCAGGGAGGAACCCGGACGAGGCTTTGCTGAAGGGCAAAATTTCGTACGGGGAGTTAAACTAGCCCTGAACCCGTTTATGCCGGTTCTAAGGGAATATTTTTGGCCGATCTTACGGGCTCGGAGAACCCACGGCAAACTTGGCCTTGTGCCATATATATCTCTTGTGGGTGGGGCTGTTAAATATTAACAGTCTAATAGATTGTTCTACCGGGGCTGTGACTTTTCACAGCTGCTGTCGAACTCTCTGCCTTTGGCCAGAGAGGAACCCGGACGAGGCTGTGCCGAAGGGCAGAGTCTCGCCGGGGAGGTAGGCATACCCGAACCCGTTTATGCAGGTTCTACAGGTTTTGGGGCCGTGCCTACGGGCTCGGATGACCCATGTTAAACTCGGCCTTGTGCCACCTCTACCCTCGTGTGGGGTGCTGCTAAATATTAACAGTCGAATAGATTGAACGCTGGGTCAACCTACACACACTCACTAGTCCGGTTAATACTCTTCTGTAGTACTTATTGTTTAATATATGATATATCTGCAACACTTGTTTTGTTATTTCTTTAACCATTTACTTGGTCACAACAATCTTCATTTTGATGTACTGTCAAGTTTTTGTATCCTAACTGAAAAGTTAAAAACAAAAACAACAAAAAACATATAGATTTCATATGATGCCACTTATATACGATGCGCGTATATTTTAAATTGTAGCGTTCTAATTAAGTCCGGAATGAAGGTAATGAATACATTTCCCTATGATGCTAATAACATTAATACTCCTACGAATAACATTCCTAGTAATAACATTAGTATTCTTGATAATAAACAATATTGGTCTGACTACATTCATTGGTTCCCAAAATACATGAATTTAAGCGGGCTACTAGATTGGCATCTTGGTCCCATCCTTTCACTGTCGAAACAACTAAATATAACCGCTACTACTCCAACAGCTTCTTATCTCGCACTTCCCGACGTATAACTTGCTTCCCTGATAACTATAATCTTCAAATATTCAAATGTAATGTCAATAGACATCTTCTGATGCCTTGACCTTGATCCCTGTCCTTCTCTTTATCATTCCCTAAACACTCCTCTTTACTCTTACTCTCGCTCTCTGTGACCCCTTGCGTGCTAGTCGCACTCCCGCCTTGCTTAGGATGATTTGCTTAAAAATAAACATACTGAAACAGAAAGATCGCTTATACGGAAACTGCAAAAATGAAATTGTTGGGTAGTTTATTTTATTTAGCGGCATGTCTACCTATATTTTATAGCTTCAACTACAGATAAAATTTACTGCTATAAATAAGTATTTCGGTAATTTTTTTATACAAAAACGTATTACTGGTATACTTCCTATAAAAATGTATTTTTATACTTTCATAGTGGTTTGTTTTCGTTTGGAGGTTCACTGTTTGCTTATAGCTGGGATCCTAACAAGTCAGGATGAGCCTGCTATCAACGGCAATTGAGAGGTGGTTCCACGGTTCTCAAAACATCCAGTCTCCCGATCAGAGTCCTTGCTGCCAAATGTAGTTTATCGTCACACAGAAAAATGAAATAAAAATTAAACATACGTATAGAGACAGTGTGATACGCATGGAAATCAACTCTTCTTGGTGAATACAATAAGCGATCATCGGGGTATATATATTTTTTCTAGTGAATTTGAATTTAGGGTAGGTCACATCCGATTGGTTAATCATGGCAAAGCGCACATGTCTATTTTTATTTTACGTATTATACTTTTTGAAATTATTTTTTTCTTTCACTCACCAGTAGTTCAACATCGCCTGAAGAGACACATTTATGGTGTTAAAACATAATTGTAATTGTGTAGCGATTTTTATAACATGTTTTAATATCCTAAAATAAATAATATTCAGCTCTACTAGGTATTGAGCCCTCTTTTAAATTAAATGTAACGGACAGTGGAATCATACTACAATTGTTCTCACTTTACCTGAATATATATATATATATATATATATATATATATATATATATATATATATATATATATATATGAATATATATATATATGTGTGTGTGTGTAATTTGTCAGCAACTTTTCTTTTAAACATGTGTTGAATGTTAAAGACAACATCGTCCTGCATATTTTCTTTTGAATTTTCTCATATTTTCTAATGAGAATTTTATCATATCATTTTCAAATAAAAAGTCTCATTAGAAAATATTAGAAAATTCAAACGAAAATATGCAGGACGATGTTGTCTTTAACATTCAACACAACATGTTTAAAATATATATATATATATATATATATATACATGGTGGACTCTTCAGCCATATTCGACGGATGATGGTCCAGCAGCTCAGTTCCTAGGAATCGACAGCCCAGACACCAGCACATATGATTTGATTATAGTGGTGAACCAGCCACACTTTTTGAAGGGCCGAATACAGAGCCCTGGTGCACTACGTGTCACAAGGTCCCCAAACGACCATCCGCAGGTTTTGAATTCAGAGTTGCCCTTTTCCTAGACAAATTGACATTCAAGGCTATAGAACTCAGTCTGCACAGTTATTTACGCGTAGCTGGAGGGAGAAGAATAACTTTCCTAAGGGTAGTAGCACGTAAGTGAAATTAATATATGTTCCGTTTGGAGGTTCACTGTTTGCTGGGATCCTAACAAGTCAGGATGGACCTGCGAGCAATGGCAATTAAGACGCTTCTCAAAACCTCCAGTCTCCTGAGTCCTTGTTGTCGACTGGAATTCGAACTCGGTTCTCCGATTGTCAATCGGAGCCGCTACCCACTACTCCAACGTGTGTGTGTGTTTGCGTGCGCGTGCGCGTGTGTATGAATATATATATATATATTTGTGTGTGTGTGTGTGCGTTTGTGTGTATGTATGTATATATATATATATATATTATTTTTCTTGTATATTTAATCATATTTCAAATACTGTTTCAATACCCACTTATTTACTTATGTTTCAAAACTATATTATATTTCAAATATATATTTACTTACTCTCAAATACACTTTCTCTTACGTTTCAAATATCTACTCTCTCATATTTCAAATACATATTTACATTTCGAATATATGTTTGCTCATATTTCAAATAAATATTGACTTTCATTTCAAACATATATCCACTTATATTTCAAATATATATTCACTTATATTTCAAATAATTATTTACTTGCGTTTCTCATATATATTTACTTATATTTCAAATACAATAAATAACGAAACAAATAAAGAAAATAATATCTTTCATTTTTCATTTGGCCACTTCGAGACGAATATAACAGTAAACATTTGATTCATGTAATTCTTCGTCGTTCATGACAGACGGCAAATTTGGATTCGGCAAAATTTCATTAAATGCCTCTCCTCCCGTTCCTTAAGCATCGCCTCGTACTGTTAATTTCTAGAGGGCGAAAATAAACGCGTCTGTTAGAAACAACATCCGACCAGTCTCCTAAGTGTCGTTCTCGTTTTATCAACATCATTTATTATTCAGATTACATTGGTCTTTGACAAAGTTTCGCTTTCTTTTTCGCAAAGGAAATGACTCATTCCAGTCGGCGCAATAAAACTTAAGTTCAGATAAAGATTCCAATTGAACGTTTATTTCACATAGCTCTTTTTTTTTACACTGGGTATTTACATAGGAATAGTTAGCGGCTCGGACTGAGAAATCGGAAAGCCGAGTTCGAATTCCAATCGAGTTCATTATATTCACTTGAGAAATGTAAGAATCCATCTCTTCTCCCCACCCACCAGATATCTATGTTGTACTAAAAAGCTGCGATTCGTGCTTGCGTGGTTCGTCGTCCGTCCGGCGCATAATTCCACCTCTGTCTTTCTCTTTCCACCTCTCCCTTTCCTCCTCTCTGTTTGCACCTCCTCTCTCTCTCTATCCACCTCTCTCTCTATCCACCTCTCTCTCTATCCACCTCTCTCTTTCCACTACTCTCTCTTTTTACCTCCCTATCTACCTCTCTCTTTAACCTCCTTGTGATTGCGAACCTGTTTGTGTGGTGCGTCCGTCCGTCCATCCCCCCCCCGTCCGTCCGTCCGTCCGGTGCATAATGATTTTAGTTAATCTAATTTAAGTGAATAAGATTTTAAAATACGAGTTATTTATACAGTAAGTTTTTTTATTTTATTTTAACTTTCTTCAAACAAACAATTTTTTTAATTAAAAGATTTTACAGTTAAAGACAGGCACATAGAAATCCCGTTTTGCTGTTTCGTCCATTATTTGTAGAGTAATAATTTATTTTTCAACTTTCTTTAACCAGACAATATTTTAAACATTAAAAAAAAATACTTCTGCTATATTTAAAAAAATATTTCCAGGTGGATATGGTTTCCTGTTTTTCCCAAGGGTAGTTGTGTGAAAGTGAATTTAATGATCTCGACAGGAATTGGAACTTGACTCACCGACTTCTGTATGTGTCTATATTTCTGAGATGAGGTATTATCTACACTATTTACATTATTCGGATTATTGTCCTCACCTTTGTTGCCATATTTATCACAACGTTTCAGCCGTTGTACGCTCCGACCTTCGTCAGGTGGTTGGAATGTCGAACTGAACCCTTTATTTCGATGGCTGGGGTAGACTGTTCTAGTTCCACGTGCCTTGTCTAATGGATGTCCTTAAGGACACATGGCACATGGCACAGTGGATAAAGGCGTTGGTTAGATCAAGTGACAGGACCTAAAGCATTGTGAGTTCAATAACTGGTTAAGGCAGTTGAGAACTTGGAGAGTTGAATTAACAGGAGATAACTGACATGCATATCGAGCAATTATATACCCGGGGAATGAACAAGAAGGCTACTGGTACAGAAAAGTCTTCGCTCACATATCTCTAATTTCTTAATTCAACTGGTTTTCATTTCTTTATTTTGATTACAAAATTATATGCGCCTATGCGCCCCGTCTGATGATTTTCCGGTACTGTTCATTATCTGTTGCATAAATTTCATCTGGAAGGTTTCTTTACCATTCTATAGAGGGTCTACTATTTTTCATTTCTTACTCACCCTAGCAGGAGGTGAGAAATATATCTTCCTCTGGACGAAATAAATGTTTCTGTTTAAAATCACTCGAAGGTGGCCGAAAGATAACGCGTACAGAGATATTTTTCATAAAGAAGAAAAAAAAGTAAATATAGAGATGTTAGTTTATAGAACAAATACTTTAATAATATTATATTTTTAAGCACTGTAAAACCCTTAAAAATCGTAATGTTTTTTTTTTTTAAATAGAATTAAATTTTCCTGAGGTAGGCCGAAAAGTGTAGCGGCCGAATCGCTGTGATTAAATGAACCAAAGGAAATAATAACAACAAATGTCTGTCCGGGTCATTTAGACCTAAAAACCTATTTGGAAGATAACTTGGAAATGCATAGCCTTTCACTGAGATAATGACATCGATGCAAGAAGTCAACACTGGGTAAAATGTTAAAATTGCAAATAGTATTTTATCAAACTAGGTAGGACTTTAATTCTTGGAAAATCATTGAATCAGAACAACAATCACGACATTAAGTCGATTTAGTCACTTGCACTTGTCAGGCCAAGCGTGGTAAATGTTTATATAATCGTCTTAAAATTATATGCCAAGAGAGAATAGTAGCTGCGTATATATATATATATATATATATATATATATATATATGTATATATATATATATATATATATGTATATATATATATATATATATATATATATATATAGAGAGAGAGAGAGAGAGAGAGAGATCGTATTTTTCCGCGTATAAAACGACATTTAGATAAAACGATTTAAAAAAATATAGCAAATTTTCGTGAATATATCCTATACCCTTAGTATAAGATGACTGCTTATTGATTATATAAAGATGATGTTATTGGAAATGTTGTTACTGTATTGTTAGAAATTCAAGATAAACAAAATTAAGAATCTCCTCCTTAAAAACGGAAACCATTGTTTCGTTTACGTTTCATCACGTGGTCTCTTGCGAATACTGAATCTTCTTCCTTTTCTTTTCCTATATCATAACACTTACAAACAGCCTAGTGTACTCATGGCCATTTACTTATACTTCATCGATAATCACAAAAAAACATTAATAATAGTAGGTTAATGTATGATAATAGTACATTTCACTTTTAATTTATTTTTTTTATTCGCAATTATAACACGATATTTACATTTTCTCAGCTGATCTTGCATCGATACAACTTGATTTCATTGATATGGAATTATTTTTGGAATAGGCAATTTATTATGAAATATATTTAGTAATGTGAATATTTCCATGTACGTTATTGGATAACGCACCGAGGCCGAATTTAACCTGCCGACTAACATCACTCAGAATTTAAGGTTTCTTTTTTTAGAATTGTAGCATAAGACGACCCTCAATTTTTAAGGGTTATATTAGGGATTTAAAGGTTGAGTTATACGCAGAAATACACGGTATATATATATATATATATATATATATATATATATATATATATATATATATATATGTATATATATATATATATATATATATATATATATATATATATATATATATATATGAGTAGATATATAGAGATTTTTTTGTATTTGAAATATCGGTATCGAGCTCTTTTTTGAATTAACGCTGCGAACGTTGGAATTTATATATTACTTTCGTTCTCATCGCATCGGATATATATATATATATATATATATATATATATATATATATATATATGTGTGTGTGTGTGTGTGTGTGTGTGTGTGTGTGTGTGTGTGTTATTCGCAGACAGTACTGTGTTTCTGTATCACAGCTCCTCAGTGCGACTAGACATCCGAATGGCTCAAGACAGGACCGAAACCCTTTCAGTTGCTAATTTACATACACACACACGCATATATATATATATATATTGGTATTTCCAAAAGTATTTATTTTCATTTGAGTCGAGGCAAAATAAAAACATGCTTTGCACGCTGATTTTTCACTTGTGCCAACAAAAATGTTGTTCTACAGAATGATGCTGAGAATTTCATGAACTGAATATGTGAGCAATGACGAAGTTTGAGAGGAAATGGAAATAAAATGGATACTCTTACTTAGGCTTCGAAAGAGACAGTTGACATTTCTAGGGTACATGATGAGGAAACCGGGCTCGGAAAATGCGACATTCACAGGACATATTGAAAGCAAGAGCGACAGGGAAAGCAGAGCGTGACCTAACTAATGAGATTGTGTAAATCGTTGGAAGAATGGGGATTAGAAGAGATAGCATGAAGACAAACTTTACCTCTGGCTACAAAGGACCAGAAATTGTGGAGAGTCATTAACATCCAAATCCATGTCATTCTTCCGCCATGTGATGTGTTCTTAAGGAACACATCACAAAGATGAAGAATTATATCACCAGTGAAAGGATTGAGGGATAAACCCGTAGTTTATTAGCTTCAGTTTTTTCCAATATTGTCTAATTTTAATCTAAATTCAGTCAATATCTCCAGGTGGATAGACAATAGAATATCTTCATGTGGCTTACCCAATGTCCCTATGAAGTTAGCCTTGAGCCATTCTTAGATAAACTAGGCTTCAGTTTAACCTCGTGTGTCGCGTGTTTTGACACTTTGACTTCTCGCGTATCGAAACACCGCATAAAACGGAAGAAGCAAGTTTAATATTTGATTTGGAAGCGCAACTGTTTCTGTTTCCCGCCAAACGGAAGCAGACTTTATTTACCCACGAGTCTACGCCGAAGTCGGTAAACAAAACGTCAGTGTCTTGATTCCAATAAAAAGAACGGACAAGATAATCGGTGGGTTTGTTTGAACTGTAAACTGTATGACAAGCGACCACCGAGCCGATACAGATTATAAAAGTTCGACAAACGATGATTTACGCCAAACAATTTCTAGAAGCGGGCATTAAGATCTTCCTCCATTTCTGTGTTGCGATGCATAACAAACACTTCTCGCAAACGATTGCTTATGTTGTGATTTCAGTACATAAATAGTGAGTTCCAATCACACACTGTGCTGAGTTATTCTTGCTTCGTACTAGACATTGTAGACGTAAAAGACGAATAACTTGGAATAATGTTTAGCAAGCTCGTCCTGTCAACGCTTATTTGTTTTTATTAACGTTTCCAATATAAGACCCAAGTACAACTAAATGTAGAGGCTTACTGAATGAAACATGATACAAACTTAAAAGTAAAAAGTAAAGATAAAGACATATGGTGAATAGATGATGAGTGATTTGGTTTGTTTAGTAGCATATCGACACCGTATGCATCATTTTATACCGAAATTTAATTTCCTTACGTGCTTTAGTAATTCTTTTTCACTATTCAAATCTATTGCTGGAATTTTTTCTTTCTATCTATTAAAATCTATTGATGGAAATTTTTACGATAAGAATGTATTTTTATACTTTCAGAGTTATTTCACACCAGTTTGGGGGTTCACTATTTGCTTGTAGCAGGGACCGTAAGATGTGCTAGCACGCCGGGTCAGGGTGGACCTGAGAACAACATCAATTCCACTGTTCCGATCTTGTTGCCAGATGTAGTTTATCGGACGCGAAGACGAGGTACCCTCGACTTTATAATGTTGAGACGTTGACTGCCTCCTAACGCCATCTTTATAATAACCGACTTAGGCAATGAAACACTTTTACGAGTTGATTTATAGCTTCAACTGAAGTCTTAACTTTGTTTTCACACTAAAAGTATCACTGCTAATAAACTCTCTGTTGCCACACTCAGATGAAGTCTTATCAGAAAATGCTAAGTACGAGATAACTCGGAGTCGGGACGAGATAACTCGTAGTCGGGACGAGATAACTCGTAGTCGAGACGAAATAACACATAGCATGAGATAACTCATAGTCAGCAAGAGATAGCGTGCAGTTAGCGTCATAATGAAACCTGACAGCCACGATTAGACACGTGGTTGGTCGTCAATGTGTTAAAAAAGGGAGCCGTGGTGACCCATGATCGTCTACGTTCTGAATGGAGATGGGATTACAAAATTACAACGTGAATCATAGTTTCAAATAAAAGTGCCTGCTTTGAAAATCAGCTTTCGAAATTCCGGCTCTTACCTGGGGCCTAACACGCACTAAGGAGCCCGGTAACAGCACATATGTTAATATTCACAGATAATTTAACTGTGGTTGCCTACTATATCCGGAAGGGTTTTGGAATTTATTATTACAACATATAGGCTAATATTTAACACGTTGACTACTAGAAATCGTTTAGGAAATCGGACTTTATATATATATATATATATATATATATATATATATATATATATATATATATATATATATATATTTGTGTATTTAGGCAGCAATCCTTCTTTCAAGCACATTTCATTAAAAACGACTGACAAGGTGCTTTTATTTAGTTTTTTAAGAAAAAATAAATAAAAGCACCTTGTCAGTCGTTTTTAATGAAATATATATATATATATATATATATATATATATATATATATATATATATATTTCCATAATATTTTTATAACTTTATAATCGCCGACTTAGGTAATAAAACATTTCTACGAGTTGATTTATGGCTTCAATTGACGTCTTAACATTGTTTTCGTACTAAAAGTATCGCTGCGAATAAACTATTGGTTGGCACATGTATCATAAAAATACCAAGCACGAGATAACTCGTAGTCAGCATCATAATCAAAATTGCGAACAACGAATTATCCCGTGGTTGGCAGTCAATGTGTTAAGATTGCAGTATTTTCACGGAGGCAGCCCTACGAGAGTCTGTTGCATCAAACAGCGGTGATATCGAGAGAAAATTACTTCTTAGAAATGGAAGACGAAAGGAATTTGATGGATTCATCCAAAGTGGCCATAGACAGGCGGGTCCTACCTGTTAAGGACAGAACTTGTAGAATTAAGGAATGTGGCTCGTCCGAACATTTGACATGTAAATAGCGATAGAGTTCTGATATGCTTTCCCACAATTGCTGTACTTTCGAACAATGAATCTTAAGTTCTGATATGCTTGTGCTGTTGAGTCTGCGAGAAAGTGTTTGAAGTGGGGTGGGTGAAGTCGTCCTCCACAACGTCCTTTAAAATATTTTGAACTGTCAGGACTCGAAAGTGAGGAGTGGGTAACTCCAGTACAGATATGGCATACTCCATTTTTAGTATATGTCAGTTTGATTCTCACAGATACTTTTTTATATGACATGTCCTTTCAGGACGTGGATGATAATGGCTTCTCCATAACTTTCTAGTCTTTTTTGCTCAATGCAACGTTTTAGTGTATATCATATATCATTTTGACTGTATATTCATCTGCCCTAACATCTATTCTCATAATATAGTTAGATAGTTTACTGGGTGTTTTCGCCTGTCACTATTGCCTTCAATACACCTCGTAAGTATTCAGTTTTTCAAAGCCTTGTTTCAACCGAATGTTCCCCGGACATTTGAATTCAGATTACCATATTACCAACGTAATATACGCTTATATTTGGCAAAATAGATTATACAAGGAATCGACACGTAAGTAATTTTTCGTAAAATCAATTACTTGCTTAAAACTATTAGGATAAGTTTGAACCGATCAAATTTCACAGGAATTTGCAAAAGCAATTTTTTTTTATTGGCGGAGAGAATTTGGTCTCTTACTACTTGTAGGAGAGGGTGATTGGTTTTTGTGAGGTATGCTTCCAATCCGATTGTTGTAGTTTTTACAGTTAGTTAAATCTGGATAAACCTCAGTCGCCTAAAGCTCTTACTACGTACAGCCTATAAACATCTGATTTCGGATGGTGCATCCTTAATTGCGTCAGCATTTTTCTGATCTTGGCGTCCATCTATTAATGTCATTCAACTTCCATTTAATAAGTTTGAAGCCGTATGTTACTACGGCTATAGCTAAGGTGCTGATGGTCTTCATTTTATTGTCCCCGTTAAGTTCGCTTTCTAGTATCAAACGCACTTTCCTATAATATTCTTTTGGGATCTTTTTCTTCATAATCGAATGTTGTATTCCGCCTCATTCATTAATTCTGAAGTATTTCTATGTATCGTCTTGGTCTAGTTCCTTAATCTTGTTGTTGATATCAAGGTCAAAATCTGTAGTTTACCGCGTTTGAAATTGGTTTTGGCACAACTGTCGACTCCAAACTCCATCCTAATGTCTTCGCTAAAGGGTTTGACAATGGAGAGTAGTTTCTTCTGCTGGCTGCCATCCTTGTCAAACATTTTAAGATCATCAATGTAGAATAGGTGATTCGGTTTGTCATTCTGTGACTTGTATCCGTAGCTATTGTTGCTCAGTGGGCAGCTGAGTGACGCTCAAATAAGACAGAAGAGTAGTGATGACAATGAATCTCTTTCGAAGATCCCGCTTTTGATGTCGATTGGTCTCGATGGTAATTACACGTTTGTATGGTTTAGATTTAGATTTCCAGTTTTTCATGCTATTCATTATGAATTTGACTGTTTCAGGGCATACTCTGCATATATTTAGACTCTTCTCTATCCATGAGTGTGGTACACTCTAGAACGTATTTCTGTAATCGATCTATGCTATCGATAAGTTTCTTTTATTATTATTATTATTATTATTATTATTATTATTATTATTATTATTATTATTACTGTTGTTATTGTTGTTGCTGTTGTAATCCTTTGATTTCTGTTGAATTCTCATTTCCTTCTGGATCCCAACCAGAGACCTAAGATCAGAATTTGTTTCATGACATTTCCCACCTAACAAAACTAAGGTGACACACATTTTATATAGATAAAGCTATTCGTAATGTGTGAACTGTACTTAAAAGTACAATATATTTTTTTGTATTTCTTTAAGACATGGCCTACTTGGAATCCCTTCAGTGAATCTATCAAAACTATTTCCAATCTATCTGAGGGCTCCAGCAACATTAGAAATTATTGGTGTCCTCATGAGTAACATTCTTTTAGATTTCCCCTTCAAGATCCTTCTATTTTGATAATTATTTGATGATTTTCAAAGATACATTAAAATCTGCAGGAAATTCAACGTTAATAAAAAAAGCACATTATGTTTTTGTGGTCTGGGCGATTAGCTTTGATTGTTCGGTCTGTGTATATTGTAAAGTCCCATAGAATTGTTAAAGATCCTATCACTGTAACCGGTTCTGGGTGATTTTCATACCAATTTCTTGCAGTTTCCTTCTCGTAAACGTGGCATATTTATCAATGCAGACATTATTATTTTACATAGATGAAGCCCTTCGTAAGGTGTGAGCTGTAGTAGTGAGAACAATGATTTTGTATTTCTTTAAGGCATGGGCTTCCAGGAATCCCTTCAATGAGTCTACGGGATTATTATTATTATTATTATTATTATTATTATTATTATTATTATTATGCCATTTGTCTTCTCTTTGAGTGAAAATGTAAAATTTATCTTTATTTTTTATTTATTTTTTTTCATAGCTACAGGTATATTTATCTAACAATTATTATTATTATTATTATAATTATTATTATTATTATTATTATTATTTATGCATATTGAATATTTTATACACGCTCCAATATAGCGCCTCCTGTGCTGAAAGATAATTTATTTAATATGGTTTGTTTATTCTGTTTAATAAAGTCCTCTTTAATGTTAAGTCTTTACTTTCATTGGGTGCGGCCGAGTTCTGTACCTCGGTACTTTTGGGGGCTTTACCTTTATCAGTTTCAGTTTCTTAACAAATATGATTTTATCACACAATGAATTATTTTAAAAAAAATACCGAACGAGGTCGGCTCAGCCGAGCGTAATTCACATCAGATGTCAGAAATTTTACAATTTAAAATATAGCCTTCCTACATCTCCAGCATTTACGTTTATATCCCATTCTCCATATAATTCCATCAATAAGCAAGTTGCTTTAGTCAGATGAAGTCCTTCTAGATTGTGCCATTCAATTAACACACACACACACACACACACATTTATATATATATATATATGTATCGTTTTTACACATAAAACTTGAAAGCACTTGAGTACTAAGACGAAGTTATGGTCAGGCTTGATCGGATGCAAACTAATAAATGAATGTGTTTTATTTCATATAAGATCAACGGTCAGATAAACTTTTTTTCATGTGGATTTCTTGGGTTAATTTTTGAGATTGTTTTGTAACTTCCTGTTTTATCTTTAATGGTTGTACTATTTTGTTTTGTGTGGATCAAATATCATTACCTTTGGAGTATATGGGACCAAACATATGTCACAGTGTCCGCAGACGACTCTCCTCAGTTTTTGAATTCAATGATATTCTTCACCTAGATCGGTTGCCATCCAAGGCAATTCAGCGTGTCTTGTAATTTATCGATTGCTGTGGAAAAAGAGATTAATAAATTTCCTCACGGGTATTTGTACGTAAATTAAAATAATGAACTCGTTTTTCCGATTCCTGAATACGCGCCATTATGTATTATTCCACCATGGTTCCATCCTCCACCCTACCTGCTTACTACACGCACATAAACACACACAAACACAGACAGACACACAGACACACACAAAAACACACACACACTCACACACACAAAAACACACACACACTCACACACACACATATATGTATATATATATTTAAAAGTCTATTAGATTTTAGTACTAAGGTGCTTTCAAGATTTATGAGTACAAACGTACGAAAATGATAATTATATATATATATATATATACATATATATATATATACATATATATATATATATATATATGTAAAATAAAAAAAACACCTGTTCACCAAAATCTAATTGTTACATTTTGAAACAATATTTTGCATTACTTCTGCTTCGGAGAATGATAATTTTTTTGGTGTTGAATGATACTTTTGTATAATAATAACTTCAAGTTTTATATATATATATATATATATATATATATATATATATATATATATATATGTATGTATATATATATATATATATATGTATATATATATATATATATATATGTATATATATATATATATATATATGTATATATATATATATATATATATATATGTATATATATATATATGTGTGTGTGTGTGTGTGTGTGTGTGTGTGTGTGTGTGTGTATGTATGTATGTATGTATGTATGAATACGTGCTAATAAGCTTGAGAAAGTTATTAATCCCTCCAGCTATGGGTAAATAGGACAGAGCGGTTTCTATAGACTTGGATAGCAACTGGTCTAGGAGAACGACAATTCTGAATTCAAAACTTGCAGAGAGTCCTTTGGTGACCTTGTGGCACGTAGTGTACCAAGTCTCTGTATTCGGGCCTTCAAAAATTGTGGGTGGTTCTGCACAAAGCGTTCATCACTATAATCAAATCATGTGCTGGTGTCTGGCTGTCGGTTCCTAGTAACTGAGCTGCTTGACCGTCAGACGTCGAATACGACGGGAGAACCCACCATATATATATATATATATATATATATATATATATATATATATATATATATATATATATATATATATATGAATAAATAGGTAAATTTTCAGGTATAAGTAAAATATATCAGTAAAAGGTCAATATAAATAAAGACAAAACGACAACTTATCTTAGCCGACGCGTTTCGTCCTCTGACGAACATCATCAGGACAAGTGTGAGGATTTTATTTTGCAACACTTATTTATAAACAAAAGTAAAACTCTTGTTAGTTTAAAAAAAAAATTAAATTCAAGAGACGCTCATAAATATTTATTAGGTTAACAGAAAAGTCTAGATAAATTATAGAGAATGCTAAGTGACGTAATTTAATGTCTCATTAAGGAAACTGAGTAAATAATGTTGCAGAATGTTTTTTGTATGTAATTAATATTTAAATTATTTCTGTATGGGATTCATTTATGTATTATATATATTAAATTCATGCATTATATATTTGAAAAATAACCCTTCGAATTGTCTATAAAGAGTCCATTAGCAAGTAAATTATTATCACGTGAGTGTGTATGTATCAGTTTCCTCTTTTGTAGAGGTTTAACATTGTAGGGTCTTAATTCTTTTTTCCCGTCTATTATTTCAGCTTTTTATACTCCTTCATCTCTCACTTCGTTTCATTTCTTCCTGCCAAGTTGGCCTCATATTTTTCTACTTGCGTTTATCGCTTTACAGTATTTGTTACTTTTCGTATTCTTTCCGATATTTTTCTTCCGCCTTCTTCCTGTCTTTTTTCAGCCTCGTTTTCGCCTTTTCGTTCTACTTTAATTCAGACTTTTTCTTCACCATTCGTCTTGCATGTTTCTTCTAATTTTTGCATTTTTTCTTTTAAAATTTTTCCTCTTTAATCTTTTTTTCCTGCATTTTTTTCTGTTGCCGGGACGCATTTTTCGTCTGTCAATTTTCGTGTTCATCTTCTGTCATTTTACAACATTTATCACATGTTTTTTTTTCTTTCCCGTTTTGTTTTACGTATTCTATTCGGCGTTGATATCAACTTCATTCAGCCTTTTGCTTCCATCTTCTCGCCTTTTTCTTTCGCTTCATTCTCACCGTTTTCTCATGTCATCTTCCACCTTTCCTGCCTGCAACATTTTTCTCGCCTTTTTCTCCAATTTTTTACTGCTTTTTTGCGGCTACTTACTTTTACATTTATTTGCCTTTTAGTTGTTTTTTTTTTATTTTTTCGCGCCTTTTTCTTCTGCCATTTCCTGTGTTTGTCGTCTGTCATTTTACAGCTTTTATTCTTATCTTTTTCTCTCTCTTTTTGATTTTTGTCTCTTCCCAGGCTTTATTCTTTGAGATTTTTCGTACGGTTTTTATCTTCTTCCAATCATTTGTCGACGTTTGTCTCTATTCGTTTGTTTTGTTCATTCTCGACTATTTTACGCTTGATATTCATTGCACCAGATATTATCTCCCGAGTCTGTGATTAAATGTTTCTAACATGAAGGCTTCCTAATGGGACGATATTCCCAAACGCATTACATTTTAGAGCTAACATACAAATGAACATCAAGTCTTTTCTTGGGGGAGAGAATTCAACAGAGAATAGAATAAAATATTTTCAAAATAGCTGACACAGCTTTCCTTGATTAAGTCACCTTGTTAACAGAAACCGAATTTATTAACTGGAATTGGATTCAGATAATACGGAAATAATAAAAAAATGAAGTAGTTATTTCAACGAAGGCACACAATTAAGTAAAAGTTTTCTATTGGGTATTCTAAGATGAATTATTGTATTATTTAAGATTTACAGATTGTGCAATGAATATCACCACGTTAAGTAGAACTGGAGGTTCGGGTTCAAATTCTGGGTTAGTCTGCTACGTCTTATCTCTCAGATAAGTTATTAAGAAAGACATTAATCTGTTTTTTGATTTTCTACATCGAGTTATGGGTTAAATAAGAAGGCAGACTTGGATTTGGTGGTAACTAGGTTAGCAGAAGAACAACGCTGAATTTCGAATCTTGCCTGTAGAGAGTTGGATACCGTCAGGCTATTTAGCTCCAGACAAATCTGGTATTACGACGGTTACAGTACATATTATATACCTCCGGGCCTCAACAATGCGCATCCCGGGTATGACGATAATCTACATCCGGCAACAAGGCCTCTGATCGGGAGGTATTGAGGAGGGAGGAACTTTTAATTGCTGTCGTTCTCAGGTCCACCCTGATACGGAGTGGTAGCACGCGTTAGGGTCCCAGTTATGAGCAAATAGTGAAAACCTAAACTAGCGTTAAAACAGGAAAACATAAAACTGCATTAGAAAAAATTACTAGCAATATATTTTCGGGAAGAAAATTACCAAAGCCCCGAAGAAAAGAAAATTTCGACATTAAATGAGCCATAAGGAGTTGATATGACGTTAAATAACCAAACCTCAAAAAGGTACCAACGAGAGAGAGTGAGAGAGAAAAAGATCGAGAGATCGAAAGCGAGAGAGAGAGAGAGAGAGAGAGAGAGGGGGAGATAAAGAGAGGGAGAAAGAGAGGGAGGGAGAAAGAGAGAGGTGGAGAATTAGAGAGAGGGAGAGCGCGAAAGAGATTAAACATTACGCAATGTCTTGTTCCGAATAGAATCTTAACGTGATTCATTTTTCTTACAATAACTTATTTTTAAATTTATTTTAATTTTATTTGCCAATATTTTACACATTTATTTGCATTTTATCTGATTTATTTCTTTGAACTTATTTGTCTGTTCGTTGTGCTGTAACGGAAAGAGGATTAAGAGTGTCGAGTTCGAATTCCAGTCGAGTTTGTTACATTCTCCTACGTGCAAATACCACTGGGAAAGGCATAAATCCATCTCTTCTCTCCTCACTCTATCAACGTGTTAAATAACAGCACAGATTGGGGCCTATATTCGCCTCTAAGTTACATATTATATTTAGCCCCAGACAAACCTGATATTGAATAGCATGAGAGATTGGATTCCTTTCTTTTATCTAAAAAGATAACTTGCTATCTATTTTAACAAGTCCAGTGTACTGATAACAGCAATGAAATCAACGTCCGAAAATATATGCAATTATAGAAACACTTTATATCAGAAATTCACAATACAATTGAAAAGGTCGAATAATTTATTGCGGGAAAACACATAAGAGATAAAAACGACAACGAAGATTAAGATAATAATCCGAAAAAAAATACGTGGAAAACACTTGACAAAGAGTGAAATATATGCGGGTTGAAACGTAAAAGAAATAGAGAGTTACGTTAACAATTTTGATAAGATAGAGTAAAAAGTAGTTTCGTAGTTTCACAATATAGGAAGCCATTTTTCTTATAACAGCCAAAGGAAAAATATGTTTGTATCCGTAGCAAGAATGCAATTTTCATGGTAGATATTTGAACCATCGATATGTAGCCAATTTTAAAACAGTTTTTTTCTTTTAAATTCCCGCTTTCAATACCGCTTGACATTTATTTAACGTGTGCATTGAAACTGCCTTGTTGACAGAAAGAAAAACTTGACCTTTCAGTGAAACTTCTTGAGCGATACAGAACAGAACATTGCTAAAAGATATTTCTGTTTAACACATCTGGATGTTCCCTCATGCAATACAACGTCGACCATATATATATATATATATATATATATATATATATATATATGTGTGTGTGTGTGTGTGTGTGTGTGTGTGTGTGTGTGTGTGATTATGTGTAGGGTTTAAAATTTCAGATATAATTAAAAAAACATATCTGTAAAAAATCAATATGAATAAAGACAAAATAAGTTTTCATTTTGTTTATAAAACATATATATATATATTTATACACACACACACACACACACACACACACACACACACATATATATATATATATATATATATATATATATATATATATATATGTATATATATATATATATATATATATATACATATATATATATATATATATATATATATATATGTACAACGTCGCCCAGGTATATATATGTGTGTATGTGCCATTGTGGTTGTGTATAAGTGTTGACCAAAAAAAAACACATCTCAAATAAATAAAAAGTTATAACAAATATATAAAAATCATTACAAAAATATATTTGTCATTCACTTCGTACATATATATATATATGTGTGTGTGTGTGTGTGTGTGCGCGCCCGTGTATATATGTGTCCCCGTATGTATGTGTTTGTGCATGTATATCCAAACGCTGTTTTTTTTATTTAAGAAAAGGCTGAAAGGAACTGAAAATGAGTAGCCATTAAAAAATACCGTTTATAATATTGAAAAAGAAAATATATAAAAAATACATCAAAAGTGTATATAGTAATAATATATTATAGATTTACATTCTTCGCACAGTTGTCTCGATCTTTAGTGTCGTATTCACAACGTTTCGGCCGTTATATGCTTCGCCCTTTTTCAGTGATATAAGTTGAAACTTTGAACCGAAACCTTGCCATTCTTCTTCTGGATATTTCAGTTTTCGTCACTCAACTCTCCTAGTTTTTGTTCACCTCTACTCTTGCATGGGCATTGATCTCACAACTCTTTGGATATATATATATATATATATATATATATGCTTAAAAAAAGACAACGTTAAGGGTCCATTGACTATTTTTATTTCCCCAGTTCCGGTTCCGCAGATCACACACACACACACACACACACACACACACACAGACACACATATATATATATATATACATATTTATATATACAGTGTAACCCGGATATAAGAGACCCAGATATAAGAGAAACCCGGATATAAGATTTTCACTGGTCCCAAATTAGAGCCTGTGTTAATGTATATATAATAGACCAAACCCGGATATAAGAGAAACCCGGATATAAAATACTTCTTCTCCGGTTCGGACAACTCTCTTATATCCGGGTTACACTGTATATATATATTTACATATATATATTTACATATATGCATATGTATGTATATATATATATATGTATTCACTCACATACACAAACACACACACACACCCACATATATATAGATATATAATAAGTAAGGTTGTTGCCATGAAAAAAACAAAAAAACAAATACATTATTAGGAGGATAACTCTTTAAGGCAAGCAAATTTGCGATTAAATTCCTCAATATAAAGAGATAACATATAAAATTAAATGTTCAAGTTATCCATCTCTACTTAGAATTTCCTGGATAAGTTACCCACTCCTCAGGGGATATGATCGTCTAACCGTTTTTTTTTAAAAAAAATTCATTTTTATTAATATCTCCTTTAACATCATATAGCAAATAAAATAAATTTAATATTTAGTTTTATTTATTGGTACACACAGACACGCACACGCATATTCATACTCACTTACACACATATATACATATATAGGTTTGTGTTTGTATAAATTTTAATTTAATTTATTGTTATATATATGTGGTGTGTGTGTATAAGTTGAATATTTAATTTTATATATCGCTGCATATACATATATATATATATATATATATATTTCTATAATGTGTATGTATATAAATATAAATATATATATGCAATTTATATATATATATATATTATTTATATATTATACATGCGCGGTAATGATGGGAAAGTGCTCAATATCAGCGATAGAGCTAACATATTTAGTTGCGTTGATGTGAGTTTGGGATGCAGGGTTTCACGCACTTTGCGATCGTCAGACAACTATAACTATGTATGTATGTGTGTGAACATTTTAATTTATTGGTATATGCGTGTGCGTGTGTCTGTGTATAAGTTGAATATTTAATTTAATTTATTGCTGTATATATAACCATGCATACACACACACACACACACACACACACATAGATACATATATATATACATACATACATATATATATATATATATATATATATATATATATATATATACACACAGGTTGTGTTTGGTAAATTGTCAGCATTTTATATTTTTAATTTCGCGCAAGTGCGTTGCTTGTTTTTTCCTTTATCGACTGCACTGTATAATAGGATTAGTTGGCCACCGTCTGTGAGAAAAAGACAGCTACGACGCAATTCCCAACGCCAGAAATTTTCAAACGGCATGCTGTCCTGCTTAGCATTCCCTCCTGAAGCTCCAGTACGAATATTTCAGTGTTTCGATGTCAATCTGGGGACTGCGCTGAGCATTCGGAAAGAGTTGGATGAGTCTAATTGTGATTACGAAGGTATGGCAGCTCAGAAAACTCACTCTGATTGTTCGAATTTGTTGGTGAGATCCAGCTTATTATTGAAACCAAATCGATCCAAGTCAATCAGGTCCATAGCTAGTGTAGTGTTGGAGTTTTGGGGTACCTTGGTATACTTGTGACTCATTTTATGGTTCACCAATAGAAGAGTTTACCAATCAGAAGGCTCCAAATATTCAATTAGACGTGTATAAAGGAGGCCATGTTTTTCCGGAATATGCACTGCCAGCCTTTGATATCGAAGACTGAAGAATTACGGAACAGCTGCTGGTGGTATTGGCGATATATTCAGATTCAGTAGAGTGTCTGACTCGTGAGTGTTAATCTTTAACGTTGTTTCATTGAACAGATTACGTACTGCGCTGGATTCTATATTCGTAGACTATGGTGAACATGGTCAACAGGTAGTAGTGCTGACCTGGGTCAAGAAGGTGACTACTGGAAGAACATATGTCTACCTCACAAGCAGGAGAACCCAGTCATCATTGTCAGACAATTTCTGTGACGTCATCAATCCTTACATCTGGCAATCTATCTCCCCAGACTGCGACACCCTTGATTATTATGTATAAGGTGCAGTTTAGCGATAGATCAAAAACTCAATGTAACACCAAAGATGAACTGAAGTCAGGATTATGGCAACTTTCTCCAACTTAAACAAAGAGACCATCCAGAAAAGATTCGAAAGATGCCGAAGTCGTCTCGAGGCTGTGGTTGAAACCAATGACGAGTTTTTGAATGAATTTAATCTTTAGTTTTTCAAGATATTTTTTGTGTAATTTTGGTAAATATATATGTTAAAATGAGATCTCAGTGTTGTTTGCATTTTGGCGTCATGTAGGTGACAATTTATCCATCGCACCCTGTATATATCCATGTGTGTATGAGAGTGAGTTAGAGAGAGATACTGTCTTTTTGTCTTAGTGTCTAAAATAAATAGTGTATTTTTTCAGTCACCACATGTAGTAGTAGTTCTTCGAACATAAAGAGGCACAAAGTTCTTTTTGTCTTACGTATTTTGCCGAATTCAAAATATATCACTAAACGTTCGCAATTTAAACATTGAGTTGTTCCTGAGGTTTAGACAGGCCAAATTTTGCTTCCCCAGAACGACTGCAGGAGACGGTTTGGCAGCTAGCGGGATCTCCGTTCCTTGCCTCTTTTCTCCTACGCTTTTTGGGCAGCACTGTTTGGTTAAGACGGTTGGCATGGCAGAAACTCTCCCCCACCCACCCAAAAAATAAATTTAATGCAAAAAAAAACCCAAAAAAAAACAAACCGACAAAGTTTAAAAAGGTAAATGGATCAATAAAATGAAATAAGAAAGTGAAAGTGAAAGTGAAAGTGTTTTGTCGTGCAACATTATTTTGCTATAGACATATTTTTTTTATTACTTCCTTGCGTTAACAGCTTTATTTCCTTCTGTCTTTATGACCAATTCTCGTAAGGCGTGTTGGTCTTTTCAAAGCATTGATCAAATCTTCGTAATACACAGATTAATAATGCGAATGCTGGCCCTGAATATCTCTTGGAACAATGAACAAAAGACCGTAGAACGCATCGGCTAAAACCAAACCACATCAAACGAGAGTTCTAATCCAGATAACCTGGTTAATTATTAAATCACGCCATTTGAGAATTTAGAATTTATCAGTTTCCAGATTGATCCAGCCTATACGAATTATTTTTCCAGAAAATCTCCGCGGCCAGAGAATGTAATGAAAATCAAACAATCTGGTACAAGAATGTTAGCGCGATTGCCTAAATGAATAATAGCAATAAACAATTACAGACCTTTATCAATTGATAAATGAGAACTTTAACAGCACTGATAAAAACTGAGGCTGATATACCTGAAATGTTACGGCAAATATCAAACCCCGGATGTGTGTACAGTGAAATTATTTGTGTAGGGATGATTTATTTATTTTTTGTTTGTAAAACAAATGACAAAATGTGGCACTGGTTGTAATTAGTTTCATTTCAATTTAAATTACTGCGATGAAAATATTTGTAGGATAAAACCAGGAGTTTAAAAGCACATAAACAGTATATAGATGAACAATTCCTCCGTATAAATGAAGCTCTATTTTGCAAAAATCTTTGGCCTAATAAGGTTTGAAAACTTGTTACAATAGCCGTATAGATGGGCCGGATATATTAAAGTCTGAAATTAGACCAACACTTGACTAGAAGAAAAGGAACACAGCATCAGGGCTACATGGGATCGTGGTTTTAATGGTAATATTTGCGTTTACGTACAAGTCAATATTTGGCAAGGTGGAGTAATGGATAGCGGCTCGGATTGAGGAATCGGAGGGCCGTAATCGAATTCCCGTCGAATCCATTACATTCACTTACGTTCTAATACCCTTGGGAAAGGTCTGAAACCTCTTCTCTCCTCAGCATGAAATAGCAGGGGAGACAGGGTTCTATAAACTTGGGTTGCAGCTTGTCTACCGCAGAAAGAAATGGCAACCTAATGCGGGAAAAATCTGCCTCGTCAGTCATGTATCAAAAGATACATGATCACCTACGCGTGTATCATGCATGGCACATAACTGACTGAAATATTTGTCATTCATTGACCGAACAGCTGATACTGACTTCGTTTGGAAATTATAAAAATTTTCTCTTAAAACACTTTCTTTCGGAAAACCTGTTTTTCAAATCCGGTTGCTGTTATCGCTCTTTCCAGTATTGAAAGCGGTTTCTTTCGTAATATTTTGCTTGAATGTGGAATGTCAGTATGTTGATTCTATCATTATTTTATCTTCGAGTTATATGTGCTATCCATTTTAGTTGTTGTTGCGTTGGGCAATGTGGTTTCTGTTATTTGGTAAACTTCTTTGTGCATGAATCTGTAACGCCAGTCCACATTGTTCAAAGAAAGATGATTTTTGTCAAGAACCTCGCTCAAACCCTTTTTTTTTACCATTGACAGAGCTGCTTACAGTCTTGGACGATTACGGCATCGGCAAATGACAGAAGTAATATATGAAATATAAGGCAGTGACGACATAGCAGACAACATAAGTGGATCGATCTTAATAGAATTACCAAAGAAACCAGGTGCAAATGAATACGAGCTCCATCAGACAACCAGCTAAATAAGCCACATAAACAAGCTAATAATTCGAATCCTGATGAATAAAACGCTAAGCGGTGTTCTCCTAATCGTCGCGACATCTATGCGCGCGATCTCAATACTACTAGATACAGGGACTTTTATCTGGACCTTTTATCTTTTCTACCTCGTTAGTAAACCTGGCCAGCTGAATGAGAAACCTAGGAGTTTATATCTAAATAAAGCGGTGTCTGGCCAAGATATTTCCTCATAATAAAATAGTCAGACTTCACAATAAGAGACGAGACCGGAAATTGAACGCGAAGTATGAGTTTTATTCTTTGAGCCTATATCATCACAATTCTGTAACGGAGAGAATACGTTATCGGAAAATGTCGATAGGAATTCTTTCGTTATTTGCGTGACTTATGTAATTATAATATGGTAAATCATGTTTGCTTTTTACTGAGACAATGCGTAGGTTTTTCTTGTTTTTTTTTTTACGATTTAAATTAATTTTCCTTTTTTTCCGTTTTGTGTTGTAATCTTTATATTTCACAGACATCCCTAGTCGGTATAACTTTTTGAAATACCAGCACCGTCTCATCTTGGAATTTCAGACTATATTCTTGGGGATCAACCAGGAAAACAAAACATCTGAACTCGTTTTTCTCTCACTGGCTACGATTTCGATTCGAACTATTTCTTCCTGGGGATTTTTCTAACGTTCACAGAAAATAGTTCTTTTTGCGTCGCTTTTGCTATTTATTTTATTTTATTTTATTTATTTTTTGATGAGATAGTTTAAAAAAAAAATGACGGTTTAGAAGACTAAAAAATCCTCTCTCACATCTTCTCATAAATCTTTCCTGAAATTCCCGGCAGAAAGTCAAAAATGACACTCGCAGACAAAACAAACATCACAAAAAAAAAAAAAATTGTTTTTGTAAACAAACCACTCTACATTGGGGAACTAATTAATTTTTCATATTTATAATTATCAATATATTAAATTTGGAGAATGACATTTTCCCTACACAATGAGAGATTTTAATTTTCCTGATTTTTTTAAAAATTCATTTACTTGCTTTTTCGCTTTCGTTTTTCAGAAAAGAACTTTAGTACACCTGCTGCTATCCGGCTCGAGAGACAACTGTATACTGAACGGCCAAAAAATAAAGAATCTTATAGAAACATGTTTTCTGTGCAAGTTTACAAGGGATCGATTTTTCAATTAGCAGTTATTGGAAACGCCGAGAGAAAATATTATCCTCAAAAAACATAATTCAAAATCAATGCAAATGTTTGTTTTATTTTATTTTTTAAAATTCAGTTGAGGAAACAGTGGAAACTAATATCAGGACACATTCAAACGGACCGATTCTTATCTGGAATCAACATAGCGTCGTCGAATGTTAAGTTAATGTTCCCGAAAGAAATAAAGAAATCGACAATAAACAGAAATGTTCAATCGCTTACTTATGTTTCAAAGCTCTCATCGAAACGCCACTACGACGAGAGAAAAAAATCAAAAAAAGATACAG
>OZ038492.1:61081278-61083778 GCA_964036315.1 Acanthosepion esculentum | reverse complement strand
CTTAGTATCGGGAGGATTGAGGAAAGGACAAAAGATAAATAGGACTCAAGAAGATAGAAGATGGCGATTGACGTTGCATTTAAATTTTTGAAGATGGTTGTTATCAGGGAAGTTAGAGGTAAAAGAAGGGAATTACACAGGCGGGAATTGCGAGAAAAGGGATTGTGGGAATAGAAGTGGCAGTTGCTTTTAGCTATTTCAAAAGTAAACGGGTGGGACCTAGATGTGAATCTAGAAGCACGCTTAAATTCATGTAGTCGAACCACTTGGGAAAAAATCCGGTCAAATGAAAATATTTATAGAAAAGACAGAGGAAAGCCACTTTATATCGGTGAGAAATTGACCGAAGTCGAGATGCGAAGTCAGGATCGATTACATTAAAGAACCTTCTTTGGATCTTATATATATATATATATATATATATATATATATATATATATATATATATATATATATATATATATATATATATATCTGTGTGTGTATATATAGAATATATATATATATATATATATATATATATATATATATATATATATATTTGAATTGGACATAGTCCGACAATTTATTTAAAGACATTTATATATATTATGTTTAACGTTCTTTTTATAGATACTTGTATCTATAAAAAGAACGTTAAACATAATATATATAAATGTCTTATATATATATATATATATATATATATATATATATATATATATATATATATATATATATATACTTTCAGTATAACTGACGCAAATTCAGTCGGGTTTCGATCCTAGCTAGAGGCAACCGGATGTCTACCACACTGATGAGCTGTGAAACACCGAAATAGTCTGTCTGTGGATGACAAGAATATTGGCTCCTGAAAAACTAATTTCGGTTGAGCTCTCTGGTTTGAGGTGTGAATTTGTAAACAGTGACTATTTTAAGCTAATATTGCACTACACTTCGGCAGAATTGAGTCACTGTCAGTCACTGTGTGTTTATCTAAATTTAAAAATAAACACGCTAAAATTCACCTTCATCCCGTACCGTGCGCTGACGGCTTAGTGGGAGAAGTTCCGACGCAAATTCAGTCGGTTTCGATTCTAGCTAGAGGCAACCGGGCGTCTAGCATCACTGATGAGCTGTGAAACAGCGAAACAGTCTGTCTGTGGATGACAATATATATATATATATATATATATGTATATGTATATGTATATATATATATATATATATATATATATATATATATACTTTCAATTAAATTATTAGACGTTTCACCATTGTATTTAGAAATTTAAATAAATTATGAAATGTACATATTTTACAAATGAATACATTAGTATGAATACATTATAATAATAACGTCATATGTTTATATCCCATTTAATCAGAACCACTTTTGTAAGGCGAAATTTGGATCAGACTTATTTCAATTGATAGTTAACCAACAATTGAAATGAGTCTGATCCTAATTTCGCCTTACAAAAAGTGGTTCTGATTAAATGGGATATAAACATATGATGTTATTATTATTAATTGGATATTGGATATCATGATAAAAAGAACGGTTATAAATAATATATGAGAATGGTTACGTTTTGCATTTATATCTATATTGGGGATGAAGATACAAATTTAGAAGATGAGCGTCCATGTATCTTTAACGTTTCAACATTTGATGTAATCATTATTTATAGCATTTCTCCTTTCCTGGATTTTGCCCATTTCAGTCTGTCAATAAAAACATTATTTAGAAGAAGAATTTCCTTCTCGGATCAAAGCGCGTACCTGCACAGTTTTTCGTTTTGTCAATTTTCTCCACACACACGCACGCACGCACGCACGCACGCACGCACGCACAAATATTTATAAATACATATATATTGTTTGGATTTTATGGGCCAAGAATGCTCAATATCGGAGATGAGCTACATTCCTTAATTCCACCTGTTCAGCCTTTTACAGCTATGACCTTTGCTTGCCATATACACAGTGGTGAATCAACCTTATTACATTTTTTATTACTTTTCGGACAGAAGGAAGTTTCTCCCGAACAGCTTCTTCTAAAGAACCACCATTTTGTGTAACAGACTTCCGAGTGGATGCTTCCCCGATCACTATAATGTTAACCTCTTCAAATCTTGGGTTAACCCTTATTTACTTTCAAGACGGAATTCGGTAACCCTCTACCTTGAATCTTCATCCTTGTACGACGTGAACATGAGAAATGATTGCGTATATATATATATATATATATATATATATATATATATATATATATATATATATATTTAAAGACATTTATATATATTATGTTTAACGTTCTTTTTATAGATACAAGTATTTAAGCAAATGCTCTGTTTTATAATAAACAGTATTAAATAACATTTACCGGTCTGAATGTCCGAGAAATTTTCATAGAAAATTTTCGCTAACCGAAAAACTATGAAAATTTCTCGGACATTCAGACCGGTAAATGTTATTTAATACTGTTTATTATAAAACAGAGCATTTGCTTAAATAC
>OZ038492.1:61031278-61076278 GCA_964036315.1 Acanthosepion esculentum | reverse complement strand
AGAACAGCCGAGAAGAAAACTAGATCAGAATGTCACAACAGCAATAGGGATCATCGTTTGAACTTAATACATATTGTTCAAAGGTGAGTCTAATAATTAAAAAAAAAACTCGGAGAATTTCAGTAATATATCTTTAGTCATTTCTAATCTTAATTGAACGATTGGACAATTTTGCTGTTACACGATTTGGACATTTTTGCTGTTACACGCGGTATATACAATATCTATCTATCTGTCTATGCATTTTGAATTGGACATAGTGCGACAATTTATTAAAGACATTTTTGATATGTTTAACGTTCTTTTTATAGATACTAGAATTTAATACTGTTTATTATAAACAGAGCATTTACTTAAATACTAGTATCTATAAAAAGAACGTTAAACATATCAAAAAACTATCTGTCTATATATGAGATTTTACAACGCTCATACACAAAAATATACATTTCTCTCTCGCTCTACCTCTATCTTAATATATATATGTATATATGTGTGTGTGTGTGTGTGCATGCGTGTGTGCGTGTGTGCGCGTAAAATTTCCGATTTATCTAATAATATATCTGTAAAGGGAAAATATGAATAAAGACAAAGGAAAACTTGTCTTAGACACCGCGTGTCCTCCTCTGATGAAAATTTATCATGGCCAATGCAAGGATCTTATCCCGCAACAAGTATTTATAAACGAAAGTATTGATTTTGCGGCCCGGATTTATTCAAATATCTCCGTCCTTGAGAGAATGACCTTCTTCCCAAGCCAACATAAATGACTGTAAAAATGTTTAAAAGATATAACAATACATGATTTTGCATAATTTTTATATCAACAAACAATATTTATAAAAGTGGTATGACAAATTGGTAAAAAGTTCAGGAATTACCAGAATAAATACATTGGAGAAACCTCAAGATGATTGAAAAAAGTCATTATAAACACAAAAGGAACTTTTTAAATAACAACACACAAGCGCTTTGGTTATTCACCATAACAAAGCTGAACGCAATTTTGATATAGGGGATGCTACTTTGATAAAAAGAGAAAATAATCCACCGAGACGAAAATGTCTGGAAAGTGCATTCATCGATATTTCAACTACGGTAAATTTGTGTCCAGGCTCTGAATATGTCACAGTTCTTGGTAGATTTTATATTGTCACAGTGTGGGATAATCAGGAACAAAGGTGATAGTGATAATAAGAAAAGAGAAAAGAATTTGCCTAAATTGAAAAAAATATTCTTTCAAAAAAAAAATGTTTTTAAACTTTTGAAACTACCAGCGTCTCTCGCTCCGTGCGCATGTGTAGACGTGGAAACGTCGACAAAGCCCAATCCGATGAAATCCTAACGGTCACCAGAAGTTTTTTTTTCAATTTGTTGTACTGTATATATATATATATATATATATATATATATATATATATATATATATATATATATATATATATATATGTATATATATATACATATATGTGTGTGTGTGTGTGTGTATGCATGATTAACGCGTAAATTGATCCTAAAATAAAATATTATACATATTAATTACATTATTTTAAAAAATTAACAAAAAGATCTTTTGTGACGTATATTGGCCATTTTTGAAAATTTTCCATACAAGGAGAATGAAGTCTTGTTTTATAAATTGAAATTTTAAATAAAATCGTTCATTACCATCATTGTTTACTACCTGACGAGTCGTTGTTTATCAAACGTCGAAACAAATATACACTTTTGTAGTAGTAACTTCCATGTTCGAATGTAACAGTGTATAATATATATATATATATATATATATATATATATATAAATATATATATGTGTGTGTGTGTGTGTGTGTGTGTGTGTGTGTGTTTCTTTAGATGTGTACATAAATATGTTTTCGGGTAAATGTTGACATAAAACGGAAATCGTTTTGAGATACATTCATTAATATTAGCAACTGAATAGCTTTCTCGCCTTGATAAAATCAATTTATTCAATTCACCTCGATGTGAACGTCATTAGTTTGGAAGGATTTGTTTATAAACAATGAAGCTTTTTACATCGAAGCCCTTAGGATTAGCCCACACTCATTTCCTACATGTATGAAAATAGCTAGCGATGTCCGGATTAAAAAGATTGTTTTCTTTTTATTCATAGCAATTATTAAACAAAAGATTTATTACAAACATTATTAGATCAATTTAATAAGATCAATTTAAAATGACTTTAATAAGATCAATTTAAAATGAGATTTAAACGATATATATTACAATGTTATGATTATAATCAATAAAGCGAAATCTCTTACCCTGATTGTTCTTTTTTACATTTTTCACTTCATATTTAATCTAACATATTTTTGTTTTAATATACTTTCTTTCTTATCTCCTATTTGGAACTTTATTTGATTTGAATAGCTACACATTCTTCGCTTTTCAGAATATATGGCTTAAAATACACAATTTCCCTGTTATAGCCCATCATCAGAAGCAAGAAAACTAGAACTAACTGAGAAAAAATACTATAATTTTTCAGTTCAGTGCCATGAAGTTGTTTAAAATTAGCTATGATATCCCTTCCACTATTTCTCCAAAAAGATGTTGTCAGTGTTTCACTCCTGTACCTTCTGAACATTTATTTCTTCGAGTGTATGTCATTGTAGCACATCAAGAAATAAAGAGATCGCACAGGGTTTATTCCTTATATATATTGTATAATGCTAATTCTGTTAATATTCTCTGTGGTGCATTCAGCAATTTACGTCTTAATACTACTAATGTGGTGTCTGGATCCGCACTCGCTCTGAGAATGAGGATCTGATTTCGTATATTTGCTTGTGTTTGTAACAAAAAGCTAACAAAAATATTATATCAATCATGAGAAAAAAAATTAAATTGTCGCATTAAATAGTTCTATTCAAAAATAACATTATCTATTTTTATACAGAAATAACATTTTCTATATGAGATGACAAATTGTCAACATATATTCGGTTTAGTCAATGTATTGTTCTCATCTTTGATAATCGTAGATGTTAGATCCGACGTTTCACTCCAGTACCTTCTGACCATCATCAGGTTTCCATGATTTTATCCGTATGGGATAGCTTACGCTTTGATTATAGTAATAATTTTATCTTTATCATGTCCGTTGTTGTTCAGTCCTGCTAAACCAGTGCATCTTATTTGATAGCGTCATGCAGGGATTGAACCCACGAACCAACTGTTTTCTCAAAATGAGCTTATCATCATTTTACATGCATTATTCTTTTCTGCCAAAACGATACATTCATTCATCTCTTTATTTTTATTGTGAACGTTACGAAAATTGATTGCATAAAAGATTGTTTTTTTTTTATTTTGTAAATTGTAAACAGATATGTGGTAAGAGAGACAGAGGAAAGCAACGCACAACCGACCTGGCGTGTTTGGGTGAATGGATGGCAGAGCAGGTTATGAGATAGATGGCAGAAAAACAAAAAAAATATTAAGAGCTATAAAGGACAGGAAATTGTGGAGAGATATGATTGCCAACGTCTTCAACAAATTCGGTACACAGAAGATGTTAAAAAAATACTTGACATAATACTCGTGATTATTAGAGGTTCATTAAAGTGGAAATAATGGTAATTTTAAACCAAGTAGAAGTTAGCTTAAGTACCAAGGGTTTGTAACCGACTAAGACTTGATTCGGCATATACCCGTCAAAAATGACGGGTACTCTACTTGTATAAATAATCTTAATAAATTATGTGATAATTAAAGACAAATTGTTTAAAAATGTTAACTTGTTAACGTTTTTTTAAATGTGCAACTGAGATTAAGACAGCATTCCACCGCTGTGTTAATTTCTTTGAAATAGCTCGTAATTGTCGATTTATCCAGCTTAAAATCACTCCCAAGGAAGGCAATTAATCCACCAAAGTGAAATCACTACCAAAGAAGGCAATAAAGCCAGTAAAACGCAAGAATTACACAGTTTGAAAGAATATGATCAAAAGAAATAGATTGTTAAGAAGATAGAACAGAAAAAGAACAGGAATTATGAAGACAGAAGATAACGGTTGGTATCGCATTTAAATTCTTGAAGATTCAAGTTGACTGGAAAGCAAGAAGCCGGAACAGATTTCTGAAAGCAAGAAGTGCAATAGAAGAAAGTTTTGCACTGAACTTACCGATGAAACCAACAATTTCAGCTGTAATATTATCAGACATAACTGCCAATCTAGTACTGCATTTAAATTCGTAAATTATAGGTACCAAAGAGGGAAATTCATCAGAACACTTATCATGAAAATATTTATAGAAAAGTCACCGGGAATCTATATTACGGCGGTAAGAAAGTGATTGAAGCCGAGATGACAGGTCAGGACCGATAAAATTTCATTTTTCTTTTTTTTTTACGTTAGTAAGAATCTCTAAATATATTGCAGAAACACCAGACCAGATGTGACAGTACTATTCAATGCATGGACGGATGGTAGTCTTATAAATGGTTAAGAGAGATTCTGGCGAGAGCAATTGTCTAGCAAGACACAGTGAACCAATTTGAAATCACAATAAAGTGTCGAAGAAAGCCGAGCCAAAAAGTAGCTCTATTTCTTTTTCTTTTAATGAAGTTAATCCACCTTTACTGTTTGCGTTAAGATTATGAATGTGGTTCTTGCTCAAAGGCTTTCAAAACCAAACAAACAAAACCGCCCATCCGTCCATCTGGCAAAAGAGATTTTTTTCCCGCTGCGAGATAGACGTGTATCTCATTAGTATGTAAGGAACGGCAGTCTGGGTATGCCCTGGGAAAGAAGGCTAATACGTTGAGTAATTCTGTAGTGAGTTCAATACTACCAAGGGTATTCTCACTTCTGACATTGTACTAGACTAAATAAAGATCATTAAATAGCTAAACTCACCTAGTCTCAATGGTTATAGAGAGAGCTTTTGAAGAATATTACTACTGCATGTAAGTTCGCTCTTTTGTGTGTACCAAGATTTTGCATACAGATCTTAAATGTTCACCTAACACAAATTTCCTCTTTCTTTATGTGTACCATTGGCAACCGAATATAAGCTTACAGGAAAATAAAGTTGAGGTTTCTATAATGAGGAAGAAAGGCTTGGAAAATCAGATACTCACAGAACATATAAGGGCAAGAGGGACAGAGGAAAATAACGCATAACACAATTAGGTTGAGTAAATGGATAGCGGAATAGAGTTTAGGAGAAATAACAGAAAGAAAACGTTTATTAAGCACTAAAAGGGGCAGGAAGATTTGGAAAGTCATGATCGCCTACGATATATACAGGGGTTAGACAAAATATTCTGAACATTAGCTTAAACATTTATTTATCAACTAATAGAGCGTTGGACCTCCATTAGGCTCTAATTATTCTAATTATTTTATCTGAAGATATATAATAACTTTATTAGTACATTTTATAGGCCAGCCACAATTTACCAGCTATTTAGTGCAAGGCAGAATAATGATTTCCTGTACACCAAGTACTAATATCAGCATTAATGTAGCCATTGCTACACTTAAACTGAATGTAAGTATGGGAAGATCCGATACACGACCGTATTAAACAAAATATTTAATAAGACAAATACTACTTGAATACAAATATTAAAATGATATACGAATGTCCCTAAACAAATGCTTGTCCAGTTCGAATAATGAGAATGATGGATAGAAAAATGAAAAGAAATAAATAAATATACCTGCTTTAGGTTCTTTGACGACTGTCGTTAGCAAGGTAAATCAAAATGGCTTTTCCCTCTACGTTAGGATGTGGACATGTTGTCCATTTGTTACGTATGTGGACGGCCAGGTGGTTAGGAAGGTAGCAGAAAAAAGGAAGTAGAATTCTCTTCTCTAAAGGCGCTGAACTCCCATGCGATCAACTTAAGGGAAAACAACTGTTGTCTCCCTACAACTTAATTAAGTGGAAAAGCAAGGTAAAGAATTTAAGTGCCGAGCAGTTAACTTTTATGTCGGTTTTCTGTTTACAGATACCCGGATTAGACGGAATTGAAAAAAATGCTATTTTTGCAAGGTGTTCACATTATTTTGTCTAACCCATATATATATATATATATATATATATATATATATATATATATATATATATATATAATGACAAAGAAAAAAATTCCTTCTTTAGCAAAACGTTTTATCCCGGAGCTACTATGTAAGGATTTTATTTTGCAACATCTATTTATAAACGAAAGTACAGTAGAGAAAATAATGGTTAATTTTACAAAGTGTTACTTTTCAGAATGCACTAAAACATTCTTAAAGCTAAAGTGCATGAAGGTAAACTATGGAAGACGGTAAGTGATTTAATTTAACGACTAAGAGACGAAAGTGACTAAATGAGTTATTGCTATTGTTGAATTCATATTTCTTTATATATACAGGGTCTACGCTAAAAGTTTACATCATTTTAAAAGCAATTATCTTGAAAACTACTAAGTCTAGCTAAATGAAATTGAACAGTTTAGGTGTTGAACACAATAAGTTTATTATGGGACGGATTTCATAAATGTTCACTATGTGCACCGCCTGTGACACACGTCAAGTCGGTAGTTAAGCTGTTGCCAAACACGCTGTAGCATGTATCCGGTAACATTATCCTGTGCGGAAGTGATTCTCTGCTTGAGTTCTTCAATGCTAGCAGGAAGAGGGGGAACGTATCCCAGTCCCTTCACATATACCCATAAAAAGAAATCACACGGTGACAGGTCCGTTAACAGCGGCGACCATTCCATCAGAAACTGTCCTCATCTCCACCACGCCCGATCCCTCTCTCTAGCAGATTCCCATTGAGACAATAAAAATAAATCGTTAAATATAAAATATTGATTAATTTCTATACTATCATTGAAAATTTATGGTTATTTAAAAAAGAATTGCCACACTTATTGGCCTTTGAAATGATGTAACATTTTTGGGGGTACCTTGTTTATATATATATATATATATATATATATATATATATATATATATGTATATATATATATATATATATATTTATTTATTTATTTATTATAATTTTATCATATAGACAAAACCATTATGCTCACAACAAAGATGCAACTTGGTTTCAGTGCATTTTAACTGCACATCTACGGGTGAGGGTCGAAAATGGTTATGAACGATCCCCATTTTCGACCCTCACCCGTAGATGTGCAGTTAAAATGCACTGAAACTAAGTTGCATCTTTGTAGTGAGTAAAATGGTTTTGTCTATATGATAAAATTATAATAAATAAATAATTATCGCTCTACTACCTGTATCGAGCTCTTTTTTTAATTCACGCTGCGAACGTTGGAATTTATATATTACTTTCGTTCTCATGAATTAAGAAATGAACTTGGAATTTTTAAGAATATTTATTTCGAGTAACTGTACCGATTTCACAGTTCTATGATTTTCAGAAGTTTGAGTTGGAGAGACGTGTGGCTATACCATGATCTGTTTCGCATCTGACTGGATTTGGAGAATTCGTTCCTTTTCCTGAAGCAGAAAGCTGACTCCTATTGCTATATGTTTAAAACGCAAATGGCAGTGTGTGCTGGAAATTTTCCTTAAAGAACAAGACCCGATTCGAAACGACAAATACCGAGAGTACTATGAACATGCGAGCTACAGTGAATTCTTAACGAAGATTAGAACAAAAGCACCAACTGATTATAGGATTGGCTTGTCAATTTATATTCCAGCTGAAGTCGTTGCATTCGCTTTCGCACAAATTCACTTAGAAATATAAGAATCCATCTCCTTCCAACCAACCCTACGGCTATCGAGTTCTGGTTGTCAAAGAATCTAGGAGTTCTTCTGAACCTTTTCTTTCCACCAAAATTGAAATCGCCATCTTCTGTCTGCTTGAATCCCTTTTTTCTCCTTTCCTAAATCCTCCCTATTCTCAGTCTTCTCTTTCACCTTCTCTACCTGAAGCCTCCTCACTGTGTACTCGTGGCATTCCCACCTTACTTGGGATTAAATGATTAAAAAATGCATATAAAATGTGACTTTTCCAAAGGTTTCAATGGTTTTACTGCGCAGTGTAAGAGCCCATGGTGTACCCTCACCTCAGAGGAATGTATGGCGCACCCATGAAGATCGGAATCGCTAATCAGGCCCAGTTAATCGAGTGAGCCAAGCTTCTTCACCATTACAACACTGCAAAATGCCCTTTATGTCAGTATAACGATTTACTAAGTATAGCTCAGCTGTGGCAAAAGGCCGAAGTTATGGAGCACCCACTTACTACTCAGTTGTAAATAAACCAGGGAGACAAGCTTGCTAACTCTTACAGCACACCAAAGTTTCCACGTCAGAATATATCTGGAAGTATTATTGCTGAGGCTGTTTTATACACTTGGTGTAAATTAGATTAGTTCAGGTTATAAAATTCGGTATAGATAGACTGGGTCATAATGTACCCATATAAGCTCTAATATACACCTCTACCTTTCCAGTGTAATAAAATAGGTATTATTTCCCCACATCTAAAGAACTTATTCTACGTCTGAGTGGTGAGTTTGAAACACATTCGGTGCTGCTTAATTGCAGCCTTGTTCCACAGCGAAGCTTAATAAATCACAACAGGCATCAATTTTTTTTCCAATTCTTTCGTTTGTGCATTTTACTAAAGGGGTGATCCTTATGACTTCATTATTGAAGATACAATTTGACGATCTTCCCTCAATGTTTCTGATTTATTCAGTTCGGGAGAGACGCCGATATGACGTTGAAAAACCAATTCTCTTATGAAAGCTAAACGCCTGGACAGTACGTAGATGAGCGACGGCTTGCGAATACAAGGTGTTGTAAGCTTGGATGTGCTGGTGGAATAGATAACGGCTTGGAACTGAAAATCGGAGAGCGAAATTCTAATTCCATTTGGGTTCGTTTTATTCACTTACCCGTAAATACTTTTGGCAAAGGTATGCATTCGAATATTCCCTCCCCCAACTATGGACTTGCATCAGTAAATCATTACTATCTCCAAAAATAAGAATAAAAATTCTTACAATAAAAATATTTTCTGGTGTTAAATAAACTGCAAAAGCTTGATAAGCCGTAAAAAAAAAGCAAATCAATCTATAGTTCTGCTGTTTGAGAAATTATATATTCCAGAATTAAGAACATTTGCTCAAAATTCTATCTATGGCTTCGGTAATGCCTACAGATGTGAAGACTTATTATATATCTACGGCTTCGAAAAGATCTACAGATGTTAAGAAATATATATCTACGGCTTGGAAAATATCTACAGGTGTAAAGAAATAGTATATATCTACGGCTTCGAAAAAACCTATAGATGTGAAGAAATATCGACGGCTTCGAAAAAACCTATAGATGTGAAGAAATATAATATCTGCGGCTTCGAAAAGACCAACAGATGTGAAGAAATATTATATCTACGGCTTTGAAAAACCTACAGATGTAAATAAATATTCTTAACTATGCAATTAGTAAAAATCAAAATGAAATTGCGATTTTCTGATCAAAATTTAGATAATTCTCTACTGTTTTTTTTGGTGATCATTACTTTAACAGCTTGTCGAAATCAAACTCAAAGTCGCGAAATGATCGTTTTATTTTTTATATAAAGCGATAAATTTAATAAAAATAATAAAATATTTATATAAACGTCTTTATAAGAGTTACGATGGACACAACATTTACATCGCGCCATTGAATTCGTTGTAACGGAAATAGACACATCAGATGTATAAGTTTGACTATCTCTATCAGAAATAACTCTGTCCGCGGTTCAGAATGTTTTCTAGATTCCATTTCTAATACCTTTACACTTGTGATGATTTCGCCACGAATACGGCGGCTTTCTGACCAAAGAAACTCTGTACATAACTTTATACCTGTGACACGAACAACTCTACTCCACAAGAAAAAAAATATCATACCGAAAATGTGACACTTTTCGATACAAACGTAAGTGACATCTATTTTTGGTTTAGTTAACTTGATTACAAGTCTGCGTAACAGAAGAAAGTAAATTCGAATTAAATTTGTATTCCATTTGAGGATATTATTTGAACGCAAATCAATAACATAATTTTTACATGTTTCTATTTTTTAATATGATGCAATTCCTTAAAAACTGTTCCTTAATGTGGCTGGAAAAATACAGTGAATGGTAATAAAGGCATAAGTGGAAAAAAGAAATAAATGGTAGAAACTTATAAGAATGATTCAGAAGGAAGAGACTATTGTGAATGTGTAGTGATATCAAGGGAATCGGGTTGGTGAACCACTAAGGAAGAAATCAAAGAAAGTATATGTTGATCTACAATAAAAACTAAAGATTTACGCAAAGACTACACAGAAGAAAAAAAAAACCTTGATCAAGTATTACGTGGATTGGTCGCAGCGTAAGATTCTAGTCATTAAATTCTATTTTTAAAGGTTGATAGAAAACGGTGTGCGCATGTCTAAACATATTTTAATTTATTTTAATTGTTTTTCATAAATTTTAAATTTATAAATTTATATTAAAAATGGAGGTAAAACAAATCTACTTTTTTTGCTAATATTAAAAATAAATAAAAGGTTATATATGATATATTAAAATAAAAATAAGATTCATTCAAAACCAACTTTTTTGCCAACAGGGTATATTTCAATACATTTATTTTTTCCCATTTCTTTCACTCATGCTATTTTTTCCTATTTTTCCAAATGTGTCATATTTTCATGTTTTTTTTTTCACCTGTGTTATTTTTACCGGTGCCATTTTAACGTGCCATTACTACCTGTGCCATTTATACAGAAATTCGGCAAAATCTATACGGCGTAACTTGCCATACTGTTGCACAAGAGTTAAATAAATCAGAAAGAGATGATTTCCTTTCCAGGATATTTCTTGAGTAATCTTCCTTGTTTATAGGAACGGATCAAAAACGTCCCGCATACTTTTACAAAAGTAGATTTTATATATAATTATTTTATAGAGTTTAACTCGAGTTTTTGATAACAAAATTAATCGAAAACGTCTACAAGTAACATTAGGATATACCCAGTTTTTTTCCATCGTCTGTTACGACACTAACTATATAATTCTCATGCCTAGTGCATTTTGATGCAACTCACACCTTCGGCAATCTATTTTGCTGACGGCCGTGAATTCTATCTTAATAGTAATTTCTTATGTTTCCTTTATTAGCTTGTCTTCATAAGCTGCTTACTTTCTGGAAGGCAACCTTCCGTCACCATATACGCCTCCGAAATATCTACGTCATATTTTTCATCTTCTTTATGACGCGTCACTTAATACGTAGGCCGTGTTTTTTTCTTTTCTTTTTTTTTTAATGACAACCATACATTCTACCTTCTTACAATTAATTACTTTTAAAAGGGGTAAGTCGTTGATTTGGGATGCGAACTGTGCGGATACATTTTCGGACGGTAATTTGATCAGGTCCGCGGTTGAGCCGGGGTTCGTCGCCGGAGACGCAGAGATAAAAAAAAATAGCTAAATATTCTCCTCTTGCTGATAGATTTTTTTTTATTCCTGTGGCAGTGGAGACTTCAGGGGTTATTGGCCCTCGTTCGATGGTGTTCCTTCGGAGGATTGGCGCGATTGCGTCTCGATTAAGGAACGAGCCTCGCGAAACGGAGTGGCTCTTGCAGCGTGTCTCACTGGCGACGGTTCGAGGTAATGCTTTCTCCATCATAGCGGCTGGCAGAGGATAGAAAAAATTGTTTATAGTTACGTTGTTCTGGAATTGTTATCATTGGTCGACTGAACTTGCTTTGTGTCAATGACTTTTGTTTTGTTTAGTTACTTTGTTCAATAAATATATCTATCCAAAAAAAAATAAATAAAAAAAATTAATGGTTTGTATTTCTTTCTTTCTTTTCATTTACTGTCTTGCCTAATTGGAGACCTGTATTTCTTTTGGCTAGCCTGAATACGCATGTACTTGTAGTAGTAATTATCCCACTCCATTAACATGAGCATGGCTCATGTGTATTCTATCCCAAGGTTAGGAGTCTTTAGGCCATGTATGTGTTTTGGTCTGTCTGAAATTTCTTATTTCAATCCACGTTTTACGCCAATTTATGTATTCTTCTACATCTGTTAGAATAGCCTGGCCACCACGCCACTAGCCTTAATCTCTTTTGCTGAGACGTTATTCCGCAGTGTAAGTTACCAAATATGAAAATAATTTAAATCTACAAAATGTAATAAAATTGTTTTCGGAAAGACATTTAAAACGTACACAGTAATTTTCATAGGTTAAAGTGTTCACTACGTGTTTTTGTTTGGTTGGCTGATTTGATTTGATTTAAGAAAGAAAGAAGACTAGAGAAAGGAAGAAAAAGGAAAGAAAAGAAAGAAATAACGAACAAAGAAAAATGTGTATAGAAAGAAAGAAAGAAAGAAAGAAAGAAAGAACGAAAGAAAGAAATAAGTAAAAAAGAAAGATATATAATGAAAAGAAAGTCGTTATGTTGGTTGATTTAATCTAGCCGAATATAAACATCTAAGAGTTATTTAATGCCAAAATCTAACTATTTTGATTTTTTTTTGTCAATTTTTTGATTTTTTGATTTTGTAAAACATGTTCTATTTATATTCGTATATCCCATGTTTATATATATTCCTGTACCGGGTTGATTTTAAGTTTTCCAACACATAGCTCCACAACTAGGACTCTTTTTTTTTACGGACAACTATGCATCCTGTGGTGGTGAGATATTAATAAGAAGACTGTTCACGTGTAGAAGTTAGGGCAGTTTAAACCACGGAAGAGTTTCGTTTAAACCATGGAAGACTGGTTTAAACCATGGAAGTGTTTGGTTTAAATTGACAATAGTGAGAAATATTTGAAAAGCATGAGAGTAAACTCTAAACAATGTTCAGTATAAAAACTAGAAACACAGCCAAGCATTTCAAAAATATTGGAAATAAAACAAAAAAAATATCTACAAATCGAGAGTAAACTGAACAAAGAGACAATTTCCGATGCACGAAGCTTACATTGATTATATTCGACATGAAATTAATTCCGTTTTGCGTCCTATTCGCCATAGTAACAAAGAACACATTTTATATCATTAAAATAATCGGGTAATATCTACATAATAAGTGGACGTTGCATGAGAAATAGATGTTGAAACTGCAACTATGTATAAAAAAGCAGCTCATTTTATATAATGCATAATAAATGTATGTGCAATTGATACAGAGGAGAAACTGAAACATCAACTGAAATTGCGCTTGTAAAATCTCTTAAAAAATATTATGAACTTACAGCAAAACAAGAATGACTTGATATATCAAAGCTTCCGTCAAATAGTCAAATAAGGCAAGTGCATATATATTATGAATAATTAAGGGTGGTTACCTCTTGTTTTTTTTAATCTCCTCCTGTTTTGTTACTCTCCTCTTTGTGAGAGCTATTTCTGTTTACTGGGACTATAAAAAGTCACTATACGCGAACCTTGTATTCTTAGTTGAATAAAGCTTTCTTAAAGCATACACCTGCTTACTTTTGTCATTACATATATGTAAACAGACGAACAAACGAAAAAGAAAAACAAGCACTTGAAATGGAGTGTTCAGCATTCACTCTTTGAAAGCACGTGAATTTACTGTCTGGTGAATCACATGTAGGTGTAAACCAGCAGAGAGCTATGATAAAATAAATTGTAAAACGACGAAGCCCATGATGGAAGGATAGGTAAAGCAAGAAGCCAGAAGAGTGTTACTCAAGTGAGAAATGCGAGAGAAGAGATTATTAGAAGAGAATTTACGGTTGCATTTATCAATTTCAACAGTAAAACGCTGAGGCCGATTTGTCAATCTATTAGCACGCTTAAATTCATGCGGTCAACGCACCAAAGACGAAAGCTCATCAGGACAATTGCTATGAAAATATGTGTATAAAGTACTGAGGTCAGCCTCATCATGGCGGTGGGAAACTGAGTGAAGTCGAGTTGCCAGGACAGGATCGATTAAATGACAAATTCTTCTTTGAATTTTATCAATAATCTCTAGATATATAGAAGAAGCAACAGTGTATGTCCAAATGTTTATGTAATGGGGTTTTATATGTTCCCTGGGAATATGTGGTATTTTGGTAAATGTTGTATTGGGTGTAGAAAGATGGAATATCCATCTATCCACGGATTGAAAATAAATGTCGCAGATTTCTATCATAATATATTAATCATTACAATCCCGGTTTTTACCAATTGTCTTCCCAATTTGGAATAACCATATTTTCACGGATTGAAAATAAAGGTCCGTAAAATTCCATTTACATATTAATCCTTACAATAACAATTTTTCTCAAATTTTTCACAATTTAGTATAGCCATTTCTTTACGGATTGAAATTAAATATCGCAGACTTCTTGCTTACTTATTAATCCTTACAATCCCGGTTTTTCACAAATTTGCCTTAATTTGGAATAACCATCTACTCCTGGATTGAAAATAACGGTTGGCAGATTTCTAGCTTTCTTATTATTCCTTACATTCATAATTTTTTTTATAAATCTTTCCCAATTTGGAATAACCATCTATTCACGAATTGAAAATAAATGTCCGCAGTATTCCATCTTACAGATTAATCATTATAATTCTAGTTTTTCACGAATTTTTCACAATTTAGTACAGGCATCTATTAACGAATTGAAATTAAAGGTCCGTAGACCTCTAGCTTATATATTAAATTTACAATACCAGTTTTCCACGAATAATTCCCAAATTGGATTTGCCATCTATGCACAAATTGAAATTAAATATTCGAAGATTTCTGGCTTCCATATTAATTCTTACAATCCAAGTTTTTCACATATTTTTCTCAATTGAAAATATCCATACGGATTGTAAATAATTTCTTTTCACATATAATAAAATATATAGAAAAAAATGTATATATAAATAAAATAAAAAAAAAAAATTAATAATTATTTTCACATATTTTTCTCGGTTGAATATAGCCATACATATTGTAAATAAACGCCCGCAGATGTCTAGGGAACATATTAATCCTTACACTCCCAGTTTTTCACAGTTTTTCCCAATCTGGAATAACCATCTATTCATGGAATGAAATTAAAGATCCACAGATTTCTAGCTTATATATTACTACTCACAATCACAGTTTTTCGCACCTTTTTTTCTAATTCAAATTAGCCATCTTTTCCCGTATTGAAAATAAATGTCGTAGAATTCTGGCTTGTATATTAATACTTACAATCCAAGACTTTCACAATTTTTACAAATTTGGAAGAACCATTTATTGACGGATTGAAATTAAATGTCCGCAGGTTGTAAAATAATCAGTAAAATCCAAGTTTTTCATGACTTTTTTCCTAATTGAGATTAGGCATCTGTTTATGCAATCAAAATAAAGGTCTGCACATTTCTATCCTACATATTAATATTTACTACCAAAGTTTTTCATAAGTTATTCTAAATTTGGAATAGCCATTTATCTACAAATTGAAAATAAATGCTGCAGACTTCTCGTTTACATATTAATCCTTACAATCCCAGTTTTTCACATATTTTTCCCAATTTGCAATAGCCATCTATTTACGGATTGAAAATAAATGTCGCTGATTCTAGATTACACATTAATCCTTACAATCCCAGTCTTTGACAAATTTTCTCAATTTGGAATAACCATTTATTCACGTATAGAAATCAAATGTCCGCAGACTTCTAGCTTACATATTAAACCTTACAATGCCAGTTGTTGACAATTTCTTCCCACTTTGATGCAGCCATCACTTCGTGAATTTAAAATAAATGTCCGCAAAATTCCATTTACACATTATTCTTTACAATCACAGTTTTTCACAAATTATACACAGTTTGGAATAACAATCTATTCACGGATTTAAAATAAATATCCGCGGATTTCTAGCTTATATATTAATACTTACACTCAGTGTTTCACAAATTCTAACAAGTTTGGATTATCCATTTCTTCCAGGATTGAAAATAGCTGCCATAGAATTCTAGCTTACATATTAATCATTAGAATTCTAGTTTTACACGATTTATTACCAATTTGGATTAGCCATCAATTCACGGAGTGAAATTATATGTCTGGCCTACATAGCTTATATATTAATCTTTACAATCACAGGTTTTCACAATTTTGAATACACGTATTGAAGATAAATGCCTGCAGAATTCTAGCTTACACATTAAACCTTACGATAGCAGTTTTACACATATTTTTCCCAATTTGATATTGTCATCTATTCAGGGATTGAAATTAAATGTCCGCAGACTTCTTGCTTACATGTTAATCCTGACAAACCAGTTTTTCACACATTTTTTCACACATTTTTTCTTATTTGTTTTTGTCTTTTTTATCTTACATATTAATCCTTACAATGTCTGTTTTTCACAAGTGTTTCACATCTGGTATAGCCATCTTTTCATGGATTGAAAATAAATACTTCTAGCTTACATATCAATCCTTGCGATTCCAAATTTCACATATTTTCCTATTTTGAATTGTAATTTTTTATATATATTTTCCATCATAGACTTGGCTAAATTTCTTTTAACATCCTTCCATTAACCTAAATTTCTACTCTGGGAGCCAAATAACTTAAATTTTAAAATTAATAATTTAAATAGCTATATGTGTTTCAAATAATTGAAAGCTTCTTAGGTTGCAAGTTATTTACACAAGCAAAATCTTATCTGACAATATTGCACGTCAGTTACATTCTTTTTTGACATCATCTTTTCCTACTTCTCCTCACTGTTAAAAACAAAACAAAACAGAAGACACATCGAAAGACGCACGTGTGTATCTGTCCCCAAGGTTAAAAAATAGGAAAAACTGTACAAAAGAAAATGTATGCGGAAAAAAAAAACATCGTGACTATTTTAATTACTATTCCTGTCCCGTTTTCGCTTACGTCATTATTAAAACTGACACTGCGAAGTAGTCGCGTGCGTATCAAGTAATTATATAAGTTTGAAGAGGGGAAAGAAAACTGAAGGGAAAGAGAGTGAGAGAGAGAAGTTAACGGGGCACACTGAGAATTTTCCAAACAGGTCTTATGTAAGCATATTAGAATGCATGAGAGAGAGAGGGGGTGGGAGAAATAGAGAGAGAGTGAGGGAGAAAGAGAGAGCGAGAAAGAGAGGGAGACGGAGGGAGAATGAAGAACGAGAATGGTAGGCGTACAGGCAGTTAGAGATCTGAATAGAAAAAGATAGTGATAGATTTTGATAGACGTTCGTTAAAATATATATATATTTTTTATCTCGCTTTTAAGTCAGTTAAATAACCAGGAGCAAAAAACGACAGTAAGTCGACAATTCAGAATATAGATATATAGATAGATAATGAACAGATTGGGATATATATATATATATATATATATATATATATATATATATATATATATATATATATATATATATATATATATATATATATATATATATATATATATATATATATATGGTGAGAGAGAGAAGTGGATAGAGAGAAAATGAAATATGCTGCTGTCAATTAAATTCTATCTGTTAAATTGTTTTCAAAGATGTTTCACTGGAGAGTCGAGTTCGATCCCTCCCGTTTAAAACGACTAAATGTTGTTGAACAAGGACACAATAGATTTTCTGTTTATACGTTATTTTCATAGATACGAAAAAATTATGGGAAATATGTTGTTGAAAAGCAGTAATTTGAAGCTGCTAACTCGAGTCTTGCTCTATAGTTAAAAGGTATAACACATCAGGCCAAATAATGTTTCCATGTAGGATACAGTTTCGATTCCTGTCAGAGCACACATATATTCTACGAGATTTCTCGGACATACAGGCCGGTAAAGGCAGTTAATACTGTTTATTAAAAACAGAGAATTTACTTAAATATTTGTATCTATAAAAATAAGCTATAAACAGAAAATATATTAAAACAATTGTCGGACTTTCATAATTCACACCGAGTGACGACAAACCATTTCATAATTGAATTTCAATAGCGACTTTAATACTTGCACATCCTCTTTCACTGATATTAGGTTCTTTTACCTACAAAATAGCATACCTTAAAACTATATATATTTCTATCATATATATACATATATATATATATATATATATATATATATATATATATATATATATATATATATATATATATATATATATATATATATATATCTGTGTGACAAAGTAGAAAAGGTTACTTGTGACGCTTTTCGTCCTTCAAGTCTTCATCGGACTAAATTTATTATGTTGGTACAAATTACACATCCACACGAACGAGGAGTACTGGGGATTTTATAATTTTTATTTTATAATTTTTTTCTTTATATATCTAGCCGAATTCATTTAGAGTCTTTTTCTTTCAGTCACTTTTGTTAGTAGGTGTCCCACACTGTGATTATAGAAGATAGGCCAGTCATGGTGAAATGATGTAAGAGACAGGACACAAATTTACTGTAGATGACACTGCGATCAAGTAGATTTAGCTCTTAAAACATTTCAGGTATTCTTATATTATTATATGTAATTCTTATTTATGTTCCTTTATACTGTATTCTCTTGACAGTAAAGCAGAGAAGGGAAGAGACTGAAAATAAAAAGAAAAAATGCCTTTAAAAAAAAACTTTTAAAATGATAGAGTTGCCATTATTATTTTATGACTATTGTTTACTTTTTATCCCAACACGTAGCAATTTTTTTACATTCCCCTGGACTGGAAATAAATACATCATCGCTGGAAAAATTTAAATATTCATCCTGTATCCTTGGAAGCCAATACGAATTAAAGAAAAAAAATATTCATCTGAGAAACCTCATTCTGCCTCCCATCAGCATGGCTGATGCTAACCCCCACAGGCTGATGATAACCTCACTGCGCCTTCTCGGGCTAACATGAAAGAGAAACACTATATTGAATCCACTGCTGGTGTGCTGCTAAGAAATTTGGCTACCTCTTTTGTGATACTCAATCTCTAGAATGTATCTTACGTAATTATAATCCTACCATTCGTCCATGCTTTGAATATTGCTGCCAAATAAGGCCCGGTGCTTTTGTTGTATATTTAAAGAGTTTTGATAAAATCCAAAGAAGAATTAGCAATATTATTTTTTCCGGATCTGGTGTCTCGGTTTCAATTCTTTTCTCACCGATGTAATGTAGTTTCCCTGTGACTATTATACATACTTTAATGGTAATTGTTCCGGTGAACTCTTCGCTATGGTACCTAAACTTGATGAATTTAAGCGCCAATTTACAGATGAGCTGGCTGGGGTTTAACCATAATTTCTGTGCTTTTCGATTTCATGCTTTTCAGCCAAATCTGCTCTTCAAACTTTTAAATGCAATGTCAATGGCTATCCTCTTGATTACTGTTGTATTGTTCTCGCTCATTAATAATGTATCCCTTTTGTTCTTATTCTTCCACACGCTGTAACCCCTTGTGTCTTAGTAGCTTTATCACCTTGCTTGGGATGAAATGATTAAAAAAAGGAAAAAAATACCTTATATTTAGCCAACTGAACCTGCTCAACATCTATCTTTCAAATTTATCCCAAATCCAGGCACTTTTTCCCCCGTTATAACTCCATGATGTACTGTTCTTTGAAACTTATGACTATATATAACAGATGTTTAGATGCGGCATTTGCAATATCTAATTTTGACTTTTATTTTCAACTCAGTTGATAAGAATGCTAGTTGCTGCATGATTAAATATGAATTATGTCTGCTGGTTAATCAGTTAATGATTACTTTAATTTTCATTAATTTAGCTTAATATCAGTTAACTTGTCTCTATCTCTCAATGTATATATATATATATATATATATATATATATATATATATATATATATATATATATATATATGTATATGTATATATATTTTAACATATGCGCAATTAGGATAAAAATCGAAATATTTCAGAAGGTTTATTTCCAATTTTCTAATAATGTAATTGTATAGTACTTATGTAGTTTTAATGCATTTAACATAGAGTTCTAGAAGGCTCCAGAAAATTCTAGAATGTTCCAGAATGTGCGAGAAGACTTCAGAAAGTCATAGTACTACTATACTATATACGATTTTAGAAACACACTTTTCATATAATTAACTATACGCAGATGCATAATAACTAAATATGCATAGAAAAAAGAAAAATGTTTGATTTAATAGAAACAAATCCAATTTATCCATTTTAATGTGTGAAAAACTATTCGTACAATTCAAATTTCAGATTTTAAAAAGTTAATTTGGTTTAACACTCTAGATTATTCCAGTGAGATATTCTAGAATGTCCCAATAAAGTAGTCATTTTAGCTTAAAAATACAAACATAACATTCTATAATTCATATTCGTGCAAGAAGGACATCATCATGGCAAGCGGTAAAGAATTGACAAATTCGCAAAAAGAACTGATTGTTAAGTTCTGGGAGGAAGGTAAAAGTTACAGGAAAATTTCAGACAACCTGAATTTTCCATTTACTACCATTAGTTCATTCATTGCAAGGTATGAAAAACTCAAAACTAATGAAAACCGAAGAACAGGTGCTCAACGGAAGATTTCTTCAAGGTCTTCAAGGAAACATTTAACAAAATTCAATGTTTATTCATCAAGAGTTGTAGGATGATTTGCTTTCATCAGGAATCTGTGTCACTAAACGGACAATAAGCAATGAAATTCATAGGAACAATCTAATGTCACGATACCCTCGAAAATTTCTTCGTGAACATAAGGATGAGCAAAAATCGTATTAGGAAAGAGTATTATGGGCAGAGTAAATTATAATTGAGTTGTTAGGACGAAATTCTAGAATTCATGTATGGAGGAAAGTTGGCGATGCCTTCAAACAAAAGAACACAGTTCCGACAGTGAAATTTGGTGGTAGCAGTATCAGTGTTTGGGAATGTTTTTATGCAAAATGTACTGGTAACATATAAGTAATAGATGGTAGAATGAATGCCACGGCATATGAAAATATTTTGGAAGGAAATTTAATGATTTCGGTTGAAATGTTGAACTTCTTCCTGATTGGATCATCCAACAAGATAATGATCCTAAGCTCGCTGCAAATCTACGAAAAAATGACTTACTGAACATAATGTAAATATCCTGAAATGGCCAAGTCAGTCCCCAGATTTAATCCAATCGAGAATCTGTGGCGTTATTTGAAAATTCAAATCGAGTCGAGAGCTCCAAAAAACATCCCAAATGTGAATACGATATGCGAAAAAGAATGGAACAAATTACCAACTAAAATTTGCAAATCATTGAGAACTGCAAGAAGAGGTTGGTTCCTGTAGAAGGGAATAATGTCTATGCTTCAAAATATTAAATGGAGATTATATATTTTTTATACTTTTTACGCCCATTAAAATGGATAAATGGGATTTATTTCTATTAAATCAAAATCTTTCTCTTTTCTATGCATATTTAGTTGTTATGCATCTGTGTACAGCTAATTATATGAAAAATATGTTTATTCATTAGCTGGAAATACAATAAATGAAAATTTTGTATGTGTATGAATATTTGTTTTCTCCAACTACATATATATATATATATATATATATATATATATATATATATATATATATATATATATATATAATCTTAGACTGTTTATCTATCTATCTATCTATCTATCTATCTATCTATCTCTCTCTCTCTCTATATATATATATATATCTTACTTATTCTCTCTCCCACGTAATGCGCTAGTAGCATTTTCTTTCTCTTTTTCTGTATATGGAACCCGCGACCTAACGTGCATCATTCGAAGATTCACAGGAAAACAACTCAAAAAACGTTTGCTTTTTTGCCCATTTTAATTTCACTTTTACATTGTATTTAAGACAGCTCTATTCTTCTTGATACAGTATCTATTTTACAAAAACTTTTAACCTAGTAACGCTCCGCGAAGATTGTGCTGCATGAGTTTTTGAACATCGCTAGCCAATCTTCTCTGCCTCCAATGGCATTGGTCTTTAGCCAGATATAGTTAAACTTTTACAGATGATTCTTATTCATTCAAGCACTTTCGCTGGCAAATGGGTCTCAAGAACTAACAGTCTCATGTGATTATATTGTCTCATGGAAAAATACTTCTAAATACGAAAATATAGAAGAAGGGCTAAACGTTCCTGGCCGATGAAATAGCTGATTGATTTTGTTTAGCGACATACCAACTGCTTAAATAAATGCCTAAATCTAAATATTTTGAACACAATTTTATTGTTTCAACTAAATATATTTTGAACGTAATTGTATGCCTTCAACAATAGATAAAATGTATTGTTAGCCATTTTGCTATAATATTTATTGTTGGTAATTCAATTATAAAATAAATTGCTGGTCATTTTATTACAAAATAGGCATCGTTGCTAATTTTCTTTTATATAAAATCTATTTCTGATATTTATTACTATAAAAATGATTTTTATACTGTCATAGTGTTTTGTTTTTTGTTTGGGGTTCATTATTTACCCGTATCTGGGGCCCAAACACGTGCTATAACGCCGGGTCAGGGTAGCCCTAGGAACAACAGTAATTAATAGGTGGTCTCCCACTGCTCAAAACTTGCAATTTCCCGATCAAAGATCTTGCTGTCGGATATAGTTTATCGTCATACCCAAAACTGGTATATCACAATATCGTGGTTATATCACAACGAAGGTAGACATTCCAAAGTAAAACAGTCAGCCACTGAGAGCCGGGGAGTAGAATATATTGAAACGTCGTTATAAATTGTAAAAAATGATGATGCTTGAATTTTCCCATCCCATTTCAGCCGATCTATTCTACGTCCTTCTTTAGGATCATTATACTCATGGAATGTTATGATCTCTTTTTCTAGTACTACAAAAGAAAACATGACAAACTGTACCTTCAGAACGTTGAAAGCAACACTTTTAAATATATGCTTTTCCGTTTTTGTTCGTGGCTTACTTATCAATGATTGCAAATATAATAACGCGAGTACTCGGATAAAAATAAAAAATGACATTACATAAAATAATTACACGTGGATAATAATCCAATGTCATTTTGAAATGTGATGTATTTAAAACAGATGTTTTGGTTGGGTGGTTGTATTTGTTTAGTGGTATATCAACCTAATGAACATCCTGATGCCATCAGTATATATCCCAAGCTGAGATGGCCTCAGCTTGGGATATATGCTGATGACACAACCATTTACTCATGTCTTGATAGTAAGGCAGGTCAGTCCGACAAGTTCAAAATCACAGTTGACGTCCAAAAGGACCTCGAGTCTGTAGTTAACTGTGTCAAAAGATGGTTTGTTTATTTTAACGCCTCTAAAGCTGAACTGCTCTACCTTAATCATCTGAGAGAGCCCTGTCTGAACATGACTGATGCTATACTCTAGTTAAGTGACTCGCTGCGCCTTCTCGGGATAAAGTTCTCAGCTGACATGAAAAGGAAAAACTATATTGCTCAAATTGCTAAATCAGATGCTAAGAACTTTAACTCACTGAGTCGTGCGAGACAACTTTTCTCTTCAGAATGTATCATACATATCAATTTCTGACATTCTTTCATGCTTAGAATATTGCTGTTATATATCGTTCGGTGTCGATGCTGTTTACCTTGAGGTCCTTGATGAATTCCAAAGTAGAATGGGCAGGATTATCAGTCCTGATCTTGCGGGTCGGCTTCAGTCACTTTCCCACCGCTTTAAGGTTGCCTCTCCGAATCATTTCTATAAAAACTTTCTCGGCAATTGTTCGGATGAGTTCTTCGCCAATGTACCTAGAAATTTTGAATTTAAGCTCAGTACTCGACTGGTGAGCTGGATAGATGTACCCGTAAATTCGAAGCTAACAGTTTTTTTTCTCGTACTTTTCGTTTGTGGAACTCCCTTCCGACTTCATGCTTTCCAGTCAACTTTAATCTGGAAAAATTAAACTACAATGTCAATCGCTATCTACTGTCATCCTGAATAGTCTTTTCCCTTCCCGATCATTATTAATGTTTCTGTTCCTAATTATGCCACACCCAATTAATCCCTTGTGTCTTAGTGGCTTTACTTTCTTGCTTGGGGTGGAACCGATTAATTTTTTTTCTTTTTTGGTGATAATAATTATTTTAGTGAGAAAAGTCTTACTAATTAACCATAGCTTGAGGGCGAAAGTTGGATGCATACCTTTCTCAAGGTTATTTGCGTGTAAGTGAATATAACGAACCAACTGGAATTTGAACTCGGCACTCCAATTAACATTTTATTATCCATTACACAACCCTCACATACAAGCTTAAATCACCAGGTATTCCCAACTGGTTACCTATCTAGGTACTGACCAGGCTTGACTGTGCTTAACTTTTAACATGATGTAGACGTTAACCTAAATCTATCTTTTCCTCTCGTTTTGAAAAATTCCAGCAGCATGTGGCACATGGCAGTCAATCGATTATTTTTTGATCATATCGGCGGCACGGAAGGACTGATGTGTTACTCTCTCGTCTGCCTTCCCGGACGCCAAAGCAAAAACAACGATAAGAGTGACGGAGATTAAACGTGTATTTATCAACTGAAATAGATTATTGATAAAAGACACAAAAACAACATATAACACAGAATTTTCTTCGAGATAATATAAATATATATATATATATATATATATATATATATATATATATATATATAAAGAAAGATCAGTAAGATATATAATCCGGTGTTCTTATAGATATTTTTATTTTTACAAAATAGTGATTAATGTAAATTTACAGAGATTTAATATTATGAATTAACTGATTTAAAATATGTTTATTTTCGCTACATATTAATAACCATGTTTCAAAAATGGAAGCTAAAAGCTTCGAATTTAATTTTGTAATTAAATTAAAAACATTAGTTCCACTTCATCCTCATGCGAATTTTTGCTTAAGGATCAAATGGAACTAATGTTTTTAAATGGAACTAATGTTTTAATTTAATTACAAAATTAAATTCGAAGCTTTTAGCTTCCATTTTTGAAACATGGTTATTACTTTGTAGCGAAAGAAAACATATTTTAAATCAGTTAATTTATAATATATATATATATATATATATATATATATATATATATGGGCATCTATCCCTCTTGCATGCATTGTTTTTAATATGATGGGCGAAGAATATCTTGGGATATTTTATTTAATCTGTCTTTTGTCTCGACAAGTAAATATAAACTGTTAATTTATATATATATATATATATATATATATATATATATATATATATATATATGAAGAAATATAGTTTTAAGGTGTGCTATATTTATAGGATAAAGTTCTCAATATCAGAGATAGAGCGTATGTAACACTCACAGGCGAGAGGCTGTTTCATGCTAAATGCAATCGTCAGGCCGTGCATATATATATATATATATATATATATATATATATATATATATATATATATATATATAAAAAGAAGATTCATTAGAAATAATCGTTTTGATGCATACTTGATGCCTACATATACCGAGACTTCATAGGGGCAGTCGGGATGCAGTGTGATCTGTCAGTTCGGACGGACACTTCTATCTGCTGACTAATAACACTCTTATTTTGCATATATATTCTGTTATTTCAATACACTTGTTCAACCTAACTTCTTCCCGTGTCTTTCTTTTTATATATATATATATATATATATATATATATATATATATATATATATATATATATATATATATATATATATTAAATCTAGCAATACGAGTTCAATTCTTGACAAAGAACTCTCTTAGGCACTTCTATATCGACTATGTTATTTTCTGCCAAGTTTAAAACTCGCCAAAATTGAGTTCATTTATTCGAACATCTCTTGGAATGCCGTTGCTTCGTTCCAATAATGTAGATAAATGCTTTCTTTAATAATGTATTTATATCTGGAGCGTAACGGGGCACGTATCGTTTTAAACTTATGGGATAAAAATAATGTATAAACATAAATATTACGCACACACAGTTCAGTTGTTTGAGCCACACTTTTGATGATAATGATTCTTTTCATTAATATAGATAATGTTTATTTTTCTTGCTGTAGAATTTTTATATCTGAAGAATGGTGGCGAATGAATCGGTCAAAATATTATGGAAAGAAAAAAACATGACATATGGGAAATCTCTAAACAAGTAGATAACGCAAAGACATTTGAAACAACATTTGTCCGGAAGACATTTGGAATAACATTTGCCCGGAAGACTTTTGAAATGACAATTATCCAGAAAACATTTGAAATGATATTTGTTCGGAAGACATTTGAGATGATATTTGTTCGGAAGATATTTGTCCGGAAGACTTTTGAAATGACATTTGAAATGATATTTGTTCGGAAGATATTTGTCCGGAAGACTTTTGAAATGACATTTATAATGATATTTGTTCAGAAGACATTTGAAATTATATTTATCCGGAAGACATTTGTGATGACATTTGTTCGCAAGACATTTAAAATGACATTTGTCCGGAAGATATTTGAAATGACATTTGTTCGAAAGACATTTAAAATGACATTTGTCCGGAAGATATTTGAAATGACATTTGTTCGAAAGACATTTAAAATGACATTTGTCCGGAAGATATTTGAAATGACATTTGTTCGAAAGACATTTAAAATGACATTTGTCCGGAAGATATTTGAAATGACATTTGTTCGAAAGACATTTAAAATGACATTTGTCCGGAAGATATTTGAAATGACATTTGTTCGAAAGACATTTAAAATGACATTTGTCCGGAAGATATTTGAAATGACATTTGTTCGAAAGACATTTAAAATGACATTTGTCCGGAAGATATTTGAAATGGCATTTGTTCGCAAGACATTTAAAATGACATTTGTCCGGAAGATATTTGAAATGACATTTGTTCGCAAGACATTTAAAATGACATTTGTCCGGAAGATATTTGAAATGACATTTGTTCGCAAGACATTTAAAATGACATTTGTCCGGACGATATTTGAAATGACATTTGTTCGAAAGACATTTAAAATGACATTTGTCCGGAAGATATTTGAAATGACATTTGTTCGAAAGACATTTAAAATGACATTTGTCCGGAAGATATTTGAAATGACATTTGTTCGAAAGACATTTGAAGTGACAATTGTCTAGAATACGTTCTATTTTAAGTAAAAAGAATCAAAGTAGTGACTGGTCCGACGATTTTAATAATACTATGCAAATTTCATCTAAATGGTTGCTAAAAACAAGAAAAATTATACCGAAAGTCTCCAAAACTTCTGCAATGGAAACGTTTTTTAAAATTATAAAGAATAAAAAGAATAATGTATTCAAAATGCCTATCGATATTTTCTTTCTGACTTTCTGTGATGAGAAGTTATTAGTTACCTTATTTAAATGAGCGTTATTGTGAACATCTTTATTGCTGTTATTATGACAACAAACATGAGGACAATAATCTGTATGTAAGGAATGACACTTGGTATAATAATTAATGTCAAAATTAGAGGATGGGATCAAATAAGATGAACAATTTGTGAGAAAAGAATGACTCTTCTCAAACTTACAGTTATTTTTATTAGTACTTTGCCGAGAAATTGTTGAGAGAAGCGAAGATATTTCCTATTAACTCATTATCCAAACAATATGGCGTACAAAGAATTTAATTTTGCGACAAACTTCCAATCTCTTGCAGTAGTAACAGCGGATCGTTTGACAGATATCTGATCAATATGATACATCTGTCATAGATAATTATTCTTGTGAAATTGATTTGATAATTTGGCTGATTCTTGGGTGTGATATCCTCCACTGTCTATATTGGCAGATAATTTGGAATTGGTTTATTTTTAGACTCTTTAATGCAATATAATCTTGGATGAGTCCTTAAACAGCTGCTCTTTCTCTTGTTTCACAATCTAGTCGATGCTTTAGCTTGGCCTTTCAGCTACACTTTCCAATATTGTTCAAAGAGAATTATCTTCATGATGGTTCTTGTCGGGGATTAATATTTCTTTTACAAGTATGAGAAACTTTTGGCGAAGATAAAAAGAAAAAAAACAAACGGTGATACGTAAGACCTCTGATCGGGAGATTGAAGATTTGAGGAGCGTGGAACCACCTCTTCATTGGTGTTATTCCCAGATCAACCCAGACCCGGGGTGGTAGCATCTGTTAGGGTCCCAAGTATGGGCAAATAGTGAACCTCCAAACAAAAAAAAAATGACAATCCGGTAGAATTCGAAACTGCGTTTTACTAGGGAATTAATAAATAAAAGAAATATCCACCCTACTTTCTTTACAGATTGCGTTGTTTACATTAGAATAGAAAATTGAATAGATATACATGTGTTTAAAGGCCCCATTTGGACTTTTTTGGTCACCGATGCACACTGTAGCCGAGATCTAATGACGGTTACGAATACTGCTGGAGAGCCAAAAGTTTTACCGAATATTCAGTCCTGTACACGAAAATAAATAAATATACTGTTTAATAAATAAAACGAGCTTTCAACTCAAATACGAGTATCTCTGGAAAATAACGTTTAATATATATATATATATATATATATATATATATGAAGCAACATGTGTCTCAAAACACTTGAAGCTATTATTATACAAATGAATCACTCAACACAAAACAAAATATCTTTAACCAAAGTAGAAGTATTTTAAAATATTTTATTAAAAATGTATCTATTAGATTTTGGATTTATCAGTACAAACGAACGAAAATTATATATATATATATATATATATATATATATATATATATATATATATATGTGTGTGTGTGTGTGTGTGTGTGTGTGTGCTTTCAAGATTTTTGAGTACAGATGAACGAAAATTAAATCTATCATATATATAGAGATAGATAGATAGATAGATAGATAGATAGATAGATATGTGTATGTATGGTTGTGTGTATCGGTCTGTGTTTGTGTGCGTGTCGTAAGCAGGTGCGGTGGAAGATGGAACCACGTTGGAATAATACTTAATGGCTCTTATTCAGGAATCGATTTCGTTACATCCATTTACGTACACAAACCCACGAGGAAAGTTATTAATCCAGCTCTTCTTCCACAACTATGGATAAATAGCAAGACAGACTGGATTGTATAGCCTTGGATGGCAACCGATCTAGGAGAAGAATAAGTTTGAATTAAAAAGCTGACCAGTGTAGTTTGGGGATATTGTGACATATTTTTGGTCCCATATACTCCAAAGGTAATGTTATTTGATCAGCGCAATGGTATTTGACCGTTATATCTCAGAAAAAAATTCTTACACTCTAAAATAATTTCCGGCTTTAAATGACCTGGAAAGGGTTGATCAGCCGTAGAAAACGAATCAATCAATCGAGTACAACATATCTACCTTCCTCACAAAACTACTACTGATATAATGTAGGATAATGAAAATCAATAACGATAAAATTTAAATACAGTGAAAAAAAGTTGAATGACTTTACAGTCTAGATACCTCGGAATACAACAGGTTAAATTTGAAAAGCTGAACGTCACTGTATCTTTAAAGTTTAGATGCAAACCGTAACTGGGGTTTGTTGCATTTCTCCTCCCAAAATCCCGCCGCATTTGTAAAATATAATTAAAGGAATAAGATTTCCAAATTTTATATACAGAAATATTATTTCATTTAGTTAATAAATATAAAAATTAAGAGGTTTTCATTGTCATTTTGTTTTTTAGTTCACCCTGTAAAGGATTGATTCCAAAATTTACTTATCTGAAGACGTTCTCTGCGTTGTCATATATACACACATTTTCTTTTTCTTTTTTAAAAATTGAAGACAACCGACTTGTTGTTTGAGATTATACATGGTGTATCAAAAATACTTTTGCAAACATTGGGGCGGGTTCCTCGCACCAAAACAAAAACGTATATCTGTAAATCCTTCGTTTTTTAGTTATAAAGTTTAAAGTTTACTGTAGGCGCTAATAAATGTACACTCCAAAATACAATCCAAAAATACTTTTACAAACTTTCGGGTGCCACGGATCCTGTCTCAGCAACGTGATGATAAACAGCAACAAAGTTTGGATTAATCGGCTGCCTTCGGTCTGGAAACGCAATCTGATACAGCCGTGCAGCCTCCCATGCATTACCATACGCGCGGCCGTATGTAAAAATCATATCTGTCTGCTCACGATATGAACATCCTGTCATTGTTAACCGGAAAGCTACTCAGTTAACTCACTACTACACACGTTAAACGTTTAAGACAGACTAGACACAAATATACACGATTGCCAAATGTAACATAGTCTACATTGCAACCCAGCGCTATCTACCGTAAACTTACTTGAAACTTAATAACTCAAAAACAAAGAATTTGCGGTCATAAGTTTATATGGACTTTTGTCTTTGTTTGGGTGTTAGAAACCAGCCCCCTCCCAAATTTGTAAAATATTTTTGATACACCCACTATATATGTAGGCTAAGGCAAAAGTCGCATAGAATTAATTAATCGTGTTTTAAATGTCTAATTTGTTTTGATATTTTCTTGTTTTACATAAAGAGGTTTGACGACGTAAGATAGAACTTAAAGAAAGAATTAAATATGAATGCAGTAAAATGACAGGGGAAACTCTCCGCCATGTTAATGAACCTTGCAGGCACTGAATTAAAATGGGTTTTTGTTGTGGAGTTATTTCCACAATAGAACTTGTAGTCGGACTAAATGCGTCCTAAATGGGTTAAACGTACAGAAACGTTAGGAACTTGTAATAAAGTGTTACGCAGAGTAATCGAGTTGTGGTTGCTGAACACTTACTTCCCCTCGACTACCTACTGACTCCTACTTATAATAGGTGGGAGAGTCTATTCTCTAGACCAGGTGTCTTTCACTATAACACTTTTGAAAAAGAAGGAGGACATTGTGGACAGCACATATAACAAATAATTAGTAAATAAAATTGCCGTGTGTAATTATACTTTTAATAAATTATACCTATGACTCCCGACTTTTGCCTCACCCTGTATATAAGTCAGCTTTAGACGCATATATAACCAATGTTTTTATACGCTGTTTGTTCTATTTTGAGTGTTGTCACTTCCCCCACAAAATGATTTTTATCATACAATGTTTACGCAACCACCCACTTCATTCTATTTCTTAACATCTTGCTGAAATTGTCATTTCTGTTGTAGACAATATATTTTTTCATTCGATTCTGAATTTATTATGCAAATAAATGTTTTCACAATAAAATTCTATCGAACTTAAAAATAACGATATTTCCGGGATGTACTTATACTATATGCAATGTGATATATGGTGTTCCACTGAGCTTAGGGCGGAAAGATCAGTTATATGAGACTGGCCGCTGAAAAGCCGAAGCAACACAAAGACGTGGTAAACTCAACAACTTTATTCGTCGAAATCCCCACTCGATCCGTCTTTCTCGAAGTATTTCCTATTGGGATCGAAAGTGCTTACAATAATCATCATAATCCTCATTATTGATTTTATAGCATATATCAATGAGAATATAATATATTTATATGATAAATATATCATTTCAGTTGCAGTTTAGGATATCTATTCTTAGAAAAGGTAATAAAGTATTTTTTTATGTAAACCAATTATTCAATATAAGAATGTTTTTTCTGCCTGAATTTCTGGGATAAGAACTTACCATTATTAGCGTTATTTCCATTCAGACTGTTCTCATCATCTTTGTTATTATCCCAACGTTTCGGCTGCTCTTCGGCCTTCAGCAGGTGAAAACTGATCCGGGTCAAATTTCTAACTGGACTCTTTATTCAATCCACAGGCGTAGCTTGTTCTCGGTCTGCTGTCCTTGTCTAGGGGGTAACTCGTCTTTTTCTTACCCGGTACGGCTTAGTGATTTATCGTCCTGTTGCCACCGATCCATCCTCTCAGATGAATGGTTTAGTTTTAGGCGAGTGAAGACAATGGATGTTGGTGAAGATTAAAGTTTTCGAGAATTGGCGCTACAGAATCACTGCATGAGATAACAGAAAGCACACCACTTGAGGACATTCAACGGCTAAAATGGATATGATATGCAACTCTAAGAGAAAATAATGGCAATTTTGCCATTCCGCTTTTATCCCCTTTATAACTCGATATAATCTCTTCTTTTCGACAGGATCTTGCTTGGAAATCAGTATTCTTTTTTTTCTAATCATTTCACCCTAAGCAAGGCGGACATGCTACTAGTACACTGGGGGTTACAGAGAGTGAAAGTGAGAGAAATAGGGAGGATTGAGGAAAGTACAAAAGATGAACGGAGTTCAAAAAGACAGAAGATAGCGATTGATGTTGCATTTAAACTTTAGAACACTGTAGTTATCAGGGAAGCAAGGAAACAAAGTATTTTCACTAGTGGTATGTGCGTGAAAAGTCGACGTGACGGTTGCATTTAGCTATTTCAACAGTAAAAGGGTGGGACCTAAATGTCAATCTAGTAGCACGCTTAAATTCATGTATTCGCAGCACTAGGGAAAAATCGTCAGTATCAATGTCATAAATATATTCGTAGAAAAGATGGGGGGTAAGCCAAATCGCGTCGATGAGAAAGTGACTTGAAGTCGAGATATCTCGTCTGGATCGGTTACATTACAGATCCTTCTTTGGATTTTGTCAGTAATCTCTAGATTTACAGTTGAACTTCAAACAAATGGTTAGGAAGGAGTCTGGGGTACTAGAAAGAGAAATAAGATACTAGATTTGAGAAACGAATTTTTCTGAAAAATTATTTTGGAGAAATATTTTTATAAATTTAAACCGACATTAGTGCTGGCTGCCATGAATAATGTTTCCTTATAAGGAACCGGTTAATATTACGATTACTATTCTCATTTGTTTATTTTTGCAGTTTTAGATTGCACATTTGTTGCAACAATTTTTTCTTTGTTTCTTCTTCGCTTGAATATTGTTTTCTCTTCTCGTTTATATCTCTTTTATCACAAGTTTTATATTGGAAATGAAGAGATTAGGGAAAATATATTAGAAACGTTTTTTGGCAAGGTGGGCAATAATCAGCTTTAAAGTGAGATTATAATTACTCTTTAATTTGAGGATTTTTGCTTGTAATTTGCAAGACTCAACACACTATAAATTTACTTAGTGCTCTAGTATCCCAAAACATTCCACCGCTTGCTCAGTTTTGTATTCCTGTCGTTGTAGGCAGTCAGATTCCTTAAGTACAGATCGTGTTTTTGATTAATGTCTATGACGGATTCCAAACTTTAGCCCAGACATCAGAATGTATACGGGTGTATAGTTTTGGTTTGTTTTGTTTGACGGAATATCAACCTCAATGGGTTATTTAATGCCGACAAAATTTTTATTGCTGGTAATATTTTTTTTAAATGTATAACTGATGATTTCTTTTAAAAACTGTATTTCTGGTAATAATGTATTGCTGGTATTAATTTTTCTTCAAATTTTATTGCTGGTGATAATTTTATTTATAAAGTATTTCTGGTATTAGAACCTATTTTTACACTTTCATAGTGTTTTAACCCCAGTTTGGGGGTTAACTATTTACCACCCCGGGTCAGGGTGGATCTGGGGACAGCAGGTTTTGAGGAGCATGTAACCACCTCTAAATTAGAGGTGGTTCCACCCTCATCAAAACGTCCTGATCGGAGGCCTTGCTCTTGGATGCGGATGTAGTTTATCGTCGTATCCTGGACGGACGAGTGTATAGTCTATTTTAGCGGGTATTTTCATCTTAGTGTGGTCTGGGTTGAAATGTGACTCGAAGTGTTTCTTTTTTTGTTTTGTTTTTTCAAACCAAGGCATAATTTCCCTTTAAGTTCTGCTTTTATGATACTATCGCGAGTTTTCGCCACATCTCTATACATAGTTTTTGCTGTTTGGCTTCATTAATATTTTTTTCTTTTGTTTTTATTGGTTAGTTGTTTAGTATTCACTCTTGTATTTATCTTTCTCTCTTCTGTGTGTTTCTTTCTAGTATCAATCTTTGCAAATCAGGACTGCCACCTACGGGGAAAACTATTTCCGTCTAGATATTCTTGGACTTGTCTCACCCGTTTCGGCTAAAGAAGATATGATTACATTATTTGATTTCTCTATATAACTTTGGTCAAGATTTAGGGACAGCAGTTAGGGAATGAAAACTCGGCTTGAAATGATAACTCGGAGACCAGAGTTCGAATTCCACTCGGCTTTGTCATATTTACTTACGCGCAAAACGCTTTGGAAATATATGAATCTAATCATTCTCCCACCAGCTTTGGGTTAAATAGTCTTGCTTAGCAATGAACCTAGGAGAATGACAACTCTGAATTCAAAACTGGTTGGATATGTGGCAAGCCAACTCACCCTCAACAAGAAACTACTCGCTACTGAAACCATAAGCCGTTGCCTCTTATGTTGTTGAGAGCTGTGGACCTATACTCTTAAGTTAGTCATCGATTCCAAGCAATATATATGTATGCCAGAGGAAGTCCTGGTAAATATTTTCCATCCGTAAACATACGTAAAACAGACTTAATTATATCAGCAATATTTATAAAGATCTATACTTAAGGAATCTGACTGCCTACAACCACAACCAGTGTGACTTAAATACTTTCCCTCTCACACAACAAATTTTCCAATCAACATGCAGATAATTACCAGACATGGATGAAAATGCCAATGAGACGGGAACAATCATCTAGACTAACTAGAATTATAATGCATAAACACACATGAATTATACACACGAATGTATATATATATATATATATATATATATATATATACACACGAATATATATACATATATATTTAATGATTCATCGAGTCCAAAACCTCTACAGAATGCAGAAAGCACTGGATGGCCGTTTCGTCCTATATTTGGGACTCATCAGCAGTGCGCATCCACTACCGGTTTCAATTCTCGGTAGTGGATGAGCACTGCTGATGAGTCCCAAATATAGGACGAAACGGCCGTCCAGTGCTTTCTGCATTCTGTAGAGGTTTCATATTCGATGAATCATTAAATATAATTATCAATTTCTCCTAATAAATTCAAATTGTATATATAATTGTTTATTTAAGAATTATAACATAAATATGTTATAAAACCACTACAAAAATAGCTATTTTGTTTCAACACCTCCGGTGTCTTATCAAGTGATTTATATATATATATATATATAATAAAAAGTTTATGGTCAGGGTTGAATTAGACCAGGAAACAGTAGTATTAAAATGTTCTAAATACAAGTATAATAAAATAACAATTTAACATGTAGCGCTTTTAATTATAAAAAATTACCAGCCGATTCTGGTATCAATCAAGCGATTTCTGATTTCTGATAGCTTTATTTTTTTTTTAAAATTAATGAACGTTTATTTAAAAATGAATAAATAAGCATATGACGTTAGGTGTGGTAGAAGGGGAGTGGGAGGAGGAGGAGGAGGAAAAAAGGCGAAGTGTATTGGATATCTATCGCTGGTGGGTTAATTATACTCACTTTCTTTTCTTCTCGCTTCATATGAGGTCAAAAGGAACTTTTTAGTATGTATGCACCGGGTCATAATGTCCGATCTTTCATTCAAAAGGTTTTTTTTGGTTTGGAAATTTTATTGTAGATAACTTTTCTTCTGTTCATAAATCTCCTTGAGCGCATCAACTAATTTTATTCTTGATTTAGCCTTCTTACCGAACTGTAGGTTCTTAGAGATTTTCTTGTGGTAAGACCAACTGTTTCTTTAGGTCTGTCTCAATAAGCATCAGACACGTTTCGGTTCTGTTATTAATACGTTGTAACCAAAGATAGATTTACAAGTAACGTAATGTTTATCGACGCGGAAAGTGATATTGGAGAGCTGTTGAGTGATTAAAATCGCATTGATTCATTTGGAAACGGTATGGATTTCATGCCTTATATTTATAGGTATGTGTCAGATAAAATGCCTACGGAAGATTGTGAAGGGAATCGGGAAAAACGGACTAACGATTAACTGCAAGAAGACAGAATGTATGGTTGTTAGCAAAAGGTTGAGTCCAAAAGGCGAATTGCAAATTGGAAATATCAAAATTAAACCAGTACAAAATCTAAATATATCGAAAATGTTTTAACAGAAGACGGAAAGTGCGACATTTAAATCCGAATGCGTACTGGGATGCATTCCAAAAGCTAAGCAGAGCATCAAGAAAGAGAAGCAACTTCGCCAGATACAAGGAATGGATTGTGAGTGTCGCAGAATCTCCTCAAAGTTGAGGAAAAGACTTGAAATAACAGAAACCTGTTTCTACAGAAGGATGCTGAAGATACTATGGAACGATAAAGAAAAGAACAGAAAGAAAGAAAGGATTGAATGAAAACAGTAAAAAGAAAGAGAAGATGAAAAGAAAACAGTAACAAAGAAAGAAAGAACGGAAATAAATAAATAAAGAACGGAAATAAAGAGAGGAAGAAAACAAGATAAAAAGAAAGAAAAGAACGGAAAAAGAAAGAAAGAACGAAAAAAAAAAAGAAAAGATGGAAAGAAAACAGTAAAACGAAAGAAAGAATGGAAAAATAGAAAGAAAGAAAAGAGAACAGAAATAAATAAAGAAAGAAAGGTTGCAAAGAAAACAGTAAATGGAAAAATAAAAGAAAGAACGGAAAGAAAGAGAGGAAGAAAAGAAAACAAGAGAAAAAGAAAGAAAGAAAGAACGGAAACAGAAAGAAAGAACAGAAAAAAGAAAGAAAGAACGGAGAGAAAGAAAACATGGAAAGAAAACAGTAAAACAAAAGAAAGAATGGAAAAATAGAAAGAAAGAAATATGAAGAGAAATATGAGAAATAAATAAATAAAAAAAATAAATAAAGAAAGAAAGAAAGAAAGAAAGAAAAATAAGAAAGAAAAAGAGGATGGAAATAAAACAGTAAGAAAGAAAGGTTGGAAAGACAACAGTAAATTGAAAAAAGAAAGAAAGAAAGACAACGGAAATAAAGATAGAAAGAAAAGTATCTTTTGAAGTGACAATCGATATTCGTGATTAAGTAAAAAAACTTGAATTGCGGCTACTAGAAGAATGCAGGGTTGTTAGTAAAAGGACGAAATGCAAATCGGAGATACCAAAATCAAATGAGTACATACATTTAAATATCTCGGAAGTGTTTTAACATAAGACAGAAAGTGCGACTTTGAAATCCCAAGACATATTGGGAATGCCAAAGATGCCTTCCAAAAGCTTAGCAAAATATTAAGAAATAGAAAAACTTCGCTAGAAACAAGGAAAACTCTTAGGGGATATCTGTCCTCCTGTATAGAGGTGAGTGCCGGAGAATCTCCTTAAATTTGAAGAAGAGGCTTGAAGCAACAATTTGTGTTTATACGGAGGGATGCTAAGGATACTATAGACCGATTGAGCAACGACGAAGATGGAAAAAAATGAACTTATACTTAACATCAAGAAAAGTCAGATTAAATATCTAGGGCACATAATTTGGAAAGGGGTTTCGGAAAATCTGATACTCACAGGACAGATTGAAGGCAAGAGGGACTGAGGAAATCCAAAGATAACATACTTAATGAGCTTGAGCAAATGGATGGTGGACAGGGTTTAGAAGAAATTCTAAAAAGACAGGAAGTCGTGGAGAGCAATGATCGCCTACGTCATGAGAAAGACGAAGAAGAACAGGGTAGTTTTAGCTGGTAGCCTGTCTAATAGAATGAAATGATTGAATTTCCTCTACTGTCTTTCCAAAAATATTTTTGCAATTCACACAATATTATATTATATTTTCTTTTTTTAGAAGAATGTTCACCATGTACAAGACCCAAGTGCCACTCGGGTTAGATGGTTACAGAATAAAAGGCAAAGATCATGCGGATATATTGAGAAGATCCTAAAATCGACCATGCTGAGATTCGAAATTTTAACCTCCACATCGGAATGTTAACGTCGTAACCAAACGCCCAGGAAAGCATGACTTAATATAAAACACCATCGCAACATTAGTACGTAACAGCTAAATTGATGATGTAATAATTTAATTTTAAAATCTTTAATCTAAAGTCTTTTAGAATATTTTCGTCGCTCAGTCTATAGGCTATGCATTGAATATAAGAAAACGCATGATCTACTATATTTCACAGTGCTTGATTATTATTTTCCTTCCTTTCAGTTCTGAATAGCTGAAACTGAAGGATGGACTACATGACTCCGAAATCCGAAGGCTCATTGGAATAGCAAAAGATGGCTTCTAAAGTCTAAGTAATTTATGATGAAACAATAACATTTCATTACAAAGAAAAGAATGCTCAACTGTTATGTGATATCAATCCTATATCGGTCAGTTATGTGTCATGCGTGATACACGCTTAGGCGATCATCTATCTTTCTATACATGACTGACGAGGCAGATTTTTTCCCGAAGTATGTTGCTATTTCTTTTTGCGGTAGACTAGTTGCCATCCAAGGCTATAGAACCTGGTCTGTCCTGCTAATTACCCATAGCTGAGGGGAGACGAAGAGGATTCATAACTTTCCCAAGGGTATTATCCCGTAAGTGAATGTAATGGGTCTGACTGGAATTCGAACTCGGCTCTCCGATTCCTCAATCCGAGCAGATATCCATGACTCCACCGTGCCTATATGGCTTTGAAAAAAGGACGATTTCCTCACAGATGAAGATGACCATCTTTAAGAATTAATCTATGAAATAAACATGATATCTGGTATCATGATTTTAGTAGTTGTACCACAGTTTGAATTGCAAATTAAAGGTAATTAATTCATAATTTATTAAACTTGAATATTAAATATGTGTAGTGTGCATTAGAAATCGATTCGAAAATTTTAGTTTTTTCAGGACAGTGGACAATTTCTTTGAGGTTTTTTGAATATCAAGGAACATAGTATCAAGCAATCAGCAAATAGCACATTCGACTCTGTGACTGTTGTGAACAGGAATCTTGAATGTCTATTATCAAAACATATTTCAGTCGTTTAATATCATAAATATTCTATCTCCACGTACCATGTCTAATGGATGTCAGTTATCAGTTGTATCCTGTTAATTCAACTCTCCAAGTTCTCCACTGACTTAAACAGTTATTGAACTCACAACTCTTTGGGTTCTGGTTAAGGCAATGGTGAACTTGAAGAGGTGAATTAACAAGAGATAACTGATAACTGACATCCATTAGGCATGGCACGTGGAACTAGAACAGTCTACCCCAGCGAGCGAAATAAAGGGTTCAGTTCGACACTCCAACCATCTGAAGAAGGCCGGAGCGTACAACGACAGAAACGTTGTTATAAATATGGCAAAAAAGATGAGGACAATAGTACGAATAATGTAAATAGTGTACATAATACCTCATCTCAGAAATATAGACAGATCATAAATATTGTTTTAATTATTTCACCCCATGCAAGGCAATAAAGCCACTAAGATGCAAGATCAGTAACCCACTGAGTGAAAGAGAATAAGGAGAGAGGACAATAAAAGAAAAATTATGAAGACGATTGACATTGCATTTAAGTTTTTTTAGGATCAATATACGTACGTATGTATGCATGTATATATATATATATATATATATATATATATATATATATATATATATATATATGAGAGTGATGGCATCGCAGCACTGTGATGTTATATTATTCTGTGATGTTATATTATTATGCATTGAAGGGGAGGGTCATAGGTATTGGTAATGATGCAGCTGTCTAAAAAAAGCATATTTACCTGTGGATCATCATTCAACAATGAAGGCATTGTTGAAGGCTGATATGTTGTTAGAGACGTTAGAGAAGTTAATATTCAGACTGATTCTTATATGTTCATTCGGACGAATTGATCTGTTCACCCCAGAGTTATCAGATACATTTTTTAGGTTTCTGGTTTCTGGGAAGCAAGAAGCCGGAAGAGAGTACCACAAGCGAGAAGTTCGAATCTGTTAGCATAGGAATTACGGTTAAATCTAGCCATTTCATCTGTGAATTGATGATATTTTGCCACTAATGTAGTACTACACTTGAATTCATAAAGTCTAGGTACGATAGAGGAAAGTAATATTTATTTTGGTTGAATAAAGAAAATATGGCACAAGGCAAAATGGGGCTGGAAAGGGCTTGTCTTCATGTCTTATAATTAACCTTAGCTAGCCACAGTCACTGACCCAAACATACCACAGTATTCCTTACACCATAACAACAGATTCTTACTTTTCATTCTTACTACAGCCGCCACAATACTACGAAGTACTCACTATGTACAGTTTGTCTTGGTGAGGAATAAATTTAAATTTAGACGAAACTTCATCGGAATAAATACCATGAACATATCTATAGATACGGCAGAAGGAAGCTACTTTTCGGCGATAGGCAAGTGACTGAAGTGGTGATGCCAGGTCAGGGACAATAATATTGCATATTCTACTTTTGATTTTTATCAAGAATCTCTGCTTATATAGCAGGAGCACCAGACCAGACGTGGTAGCACTATTCAAAGGTAGAACGAGGGGAGACTTATAAATATGTGATAAAAAATTCACCAGCACGATATAATGGGCCGGCTTTCTTAGCTGCAGCATTAACAGTTTATTCAATATACTGTTTCCACTATCTGTCAGCGGAATACCTTAGTCCGAGAAGGAAATATGAGGTTAACATCCTGGAGGTTAGCATCAGCCATGCTCATGGAAAGTAATAAGGATTCTCTACAGACGATTAAAAGAGAGCAGTTTGGAGGCGTTAAAAGTAACAAGTCACTCCTTGCCCCATTTAACAACATACTTTTTCTAAATCCCAAATCAATTTTATTTCTGTTAATCTTTAGTTATGCATGTATTATACCGTTTCGATGTTATACAATCGCTGACATAAAGTAATTATTAAATTCGTTTATTTTGTGGAAAGCCGAAACGTTATTGATACAGAATGAGGAAGCGGCGAAACTATCTTCAATTCTCAGATTCTTATTCTGCTTAGTTTTCCCCCAGGTGGAATACATGTATTCTTCTCTTCTCTCTCTCTAGCTATGGGTTAAATCCTAGCCTTATCGTGGTGCCTAAGGAGTCTATAAGAATGACTCAGTCAGTTATGTGCCATGCGTCATACACGCTTAGGCAATCATATATCTGCCCGGTCAGTCATGTATCTTTCGATACATGACTGACGGGGCAGATTTTTTCTTTTTGCGGTAGTTGCCATCCAAGGCTATAGAACCAGGTCTGTCCTGCTTTTTACCCATAACTAGGGGGGAGAGGAAGAGGATTCATACCTATCCCAAAGGTATTAGCACGTAAAAAGGATTCGACTTAAATTCGAACTCGGTTCTCCGATTCCTCCATGCGAGCTTCTATCCATTACTCCACCGTACCTCCTCCTAATAAAGAATACGAATTTAAAAGCACAGGGAACGCAACGAGAAAACATTATCTTTTCCAAAGAAGACATGGCAATTGACAGATAATAAAAAAAAAAAAAGAATTACTGGACGTTTTGATCGCGTAAAACTTGAAGGAACATGGTTTTAAAAGAAGTATCAACCGATGCCAACATCGTGACACGCATAACTTGTATAATCAATATCTGATATCAATGTTTGAATTCACGAAACAAATGTGTCGACTTTATATTCCCTCTACTAACATTATACGCAAAGGCGCAGGAAGCGGGAAAAATGAATAATCATTAAAAAAAATAATCTCTATTTTTATTTTAGACATTACTGCATTTGAAACCGACAGGCGATTATTCCCTTGAAATAAGACACGTCGTTGGTTCTTCATGGAAACAGGAAATTTGACTGGGTTATATCTGAAAACAAAAATGATAATTGATTTTCTTGTAAATTCCATTCGTCCATGCTTGGAATATTACTGCTCCATATGGCCCAGCGTCCCTGCTATTTATTCTTGGGCCCCTTGAAAAAAAGATCTATAGAACCAGCACGATTCTAATCTGGCAATTCAACTTTAGTCATTTTCCGCCGCCGTAAGGTTGCCTCCCTATGATTTTATATAGATACTTTCATAGTAATTGTTCGGATGATCCTGACCTGGCGGTTCAACTTCAGTCACTTTTCCACCGCCGTAAAGTTGCCTCTCTCTGTGTCTTTTGTATAAATACTTTCATGGAAATTGTTCGGATGAGCTCTTCGCTATGATACCTAGACTTTACGAATTTAATCGCAGTACTAGACTGGCGTCGAGATCTCATCAATTTACACTTGAGCTGGCTAGATGTAAGCGTAAGTTCTATGCTAACAGTTCCATTTCTCACACTTCTCGCTTGTGGAATGCCCTTCCAGCTCCATGATTTCCAACCAACTTTAATCTGCAAAAATTTAAATGCAATGTCAATCGCTATCTACTGTTTTCCTGGTTAGTCTTTCCTCTTCCCTCTCATTATTAATGTTTCTGTTCCAAATTATTCCACATCCATTAATCCCTTGTATCGTAGAGACTTTACTTCCTTGCATAGGGTGATACCGATTAAAATAAAATGTAGAAGTAAGGCAACTTTCCCGCTATAGCTTTTAATTGTCGATCAAACAGGAAACAAATATTGGCTTGGCTTGTTTAATTTTAACGCCCTTAAAATGAGACTGCTTTCCTCTAATCTTCTTAAAAAACTTTTTTTCTTCTATCAGCATGGCTGATGCTAACCCCAGAGAGGGGGAGGGAGAGGGAGAGAGAAACAGACAGTCAGATAGAGACATAGAGAGAGAAAAAGGAAGAGAGAGCAGTGACAGGGAATGGAATGATTATTTTGAACCAGTTGCTAAGTCGGGAGTTATGAAAATTATGTGGTCCTAGACAAGTTTTTTTTTTCTCGACAGAATCTCTTTTGCATATTTATATATCTACCATTCGTCTGTGCATCGAATATTCCTGTTACATATTGTCTATTGCTTATGATGTATATATATATATATATATATATGTATATATATATATGTATGAATGTATATATATATATATATATATGTATATATATATGTATATATATATATATGTATATATATATATATATATATGTATATATATATATATGTATATATATATATATATATATGTATATATATATATATGTATATATATATATATATGTATATATATATATATATGTATATATGTATATGTATATATATATATATGTATATATATATATATATATATATATATATATATGTATATATATGTATGTGTGTATATGTGTGTGTGTGCGTGCGTGTGTGCAAATATATTGATAAAATAGGAAATAACCGTTAGATTGATAAACCGATGTTCTTTAGTATTTTTGTTTTAATTTTATAGATGGCAATTCCTGTGTAGTGATGGAATCATATTTTTTTTAAAAACAAAAAAATATAAAATTTATATTATTCCCATCTCTTCCGTCCTTCTCTAATTTCGATCATATCTGTCCCCCTCTCATTCTCTCTCTACCGCCTTACATCAACTACACCCTGACAAAAAATGTATAATAATGATATGTAAATGTTAAATCATTTTTTAAGGTTGTCTGTTTTTTAAAATTTAATTTAAATTAAATTAATATATATATATATATATATATATATATATATATATATTTGCGACGGTAGAGAAGCGTATCAAGGCATAAAAAAACATTTTTTTATTAACGGCCATGTTAGATTTAAAATAAAACACCAGTTAACCGGTTTCGTCCCCTCTCATCAGAACTGTTTAACGGGGAATAGATAGTATGAGGAAAATATTTGTCATGGATGACATGAATGAAGGGCAGGGAAGAGAAAAATAAATACAAGTGTATATAATTACAGTAATAGCACACAAGATGCTAGAGACCCAGCACAGCAAGCCCAAGCAAACAGTCCCTTTGTTTGCAAAGAGACGGTCGCCTGGACCTGATGTACAAAGTCTGATGTACAAAGTACAAAGATGTATATATATATATATATATATATATATATATATATATATATATATATATATTGAGAAAATTGAAAAATCAAAAGAAAAATATGCAATGTTATCGACCTTGGACTGGCAGTTCTTCTCCCACCGACGTATCATAGCCGCTTGTGCCCTTGCTGTACATATTTCCGCATTAATTGTTCAGATCAGTTGTCCTCCTCGGTACCTAGTGTTCTCGAATTTAAGCGTAGTACAAAATTGACGGCTATGTGACATAATTTCACTGTTGAAAATACTAGCTGCAACTATAACTTCAATATTAATAGATTTTCTTTCTCTCTCCTACCTTTTGGAAATCTCTTCTGGTTTCTTGGTTTGCTGCTAACTTCAAAAAATTAAATGTAACGTCAGCCGCCATCTTCTACTTTCAGTTCTTGTTCTCTCTGTTTTTTCCCAATTTTGGTAACGCTTTGCGTCGTAGTTGCTTCCATTTCTCTTGTTTGAAGTGTAATAATTTAAAATAAAATTCGTCGCTATTGTCATCGTCAAGCTATGACCGGGCGTGGCCATAGGGTTGCTGTGCATCTAAGCACACTACCAATTTCCTCTTTTTGTTTGAGTTGCCAATGTTCCTTCAGTTCACGCAGTCATGTTGTCATCCTATTTTTACCTTTGTTACTTCTTTTGCCAGAGGTGGTATCTTTTAGAATTGTAATAGAAAGAATGTTTTCTCTAATGACTTATCCATACTGTTTCAAATTTCTCTTCCTAACGGTGATACTGAGGTCTTCCATTTGATCTGTTTCTTGCTTGATGGCGAGAACCCTTGGAAAATTCTGCTGAATTACCAATGTTTGTTTTAATGTCCAAGTACAAGTCGAGCAATTAAAATATAAGTTTATATTTTTTAATCAAAAGATGGAGAATATGACACCGAAATTCGAAGGCGTCTTTTAATAGGAAAAGATGCCTTTTCAAATGTAAGTAATATAAAATAAAACAAGAGCATTTCAGTACAGAAAAAAAGGAAAGCTCAACTATTGTGATATCAATCCTCATCTATGTCTGTGAATACTGGACAATTTCTTCGCAAATGTAGAGAGAGCTGAGGTATCAGAAGAAGGGTGAGAATAACATGGACAGAGCATGTGGCTAACGAGGA
>OZ038492.1:61006278-61021278 GCA_964036315.1 Acanthosepion esculentum | reverse complement strand
TAACGACAAACTCTTATGTAGGAGCCAAGGAAGCGAAAAACGCGTCGTAGCTCGTGACGTCACGCGAGAGTGAAATCGAGAAGTATTAAGTATGAGGAGCCATTGGTATAAATCAATGGCTTCTGCTATAGATTATAGACATTTAAAAATGTTTGTGGAGATTTCATAGTTTATTTTGGTCAGGTTAGGTTTCAACAGTTTTATATATATCAAGGATTTTGTATATTATTTTCATGTTTAAGTATAATTGTGTTGTCAACAAGGATTTTCAGGAATTGAGTACGCGGGCAGGGATTTTGTTTTAAATGTCTAAAAATGTTAGAGTTATCAGTTAAATGTAGAGTTAAGCGTCTTGAAAGCGAGTTTGTGGTGTGACCAACATAAATATTATTTAATTCATATATATATATATATATATATATATATATATATATATATATATATATATATATATATATATATGACCAACCGGAAGGAAACGGAAGAACGCTGGAAAAACTAAATAAAAAATTAAGTTTTCCTTGGTTCCCATATTTAACGAAAGATGTTAAAAGAATGGTTGCTGCCCATATATATATATATATATATATATAGGGGGATGAGGTTATTGTAGTTCCAACGAGTGTATATTAAAAAGAAGAGAGAAACCGCAAACGTTTTTAGTTATAATATGGGTTTAAAAAAAATATATTATGCTTTATTTTCCATAATTTTGCTACACATGTATCCGGTCTCGCGACCTTCATCTGGCAAAGCGTGGATATTTCCACATATGTTTAAAAGGAATTAATTTTTCTCATGTTTTTAGATGTCAAATATTCTCGTTATTACACATTCTCTTTTTGTGTGTTAGTGACCCAAATGTCTTCCTTGAATTGGCAGTGAAATGTTCTGCGTGAAAGGTAATAAAACAATTAAGACTGATCCGAGAAAAGGTGAGGAAGATATCTATATTCTCATCTTTTAATGTTCTTAGATCTATTTCCATTTTTTTGTGTTTTTGTCAGCATACGTACGCATACGTATATTCGATCTCCATACATACATACTGTCTTATTATAAGGAATTAGTATACACATATGTAGACACACACACACACACACACACACACACACACACACATATATATATATATATATATATATATATATATATATACCAGTACGCACATGTACATGCACACTCTCTCTATATACATACATACTGTCTTATTATAATGAATTAGGATACACACATACACACACATATATATATATATTTACATACAGGCAGACACACACACACACACACATATATATATATATATGTATATATTCTCATTCACATTATGTATGTAGAACCTGTATAATCTCTCTGTAGCTTATAGGACCACCACCCACACCAATCTAGATGAAGTGATTTTTGATTTGTTAGATGCATTCCCAACCGGGTTCGGATTCTGAGTTATCTTGCAAGACAAAGTTATAAAGCTCACCCTATCCTGATATTAATCTCCTGGTTCTGTAAAATCAAAAATGTAGTAACAGATATTTTCTAGCGGCTCTGTAAGAATATACTGAACAAAAGCTAAACCTCAGTCTCTGCTTTATCAATTTGAATTGCTGCCATCTACTGCAGATAAAGCAGAATGATTTGCTCATAAATTCTCTTCTGATTCCGCACTCGACTCATCTATCTTCGCCTGATTTCCCCACTAAATGAATCTTTACTGAGTAATATGCACATATCTCTGTCCTTGGTTTCAGCTGTCGTTTCTAGAATACATACAGAAATGACTTGCGGATTTAAGCGTATTCTCGCAAATGTCCAAAAGAAATATGACCCTAATCTGGTACCTGTTTTCTCCAAATTTAAGAATAAATGCTTTGCTTCTTGCTTTCCAGCTTGTTGGAAATCCTACTTTGGAGTTTTCTGTAATCTATCTTTATGAGATCTGGGGAACCTTCGGTCCACTAAAATTAACGTCCTATTACACACTTAACTTTTCTGGGCAAGGTAATAGAAGCGGAATTGATTAAGCATCTTATTTGACATGAACACCTTTCGAAAAAACGATATGGCTTCCGTTTCTCCAGGTCTCTGGGTCTAGAGGTCCCAGTGTGCCCTACTATTTATTAATAATTGGGTGCAGAAGAGAGAAAGAGAGGGATTTATAATTTTCCTACTATATATTTTCATAATAATATTTCCGCCTAAGAGAATGTAACAAATTCGACTTGATTCAACATTATTTACATTATTCGGACTATTGGAAGTCAGTTATCAATTATCAACGCCTCAAGGCACAGGGGATAAAGGCGATGGTTAGATCCTGTGACAGGACCCAAAAGAGTGTGAGTTCAATATCCGGTTAAGGCAGTGGAGAATATTCAGAGGGAAAAATTAACAGGAGATAACTGATAACGACATCCATTAAACGTGGGACTAGACCAGTCTACCCCAGTGAGCGAAACAAAGGGTCAGTTCGACATTCCAACCACCTGAAGAAGGCCGGAACGTACAACGGCCGAAACGTTGTAATAAATATGGCGAAGAAAATGAGGACGATAGTAACAAATTCGATTTGATTCAACTTTGTCTCTACCGTTCCTCATTCCGATCCGATAACTTTTACACGCTTCTCATATATATATCGGGGGTATAATAGCAAAATTGTCCAAATCGAATAACTGCATGGGATGATTGTCCATCCCCCAAAATGTTTAATATCTAAAAAAAAAAACTAATCCAATTGATTTTCTTTTTTGCTTGCTTTTCAGATCAGACATGTAGCCATTTTGACACCATTTATCGTTAATATTGAGTTATGCAGTTAGAAAAAGAACAGATTAAGATCGTTTTGTTTTCAGGCCCACTATGTCTTTCCAACTGAGAAATGGTGAGAGGAAAAGATCATTCAGGCCTTCAGTAATGGTGTCAACATTGATACTCTGGTTTCCATCTTCAAAGTCCATTCAAGAATCCTCAAGAAATATGTGAATAAATTTTAAAATCGTTATAACAGTAGAGAGGACAACTGGATCAGGAGGGGACAACCAAAAACGGGATCATCATTTCAACTTAGAGCTAAATATATTCTACTTGTTCAAAGTAGTGTCCGATAGGGTTAATAAAACCTTGAGGATTACCAGTAAGATATCTTTAATCATTTCTAAGATACAACGGTTCAAAACTTAATCTAACAACCGGACAATTTTGCTGTTACACGATTTGGAAATTTTCCTGTTACACACACACACATATATATATATATATATATATATATATATATATATATATATATATATATATATATATACAATTAATTTGTGCAGGTTTAAGACCAACGAAAGTTCTTTATTCAAGTTATTTTATTTATTTATTTTAAATTTCGACAGTTTCTCTTGTTTCTGGGGAGAAGTTGACCATAAATTGTCTGAATTCTTCTGGACGCTTTCGCTTTTTCGCAAAAGATTATAAAAAAAAATCCTTGCGTTGATTACGTTCTGTCTAAATAAATCTCAGGAAAACTGAAAGCTCTCAGAAAACATTCGATAATTTATGTTAAGATTTTCCGCGGAAGATAAAAAATGTTCGGAATCATAGAAAAAATAATACAAATATTAAACACAGAACATCCCTTAGATTTCAACCAAACCTCACACACACACACAGACACACATCCCCCCACATATATATATAAATATATAGATAGATAAATACATAGATAGATAGTAAAAATAAAATCTAAAGTTTAAAAAAAGCTAAAAATATAAAATAAACTGAGGACCCAAAACCAAAGCCGGCAGCGCATAACGAAATTATATAATAATAATATTTGTCTATATTTCTGAGATGAGTTATTACGTACATTATTTACATTATTCGGACTATTGGAAGTCAGTTATCAATTATCAACGTCTCAAGGCACTGTGGATAAAGGCGATGGTTAGATCCTGTGACAGGACCCAAAAGAGTGAGTTCAATATCCGGTTAAGGCAGTGGAGAACATTCAGAGGGAAAAATTAACAGGAGATAACTGATAACGACATCCATTAAACGTGGGACTAGAACAGTCTACCCCAATGAGCGAAACAAAGGGTCAGTACGACATTCCAACCACTTGAAGAAGGCCGGAACGTACAACGGCCGAAACGTTGTAATAAATATGGCGAAGAAGATAAGGACGATAGTCCGAATAATTTGAATAATGTAAATAATAATATTATTAATGTAATAATATCAAAATCTGCTACTCAGTGTTTCATCTAATGATAATCATAAGTTTGATTGTTATAACATGAATTATATTGCATTCGTATAATGTACAGGTTGAGGCAAATGTCGCACAGCATAAGAATAATTTATTCAAATTATAATTAGAGATGGAAATCTTTATTTACTAGTTATTTAATTGTTATACGTGCCCTTCAAAATGTCCTCTTTCTTTTTCAAATCCCATTTCAATTCTGTGCCTGCAGGATTCATTAACACGCTGGAGAATTTCCTCTGTCATTTTACTGCATTCATATTGATTTCTCTCCTTAACGTCCTCAGTATTTATTGGGCGCGTCTGATAAACAACTGATTTCAAGTAGCCCCGCAGAAAAATCCAAGTGATTGATGTCTTGTCACCTCAGTGACCAATCAACAGAACCTTCATTGTGCGCGATTCTTGACTCACAACATATATATATATATATATATATATATATATATATATATATATGTATTTATATGTATATATATATATATGTAAATATAAATACATGTATATATATATATATATATAATCAATGTCGATCAAGCAGTCATTCTTACAACAGTTCTTTATGGGTCAGAATCGTGGACGCCATACAGAAACGCACATCAATCTTCTTGATGCTGTTCATAAACGCTGTCTTCGTTTAATATGCGCTATACACGACAGGACAAAATCTCTAACCCTGATCTTTTCACCAAATGTGGAGGTATTGACTCCTTTCTGATGCAATCACAGTTCACATGGGCTGGGCAAGTCATTAGAATGAGTGATGATCGGATGCCGAAAATCCTCATGCACTGTCAAGTTTTACATGGTAAGCGTAACGTAGGCCGTCCTTGGTTACGCTGCAAGGATACACTTAAATACAATTTAATTGCTGCAAATATTCCTATAGAGGAATTTGAACTTGCTGTTAAAAAGCGACCAAACTGGAGAAATACCTGCTACCGATGTATAACTATGTTTGAAAAGAATCGTCTCAACCATCTGAGAGAATTTAAAATTAACATTAAATCTTGGGCCAATACATCAGCCCATGTGACGGTCAACGCTTCAGTATGCCCTTCGTGTGGATTTGTTTGCAAATCTCGTGTACGATTGGTGTCTCATACAAAACATAAACATAAAAACTGAACTGAAAGAGACTTATACGTCAAAAACGACGGGAGAGTCCATCATACACACACACACATATATATATATATACATATATATATATATGTATGTATATATATATATATATATATATATATATATATATATATATATATATATGTATATATATATATATATATATATATATATATATATATATGTATATATATATATATATATGTATATATATATATATATATATGTATATATATATGTATATATATATATATATATGTATATATATATGTATATATATATATATATATATATATATATATATATATATATATATACATATATATATGTATATATATATATATATATATATATATATATATATGTATATATATATATATATATATATATGTATATATATATATATATATATATATATATATGTATAAATATATATATATATATATATATATGTGTGTGTGTGTGTGTGTGTGTGAGAGAGAAAGACTTGGAAATCCTACCGGGATTCAACATTGGCGGCCATAGCCTTAACAACATAACATACGCAGATGATTTAGTATTCATAGCAGGCACGGAAAAGAAATTACAAAACCTCTTGCGGAAGGTGGCGGAAGAGAGCGAGAAGAAGGAACTACACATAAACTACAAGAAGACAGAATGCATGGTCATCAGTAAAAAGAGGACCCCGAAATGCGATTTGCAGGTCTGGAACTCTAAAATCAAGCAGGTACGCAAGTTTAAATACCTGGGAAGTGTTTTGACAGATGGCGGTAAGTGCGACACTGAGATCTGTAGACGTATTGGGATGGCCAAGGACGCATTCCGAAGGCTGGGTAGAGTAATGCGAGACAGTAGGATTTCTTTGGTAATAAAGAAATGTATATTGAGCTTTTGCATGACATCTGTCTTCCGCTACGACAGCGAATGTTGGACGATCTCCTCAAAAATAACGAAGTAACTCGAGGCGACGGTGATATGGGTCTACAGAAATATGGTGAGGATACCATGGACCGTGCGTATGAGCAACGATGAAGGAGTCTTATAATTAACCTCAGGAATAGGCAACTGAATTTTCTGGGACACATAATGAGAAAGGAGGGTCTGGAAAATCTGATATTTGCAATGTAAAATGGTACTGTCCTTCCATAAATATTTCAACTAAATTCACATATTCTAAAGAGTTCACGGCAATATCACAAGGTCGATTGAGTGATTCGTTTTCTACGGCTTAGCAAACCTTTGCTGCTTGTTTAAAGCCAGAGGATATTTTAAGATTGTAAGAAGTGCTTTGCAGATAATAATGGTTTAGTGATAAAATTCTTAGGAATTAATGCATAGGTGGGTGAGACGATGTAGATTCCTACCTTTCCTATGGGTATTTGCGCGTAAGTGAATATAACGAACCCGACTGGAATTGGAACACAGCTCCCGGATTATCAATTTCGTGTCATTATCCAAATGATCAAATGGAGATCAAATATGGAATCCGACAGGATGATAAAATAAAACAGTAAATAGGAAACTTATATCAATCTAACATCTTTCACTTTTATTAAAGCTCCGTCAGAGATGGTGAGAAAACCGACAAAGAACAGAGACATGCTGATATTTTCAATTATGTTTCGGTCAATTCTCATTGGTCAGACACGTGTCACGTGTATTAAAACAGTGGTTAATTCTCTGTGTATGTAGGTTTATGAAGATTCTTGTATTTCTAAGTTGTAATGGTAATGCTAATGTGGACTCCGCAAAGGCCTTCGACAAAGTACGGCACAAGGTTATGTTGGAACTGCTCAGCAAATTTGATATATCCTGAAATGATCTCAGAATAATCAAGATCCTATACTAGCAGCAAACAGTATGCATGCGCATAGAGAACGATTTAAGCGAATATACAAAAATAGAAATGGGTGTAAGGCAAGGATGCGTTTTCTCACCAGATCTGTTCAACCTATACAGCGAGGCATTTCTGAGAGAATTGGAAATCCTACTGGAATTCAACATTTGCGGCCATAACCTAAACAACATAAGATACGCAGATAACATTGTACTGATAGCAGACCCGAAAAACCTGCGGAAGGTGGCGAAAGAGAGCAAGAAGAAGGGATTACAAGAAGACAGAATGCATGGTCATCAGTAAGAAGAGGAGCCCGAAATGCGATTTGCAGGTCTGGAACTCTAAAATCAAGCAGGTGCGGACAGATGGCGGTAAGTGCGACACTGAGATCCGTAGACGTATTAGGATGGCCAAGGACACACTGCAAAATCTGATCAGAGTATTGCGAGACAGGAGGATTTCTTTGGTAACAAAGAAAAAAGTATTGAACTGTTACGCAACATCTGTCTTCCTCTACGACAATGGATGTTGGACGATCTTCTCAAAGATGAAAAGACTCAAGGCGACGGAGATGTGGCTCTGCAGATGGATACTGAGGATATTTTGGCCCGAGCGTATGAGTAGTGATGAGGTCTTGGAGAGTCTTATACTTATCAACAGGAAGAGGCAGCTGAAGTTTCTGGGACACGTAATGAGAAAGAATGGCTTAGAAAATCTGATACACAAAGGTCGAATAGAAGGAAAGAGATATAAGGGAAAGCCACTCATGACATACCTGGCGGGTTTAAGCAAGTGGATGTCAGAACGTGGTCTAAGGCAGATAGAAGAAGGACGAAACTTATTGAGGCCCACAAGGGATAGGTGGAAGTGGAGAGCCATGATCGCCTACATCCTGAAAGGACACGGAACATAAAAAGAAAAGAAATGTGTGTGTGATTTATTATCTTTGCTTTTGTGCGGCCAGCCTGTGAAGCGAGGGGTCACAGGGTTCTAATTTATGGCTCACCTCTTTAAGAATGTGTTTATTGTATTTGAGAGGTAAAGTTAGAAGCGTTAAGAATGGATTCAAAGAAAGATGGCGATGTAATGAAATGTTTTAGGCGTCTTTTTGTAGTTGGTAATAATGTTATTTGAGGAGAAAATACAGTAAAAACTTAAAAATAACATTATTGCCAACGATAAATACAAAGGCCTACCAAACTCCATCTGTAGCATACTAGTAAACAATAAAAGTATAACAGCTTCATCGACATGTAAATAAAAGATTAAAAATAATGGTAGCCCTAATGATAAAAAAGAAAAGCCAACAGACAATAGCATTAACGATGAATACGGCCACAATGTCTTGACTATGTTCGGAAAATAAAACATTCCTCTAACTTTAGGCACAACAAAAAATCGCCCTTAATAATGGCTAAAAGAATAGCCAAAAGCCCCCGGATATACAAATGTTTTGGACAGTTTTGCACAGTTGTGTCCAGAAATGAAGATACATGTACGAACACTAGAGAAATTAAATATAAACTCGTTTTTAACGAAACATGTATAAAAGTGGGATTGCTGCCCAAATATATATATATATATATATATATATATATATATATATATATATTTGTGAGTAAAATTTCAACGAGAATCAACGGTATCGTAAATATATGAAAAGAATATTTGAAAAAATAACAAAAACATAATTTATTTTACCTATATTTACCATATATACAGGGGGGGGACCATAATGTCTAGATATGGAGGAAAATAGAAATATTCGTGTTTTTTTCTCCTCCAAATTGAATATGAGATTGTCTAAAGAAGAAAGATTTTGGTTCAGACCACTTAGTGTACGTTAAGGATGGTCATAAGGGCAAATGCGTGAAATATACGTCATACGAAAAGGACACCTATTGCCTTTCCACAGCTTGGGAAGTGATTAAGAAATTCAAATAAACAGACAGTGTCTTCAATAAACCGGTTTTCAGTGACATACTTAATTATGTTGAGTGAGTAGTTATTGTCCCAAAATGACAGATTAGCTGAAGACCTCTCGAAGTGGTTTCGAAAGAATGCATCCCCTGCACATTACGTGATGGCGACAAGTGATTAGGAGACCTGGCCGTATGTAATAGGCTCCCTGCTCACAAGATGTTAGTCTCCTTGACTTCCTTTTCTATGGTATGCTGAAGGAGATGTACCCAAGACAAATCAAAGATATGAATCATCTGAAGGACCGCATCACGAATGAACTGGCTCAAATTGACGAAGATGTGGGGGTACTGCATCGGGTTCATTTGAATTTCGCAAAGCGTATCGAACTTTGCATCATTAATGGTGGAAACTATGTTGAAAGGGTTATTCGTTAATGTTGTTGGATACAATTATTGAAAACATGCATTTCGCCCATGTATCCAGATTTTTCGATCAGCCATGATTTTTTCATCATTTTTATTTTCATTATCGTGATTTCGACAGTTGCAGTTTTCATAAATTCTCAGTTGAAACTTTAAAGTTATTATAGTCCGAACGAGTATCAATATCTTTAGTAATTTGTTACCCCCGTTTTGACTGGTACGTTTCGCAGACTTCTTCGTGTAGGCTTTAATTCAGAGAGCGAAAATTGTCGTTATTCCATGGACGATCAATTCAATTATTATTGTTTTTTTATAATTCATCTATAGTTGAAGGCATACAAGTGTGTTCAAAATATATTTAGTTGAAGCCATAAGGTTATTTTCAAAATATTTATATGTTGGCATGTTGTGGATGTGTGTGTGTGTGTGTGAAATGGACAATGTCCTACAATTATTTTAAGACATTTTTATGTTTATACATTCTTTTCATAGATACAAATATTTAAGTAAACTCTCTGTTTATAATAAAAAATATTAACGACGTTTAGCGGCATGAATGTCCGAGAAATGTTTATAATGTGTGACGTCCTTTGTTTACATATGGATACGCATCGCGCAGATATGAATGTACGAGAGAAAATCATAGAGAATTGTAGTTTTGTAGGTTTTAAAACAGTAAAATCGACCTCGCGAACCTAAATGCTCCTCTGTAGCTAAATCGGTAAAGCACGCCAGGCTATATGACGGTTCCGTGTAGAATACAGGTTCGATTCCTGTTGGAGGACGCAAATTTTCTATGAAAATTTCTTTGACATTCAGGACGGTAAATGTCGTTAATACTGTTCATTCTAAACAGAGCATTTACTTATATATTTGTATCTATAAAAAGAATGTCTTTATATATATATATTTACATTTACATACGACAGAAAAGGTGCTTTGATTTATTTATTTTATACGCTTTCTCATGTGATCTAATAATTTATTTTTCTTTTCGGATGATAAATTGTATAAAAGCTGTCCGATTGTTCTTTTTTTCCGAGCGCTTTCGGCTATACATTTAGCCATTTTCAAGGTTGAATATATTAACTGTTAACAAGAAATAGTTTCTTGTCTGTATGTATTTATATGTTTTCATTTTCAAAACATGGTCAAGATATATAATGTATAGCTAAAGGCGCTTTGATAGAAAGAACAATTGAACAGTCGTATGCAAATTGATGCCTAAATACACAAATATGGACCGCACGCAAGCTACACACACGTAAATATATGTCATTGTTAAATAGTGTATGTGCATTTAAAATAAGTCTATGCATATATCACATGTTATCGTTTATTTTTATTTATATTTAATGGATAATAATTTATTTGTCTTTGCCTTGGTTTTATTTATTGATGTATATGTGGAGTTAGGTTTGTTCATTTTTGGGGTGTGCGTGTGCATATATCTATCATATGTTCATATACACACATGCATGTAGGTGCGTATGTTTAATATGTGTTCGTTTATTTGTTTATTAATAAATTAAGTTTATATTGTATTTTTCTTTTCTTTCTTTATTTATTTAAAGTTGTATTATATTTTTATTTCATTTATTCATTTATTTAATGTTTTCTCTAAGCATAATTTACAAATATTTTTGTTAATACTGTATGGGGCTGCTGTATTTGATTTTGGTGGGGTTAATGTTCTCTTTTTGGCTCCATATGTATTTTGATAGGGTTGGATTGTTTGTTTATTTTTTTTTTCGTATGACATTTTGTGGTTATAATATATTGCATTAAAAGTTTGTTTTTTGTGGCTCCTATGTAATTGTTTCGTCTGTGCAAATGTTATTATTTACGATGGCACTGTATAGTATGTTATTGGTTAATTATTTATTGTTAAGTCGGCATTTTTCTTTATTTCTGCAGTTACATTTGACTGTTTTTTTTTCTTTATGTAATTGTTATTGTTGTAATTGTTATTGGTTTTGATGAATATTTTTAATCATCCTTAGTTATTATTTTCTCCATTTTATCTATGCAGGTGTAACTATATTTGATTGTATTTTATGTTATTGTTAGTGTATTTTTGTTGATAATATGCTATTTTTCGGCAAGTTTTTGTAAATTATTTTGAAGAATATTTCCCTATTTCTGTTTTTATTGTATTGTTGTAGGGTGGTGGCTTTGAACCAAATAATAATTCTTTTTCTCAAGTTTTTGTTCGAATTGTTTCCTTTTTTTATTAGAGTTTGTTGGAATATCCGCTATTTCTTAGGGCTTATTATTATACTTATTTTTAGTGAATATTTTAGGTTACTAGGATTTGTTGAAATTCTTTTATTACACACACACACACACACATATATATATATATATATATATATATATAGAGAGAGAGAGAGAGAGAGATAATTTACATATATATATATATATTAAAATAAACCCTCTCTAAACTCAATCATGTTTATCACACCACTCCTCACTACCCTCTCTGTTAACTTACATAAACTTAATACTACCTGTAAAAAGTGTAAATGTTCATTTCATTTTCCTTTTCACCATTTGGAAGTGAAGTCAAATGATCCAGCGTCCTTTAAAAGGACTATGGTGAAATAAATTATTACATGGAGCCTTAAAGTGGTCTGTTTTTCTTTAAATTATTATCTCTGAATTTACATTGAGCTCTCAAGATTTTACCCTCCTTGGGACTACCTATCCGGATTTCAAATTTTTCGTAACTTATATATATATATATATATATATATATATATATATATATATATATATATATATATATATATCTCTCACTTCTTCGGTTTGCACATTCTTGAGTTGATTTTCCTTGTCGATCATTTCCAACATTCATGACATGTCTTACTTCACACAAACTTGATTTCATAGCTTACAATCAAATTTATCATATAAACGAGGAAAACTCCGATAACAATTCGTCCTGTTTATTTCCATGAATCCAGCTACAGATATAGGAACACAATTACACCGACTGATAAAACAAATGTTCCACAAGGAAACACATATTCACCATTGGTTATGCCTTTCCGCTAGTCGTGGCCAAGAAATGATTGTGGGTTGACAGCTGTACATGAAGCCGGAGAACGTGGCTTGTCATGCGTATCTCTGTCATAACTGTTGAAAACGCATTGCACACTGTTTATGTGTGATTATATCCACTGATTGGACTTTATAAGAATTCAGCAAGCGTCGATGAATGTCAGTTCGTGTATTTAAAAAAAAAATTTAAATGTATTTAGTGACACGCCTCAGCTTCGTACCTTATTTCATATCAAAGCAAAATCTGCCATCTTTAGATCTCCTGTTCATTTGTATACTAAATGCCACCCAATATAAGACCCAAGATCTATTTAAGGTAGAGGGTTATTTAATGACATGAGTGTTAAGAACTTAACAGTAGGGTCTATAAAAGGAAGATGGCGAAGATAAAGTTTTTAAATAATGATTAGATCTACACTTGAATGGGTTATGATTCTAATCTTCAGGGAAGAATCCGCGTGGGAGTGTTTCACAAACCAACGTGTATTGAGAAGTGGTTTTCGCAGAAGAACGCATTTCTTAACAAGACAAGATTTATATATTATCAGCAAGAATGCCCCTACTCTAATCAAACAGATATTTCACACCTTTTCTTTATGCGATAAAGGTGTCGATGATTATTGAGTATGGAATCTTACCGCAAAAGCTACGCTACATTAAGGTATGGGCGCCATGTTTTCAACTGACAATCCTGTTATATGGCAGTGAATAAGGAACCATTTCCTCACGGACGAAAATAAGACATGATTCACCTGGAACATAGCTCGAGAGAAGAACGCTCAGAACACGATAGACAGAGCAACGAGCGAGTTAAAATTAAAATGGAAACAAGAAGCTCATTATATCTAAAAACAGAAAGAGACAGATGGAATTTCTCGAACTCCTAATGAGAAAATCACTCTTAGAAAATTTGATACTAACACGACATATAAAAAACAGAGGCAATCGGCGAGGCACCTATCTAAAGAGCTTGTGTAAACAGATGTCCGCACACAGATTCATGGACTGGGAGAGACAGTAAAAATTCACACTTATAAATGGCGGGTCGTCAATGTTAGATGCAGGTGCAAGGATACAGAATAAATTTCAACAAGGCGATATTTTCATGGGTTTAATATATAACTGTGTAAGAAAGTAGATGAAATAAAATAGTAAGTATGTAAAATAAAGACGACTTTAAAAATTGACAATTATGAATTATGTGTGCGGATGTGAAAGTTCAGTCACTAAAGGGAAATATATCTCCATGCCCGGGACATATATCTCCACGCCCGGGACATATATCTCCATGTGGTTGGAGTTGTCACTACGGCGTGGAGGGAGGGAGATTAAGGAAAGCGAAAGGAATCAAGGACTGTCCTGTTATTATATCTGCTTAACAGTGAAACCATGTTGAGGCAACACACAAGCGAGAAGGGATGCACGTCAAATGTATGTGAAGCAATAAAGACATAAAGACTTGGGATGTCATGACGTTATTGTCATATTATCCGCACTTCCGTGCAAAAGGAAGATATTTACTTTGTAGAATAAATGTCCAAATAACGTTTCATTAATATACTCGTGCGAGAGTTATTCTCGCCACAGTAAATTTATGAAAAAAAAACAAACAAATAAACAAATACATATAATGAGACAGAAACAGTTGGTATTACTAAGACAGCGTGGTGGGAGGAAAGTAGAAGAAAAGAGAAATAGTGTCCCGTGTTTTTATCTGCTTAACAAGCCAAGTTGGAGTAATCCACACTATCCAGAAAGAGTTTGATTGTCATTAAATGATCAGATACCAGTCTGAAATAGGACTGAATAGTGCCTAAAAACTCACAGACAAAATCTGATGCAAAACATTAGTGATTAAAATAAAGATTCTTGAATTACAAAGACATGATGGATCAGATTCCGTAGTAGTGACAAACAGTCTGGCCTTCTCCGATTGAAAATGACGACCGGTGTATAAAATGAACAAACACTTTGGGATAAAAATACAATTATATAAGCTGGTAAAATTTGAAAATTCTCGTCAAATATAGGTGAAGCAAGTAAGTCATACTTTCTCGGAATATGAGAAAAGTTAGCGCTGCGCTACCAGCACTATTACTAAAAGGAGTCCATCCAGGAGAAATAAATAGAATAAATCCTCATATAATATGTTATTAATACAGACGTACACAACTTATGCTCGCCTCAGTACATTAATGAAAAATATAAATACATATGCATAAGTAGGTATACAGTAATAAAAGTATGTGTATTCAATAGGTATAGTATTGTTTATACAAACATATCAATAATAACATATCAATTACTGTATACCTACATTTGCAGCCACCCCTGTATAATCAGAGTTGTAAATAACTACTCATATAATGCAGAAAGAAGGC
>OZ038492.1:60993778-60996278 GCA_964036315.1 Acanthosepion esculentum | reverse complement strand
AAATAAGCGCAAATTCACATTGTGTATTCATCATATAAATATGAGACTATCCTTATAATTTTGAACATCGGTTGAGTAATACTACTTTGATTGAGAAAATAGTGACTTTCACATCGAAATAAGACATAGTATTTGATTATTAGTTCAGTATACACCACACAAACACACACACATATATATATATATATATATATATATATATATATATATATATATATAACCTTTGAACAATAAATTTATTAAAAAATTAAAATTATCATACACACAGGATTGCATATTAATTTTTTGTTGTTTCATTATTTTAATTCGGTTCCTCGACTAATTTTGGCCAGCATGACAATATATATATATATATATATATATATATATATATATATATATATATATATATAATGAGAAAGAACAGTAAGATATATAATCCGGTGTTCTTATTAATATTTTTATTTAACAGTGCTCAATGCCCTTCTACAGAGTATAAATATTATAAATTTACTAATAAATTATGGTTCCATCGCTACACAGGAATTACCATGTTTCGAAAACCGAAGCTAAAAATTTGAAATTCAATTGTATGTGTATGTATATATATATGTGTGTGTGTTTGTGTGTGTGTGTGTGTATGTGTGTGTGTGTACGTGTGTGTGAATTTCCAAGAGGATAAAATAAAGTAGATATAATTTCCAAGACATAGCAAGAATATACTATAAAATCACGATCCAATTCATGAGTTCTACACATTCAAAAGGAAACCGATTTCTCTTTGAAATTGTAGGTCTGTTGTATTGAATCGTGATTACGATTCCAATGTAATAAATTATAACCATGGAATATTAGTGTTTGAGCCATATATATATATATATATATATATATATATATATATATATATATATATATATATGGATTAGAATTAAAATGAATGCTTAATATATGAAACAATAACGAAAACTTCCATTTGATGGCTCCGGTACTTCGGTGAAATATGTCGAAGTTGAGGATTTCCAAAATGTTTCGTACATTTACCATATATATTTGTATAGATAGAGAGATACTTACACCCATAGCTACAAATGCTATTGTACAACTGCGCCACATGTACGTACATATATATATATATATATATATATATATATATATATATATGTGTATAAATAACACGTATTAAAAATCATAAAATCATATCCAAATTATTTTTTATTGTCTGTTACGTTTAAGCATATATATATATATATATATATATATATATATATATATATATATATGCATATGCGAGTGTGTGTCTCTTTATGTATGCATGTATTTAAATTGTCCCAAGAAATACACGGCTCATTTTAAATACGACACTCACACACACATATATATATATATATGTTTTCTTAAAGACAACTGACAAGGTACTGCGACTAAGCTTTTTACTTAATTTTTCTAGTGTGCGTACAAGTTTTTTTCTTTTCTTGACATAAATTTTGTTAAATAGATCAAATTTTTTCGGCTACAATTTTAGCCATTATCAAGAATAATTTTATTTTTAATTTTTAAATGAATGTATGTGTTATGTTATGTATATATGTAGTGCCAAAATGATGTTTTTATTTTCAAAACGCGGTCACCACCTTATGGCTGTATTCATAGTTAATGTTATTGAATGTTGCCTTTTCCTTTTTTTTTTATTATTGGGACTTCCATTAATTTTAATCTTTTTTTTTACGTATAGATGAGGTAATTATGCTTAAATTTTCTACTCGTAATTTCATTGAGTCCTTATGGAGCGATGTTTGGGTAGGAGTAACGTAAGTCGTCTGGATAGGCATGTAGTAGTGTGACCTATGCAATTATGTTTTAGTTTGGTTTGACTAGGAACACAGTTCATTCAGAGTCATTTGAACTCGTAAATAAAGTTGGTTCTTTGCTGTTATGATTTTGCAGATGTATTGTTATTTTTGATGATAAGTTTAGCAGTCTCAATTTTTTGTAACAGATAATTAAAATTTCTTGTTCGGGTCAACTAGGGTAGTGTATTTCTACGCACTAAATGAAAATACATCATGCTTATATTTAAGGCTTTTGTAGATGTTAATGTTATTGTTTTTATCTGTATAACAAAACAACACACACGCAACACCTATATATATATATATATATATATATATATATATATATATATATGGGGGGGAGAGTAAGTAAGTGAATGAGTGAATGAGACCTTTTGGTCCCCGAAACGGTGACAAAAACTAAAAAGATAACAGAGTCGAATTATATTTTAGGTATGACTGGGGCGTCTTGATTTGTGGAGATAATGTTTCTGTACCGAAAACGTTAACCCTAACTGTTATCAACAGATAAGAGTTTGACAAATTCACACACAAATGCACACACACGCATAGATATATGTTTTTCCGTATTAACAAATATAGATCTTAGTGAAAGTCTCTGTGTGTATATATACGAGTGAGTTCTCAAATCTAAACAAATAAGCAGATGTTTTTAAAGGTTTTTTTTTGTT
>OZ038492.1:60928778-60976278 GCA_964036315.1 Acanthosepion esculentum | reverse complement strand
ATTATTGAGAAAAACCCTTTGATAAAAAAAGCCATGTAAATAAACAAATAAACAAACAGATCAAATAGATAATAATGAAACATAACCTTCTAGTCACTCAACGACTCAAGGCAAACCCATAAATAAAAAAGACGCCGTCTGACTAGCATAAGCCAAAACCACTCTGGATATAGAATCACCATTGTAACTTGATACGCTTTTTTAGAAAGGGACTGGCCTGTAGATAAAGATTAATTCTTAATTCTTAGCCCCTTAAACCACCAAACTTCAACGGCCGAAACTAGCCGTTTCCATAGCAACAAATGTTCCAATGATACCGTAGTTATAAACACCAGCTAACCAAAAGATAACTTATTCCCAAATTCTCGCTTGACAAGGAAGCGGGTCCAGACGCCTTAACTCTTCATAACTTAAAAAATTATGTTAGGGGTCTCGGCTCTCGCTTTTGAAACATGAGAACTCTTATGTAGCGGAGGAATCATATTTTTAAAAACTAAAAATATTATTATAATATAAGCTCTACTTCTGTATGGAGCACTGTCCTTTTGAAAATAAAGCTAAATATTAAGGAACACCGGATTATCTACCTAACGTGTTCTTTCCTATTTCACTGCACACCTGCATACATATATATATATATATATATATATATATATATATATATATATATATATATATATATGTGGAAGAAAGGGAAATTGTCGGTTACTGCCGATTAATATTAATTTGAACGCTGCCTCAACTACTGATGACGGTCCAGCGTCTCTTATGGCTCTACAGGCCCACACAGGAGTGACAGTGTCGATCGGAACGAATGCGTGTGAATGCATGTGATTACGCCGCTCATCCCCGATATCGCTTTGTTGTTTTCTTTGCTTTGAGCCCGCTTCACCCTGCTTTATTCTCTCCTCACTCTGGCCCTCGTTGTAAATCGGTTCTCCATCGACAGCGATCGTTGGCGACGTCTTCCCACCTCTCGATGTCCATGCCACTTTTGCTGACGCCCTTGATGTTAAAATGGCGTCGTCCTCGTGCCTTCTTGCCGGTAGCCAGTTCCCCATACCGAAGGACCTTCGGAATCCTCCCATCAGTAGACTGTTTCTTCCCGCGTGTTGTCGTCGCGGTGGGGCGATGCTGGAATGGAAGAAATCCATGTAGATATGTTTAAATGTCGGTATAATTCATGAAAAAAATGCTACGAACCCTTGATTGATTAATTCCTTTTATATGGATTATAAACACTTTACAGGCTATTTATGCCAGTAAATATTTTTAGATTGTAAGAAGTTTGTTTTTTAGATAATAATGATTTTATGATACATGTCGTACTAATTAACCCATAGCTGGAGAGTGAATTGGTGGATTTATACAAGGGTATTTGTGCGTTAGTGTATATAACAAAACACGGCTGGAATTGGAATTCGGCTCACCGATTTCAAATGTCAAGCTATTATCCATTACACCAACCTCACATCCAAACTTACAGCACCTGGAATTCCCAACCGTCCACTCATCTATGAACTGACCAAGCTTGGCGTTGCTTAACTTCGATGATCGTATGAGAACCGGTCTTTCATTTTGATTTGGCGGCAAGCCTGCACATTCTGATTATTACTTATTTCAATGCTTACACAGTTATCTTAATGAGATCAATTATCTGGAAGCCTGTAAAAGAACCTGTTCATCACCCACAAAGATGCCAAAGTGTGTGAGTATGAAATCATGAAGCTGCCTCAAAGGTGCCTAAACATGGTGGGATAAAATGGAACATACAGGGTTGAGTACAAATATCCAAATAGGAATTAAATCCATTTAAAAATACCAGGAATATTTGTTTCAAATCATTGTGCCTGTGTGTGGGTGTGCAGTCTTTCGTTCCTTTTGTTTACATTTCCTTTTCTTGTTCTCTGCTTCGACAATAATGAACTATTCCATCCTAATCATTTCACCACTAACCACTCTGTAGAAAATCCTTCTAAAAGCTAATGCTTCAATTTAGCTGAGTAAAGCCTCTTAAGTTGATATTTGGCGTTGTTCATTCATTACACCATCCAACTAGTTTTCCTCCGGAACTCTCTTTTTTCTCTCTCCTCTCCTCTCTTTTTTTTCCAGCTTATTTCCGATTTACTATAATTAAGCAGGTTTCTGTCATAATGTGTAAACAATTCTAACTCAAATTGGACGGGAATCGAAAAAGGATACAACATACTGATCCTAGATAGAAAAAAAATCACTGTTTTATTTACAAATATGCAGGATCATAGTATACATTTAATTTCGGAAACTTCAGCTCAAAAGCGCCTGGAATCACGAAGATAATTTTACTCCGATGCTACCTAGAAAAGCGTGAAGGACGTATATGGCAAGTTAAACAAATAGTGTAGATTGTAGGTCAGGAAACATAAGTGATTTCAGCTAATAATGGCTGAGTATCGGACAAATTCTACAATCAGCTCCTAGCTAGAGAAAAAATAACCTTCAGATATACAAGCAAACAGATGACGCCAGCAAGATGCGAATAGAGTAACGCTTTCTTATGACAAAAAATAACAAAAAACGTTTCAAGACGCATGAGGTCATTAGTTCATAGAATAACTGCAAATATTTTGCATTTAGCTTTGTGAACGATAATAAGTTGATAATAAAAACAGAAATAAAACGAATAACCCGAAAGAATAAATTTAATAATGTGATTCATATATGGGTATTACTTATAAGATAAAAATTCGTACGCCTAAAAACACCACATATATATATATATATATATATATATATATATATATATATATAATGTTCTGTTTGTACGATACTTTTTAGATAAAAAATATTTAAGTAAATGCAGTATTAATAAAATTTACCGGCCTGAATATCCGAGAAATTTCATAGAAATTCTTCCGATAGGAAACAAAACTTTATCCTACACGGACACCTCATTTGGCCTGATGTGCTATACCATTTAGCCACAGAGTAAGCGTATGGTTAGCAAAGCCAAATTACTTTTTTTAAACAACAAAATACCATGATTTTTCTAGAACGCTCATATCTGCTCATAATATATGATGTCATTTGTTTGGAAATGGAGAATTATTTTAACATATTTTCCGTTTATGCATTATTTTTATAAATACAAATATTTACGTAAATGCTCTGTTTGTAACAAACAGTATTAATTACATTGAGCGGCCTGACTTGCAGGATAGAGAAATATGTTTCCCAAGAGCTAAGCAAAGTATTAAGAAACAGGGAAAATTCCTTAGAAACAGACAAAAGAGTAATTAACTGTTATGTAATACTGTAGTCCTATATGAATGCTGGGCCATCTCATCACCGATGAAGAAGAGACATGGAGCAAAGAAATATCGTTATACAAAAGGATGCTGAGAATACCATAGATTGAACATGTGAGCAATGACGAAGTTTTAGTTAAAATGGAAACAAAAAGGCTAGTGGTACTTAGCATCAGACATAGTTGATATGTCTAGTATATCTAATGAGGAAATAAGACTTAGTAAATTTGACACTCACATGGTACAGCGAAAGCAAGATGAACGCTTAGGTTTAACATCAGATAGCGACAGTGGATATTTCTAGGGCATATAATGAGTAAAGAGAGTTTGGAAAATTTGATATTCACAGGACACACACAGGACTTACTGAAGGTGAAACGAACAGTAAGAATCTACCTAACAATCTTGTGCAAATGTTTGGTAGAAGAGTGATATAGTAACAAGACAAGACTTACTAAGAGGTACAGAGTACAGGAGATTGTGGAGAGCAATAATTTCCCACGTTCTGACAGGACTGCACACATACATGAAGTGAGAGGAGAAAACAGATTATCCAGAGCGTACAGAAGACAGACGACTACATGTTTCTTGCGCGCTAATACCAGCCATTAGTCGGTCGGTACTCGCTGATATTTGAATTTATGCCCACATCATTAGCTAAGCCAACTTGTTATAATGAGGGTAGTTGGTGAATATATATAATGTACTCCACAACTAAAATCATCGAAAGGCAATTACCAATACAGTGGAAAGAATTAGCGAAAAATCACCACTATTTGTGGGAAAAAATTAATAAAAACTGAAGAATAAATTTAGAAGTGGCCTATAAAAAAAATGATTGAGGTAACAATTGGTCCTCTGTAATGTCGTTTAAAGCAAAAAAAATAAAAGCTTCTCGAGTATAACAGTTCATAATTCAAGTTGTTGCAATGAGAGTAGCTGGGGAATACATATAATGTACACCACAACTAAAATCATTGAGAACAAATTACCAATACAGTGGAGGGAAAAATTGTCGAAAAATTACCACTATTTGAGGGGAAAATTAGCAAAACACCAAACTAAATTTAGAAGTGTACGATAAAAATGTGCTTGATGCCAGGGTAACAATTGGACCTCGGTAAAGGTGCTTAATGCAAAATGAAAAAAAACCCAAAAAAACCAGCCCCCCCCCCAAAAAAAAACAAGCTTCTCGAGAATAACGGTTCATAATTCAAGTTGTTTCAATGAGGGTAGCTGGTGAATACATATAATATACTCTACAACTAAAATCACCGAAATAAATTTACAAGTGGGCCATAAAAATGACAGCATTATTAAGAATCAGCGACATTCTGAAGAGAATGTTAGCGCAATGAAAAGATTTATTGTTCTATGATCATGGGTGAAAACTACTTCTGCTTTTATATGCAGTTTCTCTTCAAGATGTTGGCGATCGCGGCCCTTCTGATCTTTTGTCACTTTTGAGACCTTTTTTCCCTTGTTCTGCCACGTTTTCCAATATCTTGTTAGGTATACCACTTGCCATTTTCACCTGCTTTACTCTACCCTGTGTGTGTTACATTATCTAAGCCCTCTTTTCTTTTTATTAGTCCAAGAAATTTCATTTAAAATTTCGTTGTTCTTCTGTCTTATCCATGGTATTCTCAGCCTATTATCAGAACTATGTGTGTATATTATTAGAACAACCAATGTTAAATTGTCGGAACGAATCGATCACCAAGAATAAGGAGTAGAGGAAAAGTAATTGAAGTAAACAAAAGATTACCAGGACCCCACTCGGGAATATAAATATTAGTATTTTGCCTATAATAATTGATAATCGTTGGAAGAGTCCCAAAATCACTAGAAACAAGACTGAAGGAATTAGTGGTTTGAACATAAGCTGAAACTGTTCAAACTGAGACATTGCTGAAGTCTGATCGAACAGCCAAATAGTAGAGGGGGTAAAAGCAGCGGGGTGACTTCGTTTTCTTTTCTTTTGATCTCCGGCGATGGGCTACTTAAAACTATTGGAGCAAAAACTCAACGATAATAAATTGCAATGTTTGGAACGGTCCCAAGAACCTTTTTCCAAAAAGAGGAAAAGAATTGGAAAACAGAGCAAGGAATAAAGCCATCCAGAGGAAGAATAATAAAAACAGTCCGGCAGAGACTTGTTCATTTCCAACGGAGGTCATCAAGTATTAATCGCAAAGAGAGTTAAAAAATTAAATCGACCAGTACAAACAATGCAATATAGAGGCGAACGCTACTCGGTCAGTGCAGTATAGATGGCAAAGGGGGCAGAGGAAAGCAGTGAGTAACCTACGCAATGAGCTTATGCAAAAGGAAGGCAGATGGGGAGGGATGGGGAAAAGACAAAGCTTGCTAAGAGCTACAAAGGGATGGAGGCTGTGGAGAGCTATAATAGTCCACATTGGAATACGGCACAAAAGAAAAATCAGACGAGGATATTTTGCATTAGATTAAAGGATTTATTTCCGTTCATAATTTTGCAATATATATATATATATATATATATATATATATATATATATATATATATATAGTATTTACATTAGTCGGACTATTGTCCTCATCATTGTCGCCATATTTGTTACAACGTTTCGGCCGTTGTACGCTCCGGCTTTTTTCAAGGACACATGGCACAGTGGATAAAGGCGTTGATTAGATCCAGTGACACACCCAAAGAGTGTGAGTTCAATACCCGGTTCAGGCAGTGGAGAACTTTCAGAGGGAAAATTACCAGGAGATAACTGATAACTGACATCCATCAAACATGGCTCGTGGAACTAGAACATTCTACCCCAGTGATCGAAATAAAGGGTTCGGTTCGAAATTCCAACCACCTGAAGAAGGCCGGAGCGTACAACGGCCGAAACGTTGTGACAAATATGGCGACAAAGGTGAGGACAATAGTCCAACTAATGTAAATACTGTACATAATACCTCATCTCAGAAATATATACACACACACACATATATATATATATATATATATATATATATATATATATATATATATTGCAGACAGTTGATTATATCAATTCGTTACTATTGTATACCCAAAAATATCGAACCTATACAATTTGATCATTCATTAAAAATATTCCTACGTCAAATGTACACGAATATAAAATCATATTTATTGAAAATATAGAGCATTTCACACCACGGTTAAGATGGGAAGTATTTTACCTTCTTAACAATGATAACAATAATATTAATAACAACAACAATAAATTCAGATTATCAATGAAATACCCACCACAATAAAAATATCTTATTCATTTCCAAAATTATGTAATAAATAAATATTATAGAAAAAAACATAAATTTCCAAAACAATTAACAAATGACGTAAAATCAATAACTAAATCAAATAAACTATTTTTTCAACCAAACAGATAAAGAACCATCCATAAAACGGAACCTACAAAATATAACAAACTCTTCGAAAAGGAGGTTCATAAGTTTTACAAAACCACTAACAATGTATCTGAAAATAATATGAAGCAAAAACCGTGGCAACAAAATTAAAAGTAGATAACATAATTAAACAATTAATGAAAGTAGAACCATTTATTAAATTCAAAGATCATAACGATAATTTTCAAAACAAACCCACATTAAGTTTATTAAATCACACAGAAAGTAATGTTGGTAAAATAAGTAAAGAAATAGTAGAAAAATATGTTCGAAATTAAGAAAAGTATTAAATATAAATTAGTGGAAAATACGAAAGAAACTATTAAATGATCCAACAATATTACAAACAAAACAATTGCTTTTTATACAAATATATATAAAGGACTTTTATCCATACATTAGCAAGCAGCAACACAACACATAAACATTCAAGACGAAAAACTAGACATAATTAATCATTGTAGGAAATCATTATTATACTATAACAACAAAATATGCTTAAAAGAATCATAGCAATAATAATGAGGACTTTGACGTATAAATGATCAGTTATGCTGGTGCTAAAATATGCAAACTTATAGGGATATATATCATACATAGTTCATCAGATGTCATTAATAAAAAGGATATAGGTTTATATAGAGATGATGTTTTAATATAGAAAATATAACAAAGTAAATAATACAAATATTTTACCAATTAGGATTTACAATATGGATAATACTAATTTAAAACAGTACATTTTCTAGACATAACATTTAATTTAAATAATAATAAATACAAACCACACAGAAAAGCAAATAATAATAGCAAAATAATTAAAATAAGCAAATAATTAATAGATATATAAACCAGAATTCAAATCACACAACTAATGTATTTAAGCATATACCAAAATTAAAATTAAAATATCTAATGAAAATAAAAAATATATATATGATTAAGCATTTAAGAAAAAAGGTTATTCGAATAAATTAGAATAAATAACTAGGAATAATATATGCAAAAATAAAGGAAAAAGAAATATAAGTTGGTTTAATACATCTTATGATAATATAATAAAGACAAAAATAGAAAATATTTCTTAAATTAATTGAAAAACACTTCTCTAAAAATAGTAAATTATCCAAAATCATTGATAAAAATGCAATTGAATTCAATTATAGTTGTATAATATGAGGAAAATAAAAAATAAACATAATAAAAATATTAAACAAAAATATTAGCCATTACAATAACACAAACCAGCAAAATAGCAACAGTAATAGTAATTGTCGAAAAGAACTGCCCACTCAATAATAAATGTCTAACTAATAATATAATATGTAAACCAACTGTGTCAAATAACATTAACACGAAAGGTAAATCGTATAAGAGCAACTGAAACAACTTTTAAAGAAAGATTTAATAATCATAAAATGTCATAAGAAGGATACGCAAATAACAAATTATCAATATATATATGGAGTCAGAAAATATATATCAAGTAAAATTAAATGGGAAATCACATAAATGTACCAGCATATAATATTAATAATAGAAAATGAAGACTGTGTTTAGAACATGATATAATAAATACAACAAAAACTAATATAAATTAGATAATGATATAGAATAATAGAAGAAACACAATACAATCCATATATATATATATATATATATATATATATATATATATATATACAAGGTAACCAAAAAAGGTATGACCGTTTTTTGATTAGTCATTGAATGAAGTTGAAATATATACGCATATAATATTAATAATATAAAATGTAGACTGTGTTTAGAACATGATATAATAAATACAACAAGAACTAATATAAATTAGATAATGATATAGAATAATAGAAGAAACACAATACAATCCATATATATATATATATATATATATATATATATACAAGGTAACCAAAAAAGGTATGTCCGTTTTTTGATTAGTCATTGAATGAAGTTGAAATATATACGAAATGCGTGTAGCAATTGTTTTCAAATTCGGACAGCCGAAAGTATGAACATCAGACATTATAAAAAACACGCGCACCTTGCCCGGCCATCAGTTATAAGCCGGACAGCTGTGAGAAGGATGGAAGTGTCTAGAGATCTCGTTCGGGGCTCTTTGCTTTACGACTTCAAAGTGGGCTTATCAGCAGCTGCATCAAGTCGCCGCATATGTCAAGCGTTTGGGGATAGTGATGTAGATGAACGTACTGCAAGGCGTTGGCTTCGAAAATTCAAGTCGGGAGATTTGTCTCTCCATGATGAGCCTCGCAGTGGACGACAACAGGTCTTGAATGACGGAGTCCTGAAGGCGTCCATTGAAGAGGACAGTAGTCTAACGTGTGGTGAACTTGCAAGACAGTTCAATGTTTCCGATGAAACAGTTAGACTTCACCTTCACCGCCTAGGTAAGACGTACAAACTGAGCAAGTGGGTTCTGCAAACGCTGTTGGAGGTCCACAAGGGACAACGACTGGCAGCCTGCGTATCACTGCTTTCTCACCACCGTACCGCATCCTTATTCAATCGAGTGTTTACCAATGATGAAAAGTGGGTGCTGTACGAAACTCCCAAGCGTTCCAGACATTGGTTGTCTCCTCAGGATGTTGTCCCTCACACCGCAAGACCGCCTATACACCGACGCAAGATTATGTTTTGTATCTGGTGTACAAGTCGTCAAGTGGTTCATTATTAACTGCTACCAACGAGTCAAACGATTACTGGAGACCTATACTTGCAGCAATTGAAACGTGTGCAACAGGCATTGCGCCAGAAGGAGCCAGCACTGGTGAATCGTAAAGGTGCTTTTCCTCCATGACAACGCCAGGCCGCATGTCGCGCGAGTGGTCAGGGATACCATACAGCAACTTGGGTGGGAGACTTTGAGCCATCCACCTTATTCACCTGACCTTGCGCCATCCGATTACCACCTCTTCCACTCCCTGGATAATCATCTTCGTTGGAAATCATTTACCAATGAAGCAGACTTGCGCAAAGCTCTCACAGACTTCTTTACGTCACCCCCCCCCCATCCCCGAGTTCTACCGCAAGGGCATTGAACAGCTGGAGACGTGTTGGCAGAAGGTGCTGGATGCCGATGGCGATTACTTCGAAGACTAAATATAAATTACACATACTCTTTTTCTTTTTCTTTTTTCCTTTAAAAATGGACAGAAATCTTTTAGTTACCTTGCATAATCAAAGATGTACATACAAACAAAAATAATGAAAAATAATAATGACAAAATACGCAATAGAAAAACAATTATATATATGAAGGAACACGAGAGCACATGTAAAATCATGAACATGCGCGCGTCTATAACGGAGTTAAAATATGAAAATTGAAAGAAATAACGGATATTCATTACAAATGGAAATATTTAATATTCAGATTAACACATTGAAAAGTGGACACTGTATCACGAAACTGCGGAGTCGGGGACAAAACAACAAGGATTGATATGAACAATTACTTTTAAGTAATCTTATATATATATATATATATATATATATATATATATATATATATATATATATATATATATATAAAATAATATTATATATATGTGTGTGTGTGGGGATGTCAAGTGTTATCTTCTGTGTTTTTAATTCTTGTTCTTTTATCATCCACCCTCCTTAACAGTAGTTTTTCACATATTCTCTAACTAAAATCGGATATATTGTATAAAAACAAATTAAATTTAAAATTCCCAGCATCCCTCGTTTATGCGCATGTGTAGTCGCACCAACATAATAAATTGAAGTTCTAAAGGATGAAACCCTTCAAAGGAAATCTATTTCAACTTTGTCATACATTTTTTCCCAATGATTTTCTTGATATATAAAAATTTGTATATCGTTATCAAATATCTCTCTGTCTTTCTGTATCTGTCTCTATTTCTGTCTCTGTATATCTCTGTCACTCTCTCTCTCTCTCTATATATATATGTGTATATATGCATATATATATATATATATATATCTGTAAGCAAATATATGGATATAGATCCGACAGTATGAGGAAAGATATGAAAAAAACAAAATCCGAATATACAAGTTTACTGTTTTAATGTTTCAATGTCGATATATATATATATATATATATATAAAGACATTTATATTATGTTTAACGTTCTTTTGATAGATACATGTATTTAAGTAAATGCTCTGATTTTGTTTTTTTCATATTTTTCCTCATACTGTCGGATCTATATCCATATATTTGCTTACATATATATATATATATATATATATATATATATATATATATGTATGTGTGTGTGTGTGTGTGTGTGTGTGTGTGTGTGTGTGTGTGTGTATGAATCTGCTTTGAACATGTATAAATCCTAAATTATTTTGCAAGAGTAAGTCAAAGATTATCCGCACTTTCGACATAGCATATCTTTAGATGAGGGTACGGATAATTTTTGAGATTCCATCGTACATATAACCACTTAAACGTGTGCAAATTTCATTAGAAACAAAGAAAATAGTACTGAACAGGATATTTATATTTAACGCTAGAAAGTGACAATTGTAATTTCTACAGCACATAATGACGAAAGGAAGTTTGGAAAATTTGAGAATCACAAGACATATTAAAGGTAAGACGGACAGAAGGGAAACAGCGATTAACCATCATAACGAGCTTGTGTAAACGCGTGGCAGAAAAGATTTTAGTAGTGACAAAATGGAAAGAAATACTTAAATCTACAAAGGATATGAAATTGTGGAGAGCTATGATCGCCAACACCCGAAAAGCAAGAATAGTTGGATAGCGCCTACATTTTGAGACTATACATGCTTCCCTGTTACATTCATCTATCTACGCAAAAATATAAATGTTTGATGAAATTACACCTTCGAACGTTCATTTTTAATGGATGCCAGTTGTTGAGTAAGGATCGAAGCTCCCATTTTCTTTATTAAATTTTCTTGTGTGTACAGGCCGCTAGGCGTAATAAACACTTAAAAAAATATGGTGATTACTCAAATACGGGTATCTATTACAAATAACGTTTCAAGGAATAAAAAATATCTATTATTATTATCATTATTATTATTATTATTATTATATTTTTGATTGTTATGTTTCCTGCTTTGTATCCTGTAGAGCCGGGTCCAAAATATGGCCCTTAGACCCTATAGGAGACTTTTCATTTAATTGATAGCACTTTTCTTAGTATATGGCATGTACCTAGTAGGGCGATTTTCTGGTTAACTTGTATGTTGATGTTACCTGAGACACTGTTAGTAAAATTGTCCATTCCTTTTCTCACGAGGCCTGCAACTCCGATTACTATTGATACACTCTCAGTCTTCATTCCCCACATCCTATTAATCTCGATCTCATTGTATTTGGACATTTTCTAGATACTTTTCAAGGAGGTGTTTCTCTTAGATGATAATGTTATATCAATAAGCATACACTTCCTGAATTTCTTGTCTTTTATGATAATATCAGGTCTGTTGGCTTTTATTTCTCTGTCAGTTGTTATTCGCATGTCCCAGAGGATAATTACATCGTTATTTTGGGTAACTGTGTCAGGTTGGTGGTTATAGAATCTCTCAGTGGTTTCGATTTTGTTTCTTACATATCTTCCAGTGCACGTATATCGCTACCTTGTTATATCTGCGGGTATATTCATCTTTTGCCAGTTACGGGCATCCTGAGATAATATGGTCGAGAGTTTCATCATATTTTCGGGCTAGACCCGTCCTTGACTATGTGACAGTCATAGGATCTGGTTGTGAGGCTTTGGTCGTGAGCTGCAAGAAATCGGCTTTCTTCTTCTTCTTCTTCTTATTATTATTTTTTATTTTGATTTCTTTTGTATACACATTTCATTCCAGGTCCCAACCAGAGATCTAAGGATAGAAATGTCTTCATGACATTTTCCACTGTTCCTTTTTGAAAAAAAAATTATTATTACTATTAGTGTTGTTGTTTTTGTTGTAGTGGTCATAATCATATACTTAGGAGTGACTAATATCTCCATTAATTTTATGAAATCATTATTATTATTATTTCTTTCTTTCTTTTGATATCTGCCGTTTACACATTTCTTTCCGGGTCCCGCCCAGGGACCTAAGGTTAGAAATGGTATCATGACACTTTCCACTGCAAAAAAATAAAAAATAAAAAAAATAAATTATTACATAGATAGAGCCCTTCGTAAAGTGTGGGCTGTACTTGTCAGAATAATTGTTTGTATCTCTTTGAGGCATGGACTTCCAGGGATCCCTTCAATTAGTCTACTAGAATCTTTTCCAACCAATCCTATGGCTCCAACTACAACAGGGACTGTTGATGTTGCCATGTGCCACATTTTTGAGATTTCTATTTCAAGGTCCTTGTATTTTGACAGTTTTTCGAATATCTTCAAAGATACATTGCAGTCTGCAGGGACTGCCATATCAATATGGAGGCATTTTTTGTTTGTTATTATTATTATTATTATTATTGTGTTTTCCTTTGCTTTGGGTAGTACGTGCTTCTACCGAAATTCAACATGTCTCTTTTTTATATAAAAAAATGTTAAAAAAAAGAGTTTCAATACTATCTCGGAGAAAAAAATATTTAATTGCGGTCACTGTATGGAGAGAAATCAGCGCAATATGTGAGAAGTAGCCTTGAGTCAGATTTTTTGCAATTCATATATTTTAGAGCTACCAGGAAATTGATCCATATATTTGTTTTCTCCGTTTGATGCCATTCCTAAACCCCCAACAACAACAGCTAATGTCGTTGTCTTCAGAAGCCACGTTCTTCTGATTTCTATCTCGAGGGTCTTGTATTTGCTTAGTTTCGCCAACGTTTTCAAATATCTGTTTTTTTTTCCTTTCGCTGGAGCCTCAACAGCTATCAGCAGACACGTGTTTTCACCATTATTATTATTATTATTATTATTATTATTATTATTTTATTTCCTTTGATTCCTGGTGTGTACACATTTCTATCCGGGTCCCGCTCAGAGACCTAAGGTTATAAATGGCATCATGACATTTTCCACTGACAAATTAAAAAAAATTATTATTATTATTATTATTATTTCCTTTGTTTTTATTTTCTAATACTATCCATCGTAAAAGATGCAGGAAAATGCTCTGCTTCATGTACTGCTCTAGTAAGTACCAGACCCCGTATGCTATCCTCTACATTTTCAAAAGTTAGATCAACCTAAAAATGGAATACTGATGTTATATTTGAGTGGGAGCTGCCCAGTCCTGACTCTTCAGGAGCTGTCAAAAACCACACTTTTCAGTCTCGATAGAGTCCAAAATTGTCTCCAGGTCATTGTGGGTGACAAATTATTTTCCACTCTCCATCATCTCTCTCAAACGGGCGGGATGTCGCAAGACTCTCACGGCTCTGTCACTAATTCCACGGAAAGGGCTTCATTCCTTCGACCCGCCAAGTTATACCCTTCACGGCTAGGATACGCCATGACACTCACATTACAGCAAACCGCCCACATTCCCCGCGTTCCATTGGTGGGAAGTAAGTTCCAATCGAACGGCTTCTTCCCGTGAAACACTATTCTATGGAACCAGCTCCCAAGAGGATGCTTCCACGATCAGTAAAATCATAACCTGTTCTACTCTAGGGTAAAACCTGTGTCTTCGTCTCCTATCCGCATAAACTGTTTCTCATTGTAACCCTCTACTTTGAGTAACCTCCGAGACTTGCACAGGATGAACCTTACTAGACACACACACACACACATATATATGTCGAATGGTTCACCCTATATATATATATATATATATATATATATATATATATATATATATATATGTGTGTATATATATATATATATATATATATAATTAGTGGTATTGGGGCAGCATATAATTAATCATTATTAAATATAACAGACAATGTTTGTCTATTATGTTTGATCAGGAGCCGTTCTAATTTTCGAATATTTGGTTTAATTTTTGGTCAAAAATAAAGACAAGGATTGTCCAACATTTTTCTATTAAGTTGGTCCTAATCTTTCGACTCACATAAGCCATTCTCAGAATGGTTATACAAACATGAAACAAAGATAGCCATCCTCAAAGCTGATATTTTATGTTAACAAAGAAAACTGCTATGCGATGATTGTTTCATGTGTGTATAACCAGTCTGAGGATGGCTCATGGGAGCCGAAAGCTTAGACCAACTTAAAAAAATTCAAATGCTAGACAATTTTTGTCTTTATTTTTACCAGAAATTAAAGCAAACATTAGAACAGCTCATGATAAGACATAATAGGCATCCATTGTATGTTATATTTAATAATACATACATACATAAATACACACACACACACATATATATATATATATTATTAGGCGTTTCTTGTCCAAAGTAACTAATAGCAACGGCGAGAATAGAAACATAAACAATAATATTAATATTTCTTATAAAAATCAGATGAACGATAATTATAAACAGGATGAATGCAGAATGAATAACATTATAAAAAAATGCATAGCACCAGTTGATAATAGCAAAAAAATTAGATTAATTATTTATTATAAAAAATTTAAAACTTGTAACCTTATAGTTAAAAATAATAATTCACCTCCTAGAACAAAATTAAATAGAGCAAACATTATTTACGAATTCAAATGTCCATTAAGGAATTGTATTCCTCAAGAATCAACTTTCGTAAATAATTATATAGGCCACACTACAAATTGTTTAACACGCAGATTAACCCTACACCTTTCTGACAATAGCTCAATTAGATCTCATTTAAATATTTATGGAGACCTACCGGACACTATTCGGAATATACTTGTCGACAACACTAATATAATAGCATCATCCACTTGCAAAAAAAGACTAAAAATAATGGAAGCCTTACTAATAAAAATAAACTAACCAACACTTAATAATATTAACTTTGAACATGGACATAATATCTTGACCGTGTTTTGAAACAAAAAATGAATCACTTTATAAAACATACACATAACAAACTATTTCTAATTCTAACAGTTGAAATATAATCCTTGATAATGGCTAAATGTATAGCCGAAAGCGCTCGGATAAAAAGAACTTTCGGACAATTTTTATATAATTTATCCTCTGAAAAGAAAAACTTTATTAGATCACACGAGAAATTATATAAAAAACTAAATAAAAGGACCTTGTCAGTCGTTTTTAATGAAATGTGCTTGAAAGAAAGATTTCTGCCTAAATACACAAATATATATATATATATATATATATATATATATATATATATATATATATATATATATATATATATATATATATATATATACTAAAATACTTGTGGAGATAATACACTTATAGTAGGCGTCCTATTTTTGCAATGTGAACGAACCCGAGTGTAAGAAAAGGGTGTTGGAAAAATGGAGAATAAGGATGTTTATCAGATGCTGCCGCCAAAGAATTGGTGTTTTTAGTATTCAGACAAATACCTTCTGCTGTATTTAAAATTATCCCAGCGTAAGTAGAACTTTTTCTTCTTATTTTTTTCTTTTATTACTTCCTCCTTCATGTCAACCGTCACTTAATTACTATTTTTTATTTTAATTTCTTTCTTTATTACTATTATTATAAAAGCACAGTGGAGTAATGCATCAAGGCTCGAATTAAGGAATCAGAGAGCCGAGTTCGAATTGTAGTCAAGTTCATTACATTCACTTATACGATAATACTCTTGGGAACGGTATGAATTAATGTCTCCTCCGTCCACCTAGGGGTAAACACCTGTTTTTTTAATTCCTGTAGGCTAATGATGTTTTTAGATATTTTTCATTATATTTCTGGTGTAATTTGTTTTTTTGTTTTGTTTTATAATTTCCTATATAAATTTAGAAAGCATTGTGCTGTTCACGGGAGTAAGATATATAATCCGGTGTTCTTATTGATATTTTTATTTTTACAAAACAGTGCTCAATGCAAATTTACAGAGCATAAATATTTTAAATTAACGGATTTAAAAATATGTTTCCTTCGCTACACAGGAATTACCATGTTTTAAAAACCAAAGCTAAAAACTTCAAATTTTATTATATAATTAAATCAAAAGCATTAGTTTCGTTTCATCTTCAAGCGAATTTTTGGAATATTCCATATATATATATATATATATATATATATATATATATATATATATATATATATATATATATATATAGAGAGAGAGAGAGAGAGAGAGAGAGAGACTGAATTTTCACATTCAATCTGATCACCCAGGTTGACCGGATGTGTTAGTGGTAAATAAGAAGATAAAACTGGTAAATGGTTTTGATTTTCCAGCGAACCACAAAGCAAATGTGAAATAAATAAATGATAGTTAAGTTATGGAACACGAAGATGACTGTAATGGCAGACATTATGCTAGCATTAGTTTCGAAGAGCCTGATAAACAGCCTAGTGGAACTAGTTATAAGTGGTTTAAAAGACGGGAAGATAGCTAGAATAAAGAGAACACTAATGGTGTGTTGAGATTAATTGTCGCTTAATCTACAACGAAAGCAGATTCCTACTCATATTTGAATAATAATAATAATAATAATAATAATAATAATGGTAATAGAAAGGTAGAAATCTCAGTACAGATTTGATAGATTACCGCTCATTGGTTGTTTTTTGTTACAAAATATGATCAGTGGAAAATGTCATGGTGGCATTTTTGACTAAGATCAAGCAAATGTGTTTGCGACAGAAATCCCTGGAAATAATAAAAATAATAATAACGATAATAATAATAATAATAATAAAGAGAAAATCTGCAACTTTTAAGGTAATGAAACTAAAAGAAATTGATAGGAACACCACCCAGACTCAGTTACAGAGGTAGGACCTGGAACAAATTTATGACACTTTACAATGCACACAGACGGAACAATCAATTCTAATAGCCCAGACATAGGGATCAAAGATCACAATCACGGAATGTTCTTTCTTATTGATATGGCTATCCCTGCAGACTGTAATTCATCTTCGAAGATCTTGAAAACAACAATTATCTTAAAGTAGAAATCTAAAATAATATGGCATATAAAGACATCGATAGCTTCAGTTGCGTTTGGAACTCTCGGTCTGATTGGAAAAGTTTCTGATGGACTCGTAGAAAGCCATTGAAGCTCATAGCTTAAAGAAATACGAAACATTGTTCTCAGAAGAACAACTGACACGTTATGAAAGTCTTTATCAAAGTAAGATGTCTCTCGAGTTGTTTTATTTTTATTTATTTTAGAAACATTTTCAGTGAAAATTTCATGATGTCATTTCTGACCTTATGTCTCTGGTTGGAACCCGGAAGGAAATTCGTAGGTAAGAGAAATCAGAGGAAATAATAATAATAATAATAATAATAATAATAATAATAATAATAATAATAATAATAATAATAAAAACCGCACCCAACAGTGGCCACGTAGTGCAGGGTTGAAAGCTGAACCTGAAGGTTTTATCATTGCTGAAGAAGACCAATGCTTGTTAACTAGGAATTATCAAGCACATATACTAAAATACTGTGTTAGCCCAAGATGCAGATTCTGTGATAAATATCCAGAAACCATTGATCATCATATATCAAGTTGCACGATATTGGCACCCACTGAATATAAAACCCGGCATAACAGACTGGGCCAATATCTGCATTGGAAAATTTGCAACTCCTATGGGAAGGAAACTGAAAAAAACTGGTACGAACACCACCCTGACCCGGTTACGGAGATAGGACCTGTTACAATTCTATGGGACTACACAATACACACTGACAGAACAATCAAAGCCAACCGCCCAGACATTGTTATTAAAGACCACAAACAAAATTAGTGCCTCCTTATTGATATGGCAGTCCCTGCAGACTGCAATGTATCTTTGAAGATATTCGAAAAACTGTAAAAATACAAGGACCTTGAAATAGAAATCTCAAAATGTGGCACATGGGAACATCAACAATCCCTGTTGTAGTTGGAGCCCTTGGACTGGTTGGAAAAGATTCCAGTAGGCTGATTGAAGAGATCCTTGGAAGTCCATGCCTCAAAGAGATACAAAAAATTGTTCTGACAAGTACAGCCCACACTTTACGAAGGGCTTTTTCTATGTAATTTTTTTTTTTTTTTTTGCAGTGTAAAGTGTCATGATGCCATTTCTAACCTTAGGTCTCTGGGCGGGACCCGGAAAGAAATGTGTAAACGCCAGATATCAAAGGAAATTAAAAAAAATAATAATAATAACAATAATAATAATAATAACATACATGAAAACAACAAACGATTGGATGATACAATTAGTCAGACAATACGAAAACAGAAAGAAAAATATTCAACCATGAAATAAAGTTGTAAATACAAGCGAGATATCTATTTAGTAGGTTCTGTAGCAAAGTAAAACAGAAGCCTAGAACCCGCCAAAGATATGAAAAAGAAAGCCAAGGATAAAGCTGTTGAACAGATGAAACAACGCTGACAACATAAACCTATGCATCGTCAATATGCAGGACGTGTTGATAAAGTTGTTTACGAGTATCTGTATTAAAGGCTGAAACGGAAGGTTTTATTCTTGCAGCGCAATATCAGAGTCTTTTCACGAGAAACTTTCAGGCGAATATCGTACATAATAGCGTGGAAGCAAAATGCAGGTTCTGTTACAAATATCAGGAAACCATAGACCATCTGATCTCAGGGTGTTCTGTACTTGCGCAAAATGAATATAAAAATCCTCACGATAGAGTGAGGCAATACTTACACTGGACAAAGTGCAGACACTTTGGAAAAATATGCTAATAAACACTGGTATGAATATCACCCAGCACCAGTTACAGAAATAGAACACATCGCAATACTATGGGATTACACCATCTTTAAAGACGGGAAAATGGAAACAAATAGGCAGGATATAATTGTCAAAAACCAAAAAGAAAAAAAAAATGCCTACTACAGTGTAACCCGGATATAAGAGACCCGGATATAAGCGAAACCCGGATATAAGCGAAACCCGGATATAAGAGAGATTTTATCTGGTCCCAAATTAGAGCCTGTGTTAATAAAACAAAATAGACCAAACCCGATATAAGAGAAAAACGGATATAAGAGACTTCTTCTCCGGTCCCGACAACTCTCTTATATCCGGGTTACACTAGTGTAATTAATATGACTTGCCCAACGGGCTGTAACATAGCAAAACAAGGAATTTGAAAACTATTGAATTATAAAAACCTGGAAATCGAAATATATAAAAAATGTGAAAATGAAAACAAGAATAGTACCAGTCATAGTAGTTGCGCTTGGAATGATAAAAATGTAACACAAAAACATTAAAAAAATACCTGGAAATCCCTGCTTAAGAGAAATACAAAAAATGTCTTCATAAGTACAGGCCACAAACTAAGAAGAACTTAGTCGATGTAACGCTAGTGATGTTATGGGAGTTAGAGAAACAATTCATGAAATATGACCATAAAAACACTTCACTCCCTGCCTTAGGTCTTTCCGCAGACTTGGTAGGTAGTGTGACCATAGCCAAAACTGAAATATATTGTTGATGATATTAATTTTAATAATAATAATAATAAGCGGTAACTAGCGGAAATTTTGCAGTGTTTCCCCCCACCTACAATGGAGTCTCATGCAACAGTAACTTTGTGGTGCAGGTTTACATTGCCAATAAAAACTTTCAACATTTTATCTATTTCCCTCAAGTATTTATATATAAAATTGGTAAACAAAGTGTTTTAATGCCGCAGCATTTTTTAAATTGTTTTTTAGGGAAATTCATTTACTTTAATCCTGTCGAGCGGACCATCGCAAATTCCATGGTTTTTCCTAATATTAATTACTGAATCTAACCATTTATAGCTGGTATATTTCATATTGCTTTACCATTTTGAGTAAAGGCTAGCGGCTCGGATTGAGGAATCGGAGAGCCGAGTTCGAATTCCATCGAATCCATTACATTCACTTAGGTACTAACACTCTTGGGAATGGTATGAATCAGCTATGGGTAAATAGCAGAACGGACCGGATTCTATAGCCTTGGATGGCAACTGGTCTACCGCAGAAAGAAATGGCAACCTACTGGAGGAAAAAAATCTGCTTCGCCAGTCATGTATCGAAAGTTACATGATCGCCTAAGCGGGTATCATGCGTGGCACATCGCTGACTGATAACATATTAATGAAACAGATGTTGAACGTACAAGCATATTTTCGCTTTCTCTACTTTTTCTTCTCTTTCTTACTATTTAATTTCTTCTGTTCCCAAGTTCAGTCTGGCCCGGGGTGGTAGCACCACTTAGGGTCCCAGCTATGGGTAAATAGTGAACCTCCAAAATGGGGTCAAGACACAAAAACGAAAGTATAAAAATACTTTTTTTATAGTAAAAATAACAGTAATAGATTTTAATAGTAATAAAAAAGAAATTACCAAAGCTAGCAAGAAAATTAAATTTTGACATTAAGTGACCCAATAAGTTGTTCCATTAAACGAACTAAACCTAACCAATCTTTCCTTCTTTCTTTCAAGAAATACGTATATGCGACTTCACTCTACTCTAAAATAAGGTTTCAAGATGTAACTTATCCACCACCGCTATAATCAAGTATTTGTGGGCAGAGGACAAGCAAGCGAATACAAAACAAGTTGTAATAATGCGTATAGTTAACTTTTATAATGCGTATTTGTATCGTCGCACCGCATTGTTTGCGTGCAGTTTTCTCACTGAATAATAATAACAATAATAATGATAATGATGATAATAATAATAATTAGAAGAAGAAGAAGAAGAAGAAGAAGAAGAAGAAGAAGAAGAAGAAGAAGAAGAAGAAGAAGAAGAAGAAGAAGAAGAAGAAGAAGAAGAAGAAGAAGAAGAAGAAGAAGAAGAAGAAGAAGAAGAAGAAGAAGAAGAAGAAGAAGAAGAAGAAGAAGAAGAAGAAGAAGAAGAAGAAGAAGAAGAAGAAGAAGAAGAAGAAGAAGAAGAAGAAGAAGAAGAAGAAGAAGAAGAAGAAGAAGAAGAAGAAGAAGAAGAAGAAGAAGAAGAAGAAGAAGAAGAAGAAGAAGAAGAAGAAGAAGAAGAAGAAGAAGAAGAAGAAGAAGAAGAAGAAGAAGAAGAAGAAGAAGAAGAAGAAGAAGAAGAAGAAGAAGAAGAAGAAGAAGAAGAAGAAGAAGAAGAAGAAGAAGAAGAAGAAGAAGAAGAAGAAGAAGAAGAAGAAGAAGAAGAAGAAGAAGAAGAAGAAGAAGAAGAAGAAGAAGAAGAAGAAGAAGAAGAAGAAGAAGAAGAAGAAGAAGAAGAAGAAGAAGAAGAAGAAGAAGAATAAGAAGAAGAAGAAGAAGAAGAAGAAGAAGAAGAGGGTGAAATAGACACTACAGAGTAAGACGGGTGATCCACTGAGAATTTCCCAAACAACTGGGAATGGACCATTCGGAACAATGACTTCAGACCAGTGCAGAAGAGTTTGAAATTCAAATGGATCACGCACTGTAGGTCAGGAGACCAGCTTTAATCATCCTAATCAAATACAGGCAAATTTAGCAGAGTGTACATATCTCTATTCCAGGTGAGCACGGAGTGAAAGAGAATTGGGATTGAATGTAATGATAATTCGAGAATGAATTAAATCTACCCAGATTACATTGCCGATGGGGTCTATGGAGATACTGAGAAACGCTGGAGATTTGAGAAGATTTGCAGTCAGTCATTGACAGTCAATAACCAGCAAGCACAAAATGTGAATATGTAAATTATTATTATTATTATAATCATTATTATTAATAATAATAATAATAATAATAATAATAATAATAATAATAATTACAACTATGACCAATGTATAGATCTGCTGATACTGTGAAAAGTGCTGCAATTTGAGAAAACATACAGCCAGGCAGTCGTTAAGCAGCTAAAATAAAATTCAAATATGCAAATGAATAATTATAATAACTAGCCAAATCCCCGTCTTACGAACACTTTTGTTAATATATTAAAATAATTCAGCAGACAATGTTATTTATGGTAACTGGATTTTGGTAATTTCCTTATTACTCGGTATCCGTCGTCCTAATTAAGTCCCAGAATGAATCACTGTAGGTATTACATATCTCCTGCAAAAATGGGTGAAACAGATGACCCGAAAAATTATAGGCCAATAACATGACTGTCCCCCACGTATAAATTGATCGCATCTGTCCTGACAAATCGTAATTACTCTTTACTAGAAGCCAACAACATTCTTCTGTTGGAACAGAATGGATGCTGGAGAGTTTCATATGGTTGAAAAGGATTAACTATTGATAAAATGATCCTGGAAAATTGCAGGAAGAGAGGTAAAAAAATTCAGCACATCATGGATAGACTACCGTAAAGCCTTTGATAATGTGCCACACACTTAGATCCGTAAGACTTTGGAATTGTACAAAAATCTCCTCGTTGGTATTATATTTCCTTAAACAGTATAGAACGTGGAAAACCACATTATACATAAATCACATAAAAAGTACTGCCACACACAACCGCCTGAATATCCGACGAAGAATCTTTCAAGGAGACTCCCTGTTACATCTTATATTTTGTCTGTCCTTACGCATGATCTAGAAAAAACGAGACATCTTCTCACTTGCACCGTATGCATTATACCAAGACCGTTTGTCTGTATGTGCCCAGATCCTAAAGAAGGGAGTGGATTAGTTCAACTAGAACTATCTTACAAAGCTACAACAATTGGCCTTCAACGATATTTGGAAAAATACAGGGAACTTGATAATGATCTGTCTTAAAGAACATTAAAAATTTATGAAACTTTATTCAGTAATAAAGTAAGCCAAGTTCGGAATGGCGTTTCAAATGGGTGAAGAAATGCAAGTAAATCATAATAAACTGACAGCAGCTGCAAAATACTTTTAAAGAAAGCAAAAGCAAATGAAACAGACCAGATACAGAGACTATGGGAAGATAAAACGCTTCACAGTCTATATTCTACCCGCTGATGTCGACAAACCACGTGCCTATCAATGACTACGTAGTGCAGGATTAAAAACTGAAACCTAAGGTTTCATTCTTGCTTCACAGGACCAACGCTTGCTAGCTAGAAATTAACAGGTACATATACGGAAAAACTATATTACCTAAAATGCAGATTCTGTGTTAAGTATACAGAAACCATTGACCATCTTGTATCAGGCTGCACCGTACTGGCACCAGCTGAATATAAAACCCGGCATGACAAAGTGGGCGAATACCTGCATTGGACAATATGCAACATTTACGGAAATTAAACTGCAAGGAATTGGTATGAACGCCACCCAGATCCGGTTAGAGAGATAGGACATGTAACAATTTTATGGAATTTTGCAATACACTCAGAACAATTAAAGCTAATCGCTCAGACATCGTGATCAAAGACCACAAAAACAGAATGAGCTTTCTTGATGTCATAGTCCCTGCAGATTACAATTACGTATATTTGAAGATCTTGAAAAAAACTATCAAGATACAAGGATCTTGAAGTGAGAATCTAAAAAATGTGGCACATGAAAACCTCAATAATTGCAGTTGTAGTTGAAGCTCTCGGATTGATTGGAAAACATTCCAATAGACACATTAAAGGGATTCCTGGTATCCCATGCATTAAAGAAATTCAAAGGATTGAACTCTCAAGGACAACTCACGTACTAGGAAGAGCTTGATCTATGTAAAATATGTGGGATTTTAGGCAAAACATTTACAAAATGTCAGTATAAAGTCATGAAGCCATTTATGCCCTTAGGACTTTGGTTGAGACTAGGAAGGAAATGTGTACACAACAGAAATCAAAGGAAATAATAATAATAATAATAATAATAATAATAATAATAATAATAATAATAATAATAATAGTAGTAGTAGTAGTAGTTAAAGAGAAGTTGATACGAGAAATCAAAGCGAAGGCACAGGGAATTAGGCATAAGAAAAAAAACAGATTCTGTGGCAAAAAAGATCTTCAAAGAAAAGAAAATAGAGATAAATGACCCACCTAACATCCAGAAAGGCGAAGAGTTCTGGTGGAAGACATGGGAAACCTGAAAAATGCATAATGAAAGAGCTACATGAATCAAGCAACAGCAGGAATAACACTCACATATAGAGTGCCAAATATAGACGGACATCATGATTACTGAAATGACAAGGTGCCATTTGCAGAACCAAAAACTGGAAAGCAGCAGGAATAGCCCGAATAGCCAACTTTTGGATAAAAAAAACTATCTAACACCCACCAAGACCTTGGACGGTCATACAATTACACAATCATGCACCCAGAAAACTGCCCCTAAGGGCTTACTTTGGGAGAAACATACCTACTCCCAAAACAGAAGAGATGCAGAACACAAAGAACTATAGGCCCATCACCTGCCTACCAACAATGTACCCCACTTTTATCATATCCGAGAGGACATAAAACTTCCTTGAGAAAAACACTACAAGGAAAATAATTTATCGATAGCATGGATCGACTACAGAAAGGCGTTCGACAGTGTTCCACACTCATGGATGAGGAAGAGCCTAAAATATATAGAGTATGCCCTACAACGTTCGAATTCATAACGGAGAGCATGAAAAACTGGAAGACTACATTAAATCTAAATCATATAAACAGGTCATTAACATGGAGACCAATCAACATAAAAACGGCATCTTCCCAGAAGATTCATTGTCACAACTACTCTTTTGCCTTGCATTAATGCCACGCAGGTTACTACTGAACAACATTATCTACGGAATTACCTACTTAGTGATATAGAAACCTTTGCTAAGGATGATAACCAGTAGAAAAACCTACTCACCATTGTTAAAACCTTTCAGCGAAGACATTGGGACGGATTTCAGAATCGACAAATGTGCCAAAGGCAGCTTCAAAGGCAATGAACTAACGAAAACTAAAGATTTGGACCTTGATATCAACAACAAGATTAAGGAACCAGAGCAAAATGGCACATACAAATAATTAGGAATTAATGAAGGAGACGGAATACAAAATTAAATTATGAAGAAAATGATCCGACAAGTATATCATAGGACAGTGCGTTTGATACTAAAAAGCTAACTTAATGGGGCCAATAAAATGAAGGTTATAAACACCTTTACTGTACCCGTAGTAACATACAGCTTCAACATTATTAAATGAAAGTTGAATTACTCGAAAAGACTGGATGCCAAGACCAGAAATGCTTACCCAAATGAGGATTCACCACTCGAAATCAGATGGTGATAGGCTATACGTACCAAGAGCTCTAGGAGGCCAAGCTCTAACCCAATTTGAATTAACTCGAAGAAATACAACAATCGGATTGGAAGCCTACATCACAAAACCCAATAACAGGCTTCTACAACTAGTAAAACACCAAATCCACTCCATCAACAAAGAAGCTGCACTCTTTAAGAAACAGCTTAATATACATGAAATCCTACCAACAAAACAAAGTGAACACTATCTACGCCAAATGAGTAAAAAAAAAAAAAACAACTTGGCCAAATGAAATTACAAAAATACTGGGAGGACAAGGTGTTGCATGACGAATAACTAAAAAGAACGAAAGAAGATGGGGACCAACAGAAAACATATGAGTGGATGAGGAGCATCGGGTTTAAAGCTGAGACAGAAAACCTACTTATTGCAGCTCAGGACAAACGTCTCGCAACTAAATTCTATCACTATCACATAATCAAGAATGGAACTAACCCGAATTGCAGGATACGCAGAAAAATATGACGAAGCTGTCGATCATATTATCTCAGGATGTCCGGAACTAGCAAAAAGTGAATATATCCCAAAACATAATAGGGTAGCGACATATGTACACTGGAAGATGATGGCATGACCACCAACTCGACGCTGTGACATGCCAATTCAACATGACAGGGAAATAATGCCAACAGACCTGATATTATGATAAAAGACAGGAAATTCAGGAAGTATATGCTTATTGACATGGTATTACCATCTGAGAGAAAAAATCTCCATAAACATTATGGAGAAATTGTCCAAATACAAAGACCTTGAGATCGAGATTATCAGGATGTGGGGAATGAAGACTGAGACTGTACAAATAGTAATCGGAGCTCTGGGCCTCGTAAGAAAAGGACTGGCCAATTTTATTAACAGTGTCCCAGGTAACATCAACATGCAAATTGCACAGAAAATCGCCCTACTAGAAAGATCCCATATACCAAGAAAAGTGCTATCAATTAAATGACAATTTCCCTGTAGGGCCTAAAACCATAGTTTGGACTTGGCTCTACAGGATACAAAGCAGAATATGTAACATACACAAATAATAATAATAATAATAATAATAATAATAATAATAATAATGATAGTTAGGAGAAAGAGCGATTTAAAAAAGAAAAAATACAGCATTTGACAATGTTAAACAATATTTCCACAGAATATGTCTTCTTCAAGTTATATTTTGAAAATATTTTTAAATATTTCTTTTTTGAAAATATAAGTGGAAGAAGAGAGACATTCTTTTCTGTTTCTTTTCTTAAATCGAAAGAGTTTCCTCTATCATTTTGTTTTTTTTAATAAGAATAAGAATAATAATAATAATTGTTTAACGGTAAGATTATAAGCAACGCCATGATTAGATTGGGAAGCAAATCGTTGGAAAGTAGATGGTAAATTTAGCTTCACTGTGAAAGAGAAACACTACAAGCGGGAAGCACTTGTAGAAAGTGTCAGAAACAAGATATGTTTTTTTTGTTGTTCAGACAGATCATATCACTGAAGCCAAAAATCCTGACCTTATTCTGATAGATAAGGAAATTAGCAGTTGTCAAATTATTGATTTCCTCTTCCGCTCGACTGAATAAAAGTGCACTCCAAAGAAACTGAAAACATTGAAAAATACCAGGATCAGGCTCGGGAGTTGAAGAAGCAATGAAATATGAATGTTGAAATAATTCCTATACATTATATATGCACCTGGAATACCACCAAGAAACTGGAACGAGCGATTAGAGAAAACTGGTATTGTGACCAAGATTATAGACCTCCAGAAAATTGTCATTTAATTTACTAGGATTCTTCGAAAAGATCTTCATTTATAAGAGTTATTCTTAACATTACGCCACAAGAAGAGAATTAAACTACATCAATGTGGAACACAGAAATAATAATAAAAAAAATTACACCAGGTGTTACCTGTAGTATGGCCGATTCCTTGGTGACTTGACCGGTTCACCACCAGGCTGCATTGGTTAGGTGGGTGGTTAGACACCTAGCTGCATAAAAAACAAAAACAAACTGCTATCGATGGGTGGATGAACCTTCATATGGTCAGCATCCACAGCACAATGGGGTAGACTTGGGTTTCACAGGTATGTATAGAACCAGTGCTGTGATGACGCAGTATCGATGGGCGGAAGGCTTCCTAGAATGAATCAACAACCAGAGCGGACATCTACCTCCAATAGAATCAACGTTCACCTGGCCATGAACAAGTCGAGCCTTCAAGGTGGAGAGCATCAACAGCGGTTTGACTTAGAAAGGGATGGGTTCTGCCAGGTCCAAGCGACGCTAAGCACGAATAAACAACATCCCCATTTCGAAGCCAGATATGTGGAGAAAACTGGTCAGATGCTCGGCTGCGTAGCATCCCTACGACCGCAGTTTGGATCCACGGGAATAATAATAATAATAATAATAATAATAATAATAATAATAATGGAAGTATTGAATCAAAGAAAGCGAAAGTATTACTTAAAATAGCGAGGATAGTATAGAGACTGTGCGAACACTGGGATTGCTTTCTATCGTTTGATCTTCAACTAAACCACAAAGACTACTGGTGAAATGACATAAACCTAACACTGCTACTACTACTACACTTCTTACTTCTCCTCCTTCTACCACTAATAATAATGATAACAATAATAATAATAACAATTTCCTGAGAGAATTGACATTGCTAAAAAATGTCACAGAGTTAGGAGTGGTGTAACGGTTCACGAATGGTAATGATAATGGTATTTATATTGGTCTCCTTATAAGGAAACTTTCGGTATTCATTGACCGAGCAGCCGGTGCAACTTCAGGTTTGAATTTATAAAACCTTTCAATTAAAACGATCTTTCAGGAAAGTAGGTTTCTTACCCCCCAGTTAGTGTTATCGCTCTTTCCAGTAGTGAAGGGAGACGTCTGTCTAATTTTTTACTTAAAGTAGAATGTCATGCCAAGTGGTGTAGTTTCTGTTATTTGCTACAGTTCTTCGTTTGTGATTCTGTAGCGCCAGTACACAAGGCTCCCAGAAGGATGGTCTTCACTACGATCTACAAGCGTCATTCGCACGAATCTTAACCATTTTAATTCATCTGTGAAATCGGCTGTATAAAGCTGACAGTTTAGATATTTCTAAGCGGGTTTGGCGCCATGCAGGGCATCCATATGAAAGCCTCGATTTGACGAGGTTATTTAACAGCATGACTCAATATTTTAGCTTAATGCCTTAGTTTTGTAGCTATGTGTGGCTTTTTAATACATTAACTCACTCCAAGCAAGGCGATAATTCCACTAAGACGCAAGGATTTAATAGGAGAGAAAGACAATGAGGAGACTTCAGAAGAAACCGGAAACCCAACCCTGAACTCCAAACAAGGAAAAGACCTCTACTCCTTTTCAAAGGACCAGTGAGGAGTGTGAAGTGGACAATAGTCAAACCTATCTACTCATATTAAGGAAAAAATAAATAGTAAATAAAATTTCAGTTTAGACGGAGACGTTGAAGTATACTTTGGAATCAACTTTAAAGGCCAAACCTAAACAGAATAAAAGGGATAAACCACTACTTCTTTTCAAACGATCGGAGAGGAGTATAAACCGGACGATAGACGAACTTATCTACTCCTATCTGAGTTCATACAAAATTAAAACACCCAACTTCTTTTTCTCTTTGATATTCACAAATGTGTAGTAGGAGACGGGGAAAGAAACGAGTGTTATTCAATATGATGATGCTTGCTTTGGGCGAAACTTGTGAAGCCTGTGAACCGGGATCAAACTCAACCTTCGCACGATTCCCCTTGGAAAAGGAATGAATGAACTTCTTCCTAATACTATGTGAAAACAATAGGGCGATTGAAACTATCAAGAACGACAACAGAAAAAGAAATATCGTAGACGCTGTCTGGTTTTAGTAAGAAGAAGTAGGTAGACATACATATAAGGAAGAAAGGGAAAAGACTCGCAGGTTGTCTGATATCAGTTTAATGTATTGGATGCTGACTAAGAAGTAGAGGGAGACGTATTACCAAGAAAGCATTAACTTTATGACTGGTATAGAATTGTATATATTTAGTTTTAATTTATGTTTATACGAGGAACTTTGCCGAATAAAAATTCCCTTACTACTTAAATCATAAGTGGGAATACAGCGCTATGTTATGTACGCGGTTTTTAAGGAAAGACAAGGACGCTATTTGGATCAAGAAGGATGCCAAGAAGTTGATAATGATTTGACGAAATCTTCTTGCATTCTATCTTACACAATAATATTTGGTAGGAATATCTAATAATAATAATAATAATAATAATAATAATAATAATAATAATAATAATAATAATAAAAAACAATTACATACTTTCTCATCTATGCGGCTGTTCCTGGTGACCATGATATCAAAGTCAAAGAAACTGACAAGATTAAGAAATACCCAGGCATGCGGATTGAAATTGGCAGAATGTGTGACGTCCATGCTTTTATCGATCTTAAAATGTCGATGGGGTGTTTTGGCCTATATCACCGAACTTAAAGTCTTGCACGGAAAAAGCTGAATTAAAGCCTAATATGTAATCTCTTCAGAAATCTACGTTGCCTAGCACAGCAAATATTCTGGAAATATCATATGACTTGATGAAGAACACCTATAGTGAAGGATCTGTGACTGAAAATGAAAATCCGTGGCTAAGAAATAATAATAATAATAAGGAACAAGGAAAAAATGAATATATCCACAGACATAAGGTATCGACATATATACACTGAAACATATGCGAGAAGCACAAAATCGAAACCACTGAGAGATGGTATGAGCACCAACCTGACACAGTTACCCAAAATGACGATGTAATTATCCTCTGGGACATGCGAATAACAATTGACAGAGAAATAAAAGCCAACAGAGCTGATATTATCATAAAAGACAAGAAATTCAGGAAGTGTCTACTTATAGATATAGCAATATTTATTCTGAAATATCCAGAAATATGGCACAAGGCCTAATGGGGGTTGGGGAAAGGATGGTCTTCTTCTGTCTTAACTATAACTTAGCTAGCCGGAATCACAGACCCAATCGTACGAACAATATTCCATACACCAAAACAACACATTCATACGTGCCTTTCTTACTTCAAACACCATAATGCCTCACTGTCTCTATGTAAATACTAACTAGTTCCCATATTTACAATTCATTGTCTATGAGGGCAGGGGAAAAACATAACAATACTAAAAACTATCCCAATGATTATTTACAATGTGTATATAAATAGATATAGCAGTAAAATCTGAGAGAAGCACCTCCATAAAAATTATCGAGAAATTGTCTTAATACAAGGACCTGGAGATCGAGATTATCAGTATGTGGGGAATGAAAACTGGGACTGTACCAATAGTAATCGGAGCTATGGGCCTCGTGAGAAAAGGAATGGACAATTTTATTAACAGTGTCTCAGATAACATCAACATACAAGTTGCAGAGAAGATCGCCCTACAAGGAACATGCCATATACTAAGAAAAGTGCTATCAATTAAATGACAGTTCTCCTATAGTGCCTAAGGACCATTGTTTTGGACCCGGCCCTACAGGATACAAAGCAGGAAACATAACACAAAAAATATAATAATAATAATAATAATAATAATAATAATATAATAATAATAATAATAATAATAATAATAATAATAGATATTTTTTTATTCCTTCAAACGTTATTTGTAATAGATACCCGTATTTGAGTAAACACCATATTTTTTTAAGCGTTTATTACGCCTACCGGCCAGTTCACACGAGAAAATTTAACAAAGAAAATGGGGGCTTCGGTGCTTACTCAACTACTGGCATCCATTAAAAATGAAGTTTCGAAGTTTTAAATTTATCAAACATCTATATTTTTGCGTAAATAATGGAAGCATGTATAATCTCAAAATGTAGGCGCTATCCAACTATTCTTGCTTTTCGGACGTTGGCGATCATGGCTCTCCACAATTTCATATCCTTTGTAGATTTAAGTATTTCTTTCCTTTTTTCTTATCACTACTAAAATCTGTTCTGCCATCCGTTTACACAAGCTCGTTGGGATGGTTACTCGCTGTTTTCCTCTGTCCTTCATGCCTTCAACATGTCCTGTGATTAGAGCTCCGGGCGTCGTGAGAAAAGGAATGAACAATTTTACTAACAGGTTCCCAGAAAACATCAACATACAAATTGCACAGAAGATTGCTCTACTAGGAATATCCCATATACTAAGAAATGTGCTATCAGTTAAATGACAGTTCTCACATAGGGGCTAGGGTCCATAGTTAGGACCCGGATCTACAGGTTAGAAAGCAGGTAACATGACATACCCAAATGATAATAATAATATTTTTTAAACAAAAACATGATCATGGGAAAATATCATGAAATCATTTCTTATCTTAGATCTTTTGTTGGGGAGGGAATGTTTATGCAATAGAAACTCAAGGAAACTACAACAACAACAATAATAATGCATTTAAAGAATTCAAGCCCAGGCATGATAAATTGACTTCATATCTGTACTGGTGCCTAGGTAGGAAATACAAATTTGAAATAGAACAGAAATGGTATCGCCCCAAAATTGAGAAGGTGTTTTAAAACGACCAATTTAAAATCATACTGGATTTCGACATCTAAACAGATCTCATCCTTGAGTCCCACCCACCGCAGCAAAAGATATTATCTTTGTTTACAAAACAAAAAAAAAGCCTAAAAAAAAAAAAAACAAGAAAATCTCTCCTTGTCGACATGGCCTCTTTCTAGTGACAATAATATCGAGTTTAACGAAATTGCAAAATTTAAAATGTACAGTGGTCTACAGATTGGGGCTGCAAGCATGTGGGGACATTCAGTCCAGTATTGTCCCAGTTATCATTGGGAGGTCGGGGTTTATACTACCGCACTTAAAACCTGCGTTGTCTGGCCCTGCAAACATTATGCGAATGTAGCTATTTGTTTCAGGTCGTACGACTAGATGGGGAACAACCATAATGCCAGAAAACAAAAGGTCGTGCGGAAAAAGACAAATAAAAAATAATAATAATAATAATAATAATAATAATAATAATAATAATAATGATAATATTAATAATAATAATGACAATAATAATAATAAATGAAGGCAACAAGTTCAAAATGGAGTTTCAAGTAGGTGAGTAAATACAAGTAAAGCAAAATACACCGACTGAAGCTGCAAAATACTTAAAATAAAGCAAAAGCAAATGCAACCGACCCGATACAAAAACGATGACAAGATAAACCACTTCACGGTCGATACCCTGTCCGAAACAAACAAGCTGATGTAGATAAACCCTGTATCCAAAAGTGACTACGTAGTGCAGGGTTAAAAGCTGAAACCGAAGGTTTTATTCTTGCTGTAGAGGACCGATGCTTGTTAAGTAGAAATTATCAAGCAAACATACTGAAAAATTGTGTTAGCCCAAAATGCAAATTCTGTGATAAATATCCAGAAACAACTGATCATCTTCTATCAGGTTACACGGTATTGGCACCCACTAAATATAAACCCAGATATGACAGAGTGAGCCAATATCTGCACTGCAAAATCTACAACTTCTATGGAAAGGAAACTGCAAGAATTTGGTATGAACACCACCCAGATCTGGTTACGGAGATAGCAATAATATTATCAATTGTAACAATTTTATGAGATTTCACGATACGCACAGGCAGAACAATCTAAATTAATCGCCCAGACATATTTATTGGAAACCACAAAAAAGTGATTCCTTATTGATATAGCAGTCTTCTGCTGATTGCAATGTATCCTTGACGATATTCAAAAAGCTATCAACATACAAGGACCTTGAAATCGAAACCTCAAAAATGTGGCACATCAATAATTACCGTTGTCGTTGTAACTCTCGACTTGATTGGAAAAGATAGACTCATTGAAAGGATTCATAATAATACATGCCTTAAAGAAATACAAAAAAATTAATCTCAACAGTTCAGCTGGCACCTTAAAAGAGCTTTATCTCTGTAAAATACGTCTTTTATTTTATTATGTCATGATGTCATTTCTGGCCTTAAGTCTCTGGAAAGAAATGAGTACACACCAGAAATCAAAGTACAAATAATAATAATAATAAATAATAATAATAATAATAATAATAAATAATAATAAATAATAAATAATAATAATAATAAATAAATAATAAATAATAAATAATAAATAATAATAATAATAATAATAATAATAATAATAATAATAAAAATAATAATAATAATAATAATAATAATAATAATAATAATAATAATAATAATAAAAAAAAAAAAAAAAAAAATCAGGTTGCACGATATTGGCACCCACTGAATATAAAACCCGGCATGACAGAGTGGGCCAATATCTACATTGAAAAATTTGCAACTGCTATGGGCAGGAAAGTGAAAGAACCTGGTACGAACACCACCCAGACGCGGTTACGGAGATAGGACCTGTTACAATTCTATGGGACTACACAATACACACTGACAGAACAATCAAAGCCAACCGCCCAGACATTGTTATTAAAGACCACAAACAAAATAAGTGCCTCTTTATTGATATGGCAGTCCCTGCAGACTTTAATGTTTCTTTGAAGATATTCGAAAAACTGTCAAAATACAAGGACCTTGAAATAGAAATCTCAAAAATGTGGCACATGGGAACATCAACAATTCCTGTTGTAGTTGGAGCCCTTGGACTGGTTGGAAAAGATTCCAGTAGGCTGATTAAAGGGATCCCTGGAAGTCCATGTCTCAAAGAGATACATAAATATGTTCTGACAAATACAGACCACACTTTACGAAGGGCTTTATCTATGTAATTATTTTTTTCTTTTCTTTTCTTTTTTTTTTTGTAGTAGAAAGTGTCATGATGCCATTTCTAACCCGGAAAGAAATGTGTAAACGCCAGATATCAAAGGAAATAATAATAATAATAATCATGTAGCCTTCATTTGCAAGAGATTAAAGAAATTGCTCTTTATGGAAGTGCACATTTTCTCAACAGAGTATTATTAATGGGAAGAAAATATAAATAATATCTATGTTATAACTCACTTAACATAGAAATTATACTAAAACTATACATATATTTATTAACTTAAACTAAGCCCCGTGTTATGACCAGGGAAGGGATTGCGCTAAGCACAAATCATATGCTAGTACTTTCTAGTTGGAGGCCTCGGATTGGTTGGAAAAGATTCCAGTAGACTAATTGAAGAAGTACAAGAAATTGTTCTCATGAGTACAGCCCACATTTTGCGAAGGGCTTTATCTATATAAAATACATTTGTTTTTTTTGTTTTTGTTTTTAATTGGTCAGTGGAAAATGTCATGTTGCTATTTCTACCCTTAGATCTCTGGGCAGGACCCGGAAAGAAATGTGTTCATACCAGAAATCAAATGAAATAAAATAATAATAATAATAATAATGATAATAATAATATTGGCGCAGAAATACAAGTACAGCACGGTAAACCGGCTGAAGCTGCAAAATACTTAAAAAAGAAAGCAAAGACAGATGCAACCGATAAGATACAGAAACAATGGCAAGATAAACCGCTTCATGGCCAATACTCTGCCCGTACCAAACAAGCTGACGTAGACAAAAACCGTACCCATCAGTGGCTACGTAGTGCAGGGTTGAAAGCTGAAACTGAAGGTTTTATCCTTGCTGCACAGGACCAATGCTTGTTAACTAGGAATTATCAAGCACATATACTAAAATACTGTGTTAGCCCAAAATGCAGATCCTGTGATAAATATCCAGAAACCATTGATCATCTTGTATCAGGTTGCACGTTATTGGCACCCACTGTATATAAAAACTGGCATGTACTGGAAAATTTGCAACTTCTACGGGAAGGAAACTGAAAGAAACTGGTACGAACACCACCCAGACGCGGTTACGGAGATAGGACCTGTTACAATTCTATGGGAATACACAGTACAAACTGACAGAACAATCAAAGCCAACCGCCCAGACATTGTTATTAAAGATCACAAACAAAAAAATGTTTTCTTATTGATATGGCAGTCATTGCAGACTGCAATGTATCTTTGAAGATATTCGAAAAACTGTGAAAATACAAGGACCTTGGAATAGAAATCTCAAAAATGTGGCGCATGGCAACATCAACAATCCATGTTGTAGTTGGAGCCTTAGGATTGGTTGGAAAAGATTCAAGTAGACTAATTGAAGGGATCTCTGGAAGTCCATGCCTCAAAGAGATACAAAAATTATTCTGACAAGTACAGACCACACTTTACGAAGGGTTTTATCTATGTAATTTTTTTCAGTGGAAAGTGTCATGATACTATTTCTAACCTTAGGTCCCTGGGCGGGACCCGGAAAGAAACGTGTAAACGCCAGATATCAAAGAAAATAAAAATAATAATAATAATAGTAAGAAGAAATAGAGTAAGAAGAATTAGAAGTAGAGGCTGAAGAATCTCCCTGTCCCGCAAGATGCCTTATGGATACCTGACTACCCTTAAGTCGATGAAACTCACCGCTTCTTGGGACAGCTTATGTGCTGAGGAAATTGCCGTACCGCTAAGTAAGATTTGATCATTGTCACTTGGTTGAAACATTTCAGAGTCGGAAAGTTTCTCAAATACGAATAATAAAGGCTTTTCCAATAACTTGGACCAGTTTTAAATGGGAATTAAATTTAAGCGTCTAATGATTTTTTCTTTTCCTTTCAGATTTGGTGGACATTTGGGCGATATTGTTTTTTACACATAATTTCCATGACTTAAATAACATGATCCAATTACACTGATTTATTTACTGCTGACTTTGATCCGTCTTAATGAAACACCTTTATATATAATCCTTCCTAATGAAACACCCTTTACTAATGCTAATATTAATAATAAATGAATCTACACTTAGACATGTTAGGCTAAAGTAAGTTTATTGGGTGATTATGTCCAGAATAATAGTCTGAGGCAAACACACGGCTGGTTCTGGAAGCTGATGATATTACTTTACTCAGGGACTTCATCAAATACATTGGCCATAGTAAACAGGCTAAAAGGTAAGATATTGTCATCACAACTTCAATGAAAATAAAATCTATCTTATTAACATAATTATACTGTCTGGGACAAAAAAATTCATCCAAAAAAATTAATAACCACTCAAATACAGGAAATTACAAGAATTTGGCATTTAAACACAACGGTTATTCCAGTAGTAATAGGAGTGCTAAGAATAATTTAAAATGTTTATGCGCATAAGATTCCAGAAAATTCACGTTTATCTGAAAATAAACAAAAGCGCGTGTTCATAAATAATTATCTCATAAAAAAGTGAAAAAAAACTTTTTATCTAAAACTAATTTATATGCATTTACCATAGATCTCCAGACATGGCAAATTATTATATTGAACAAAGAAAAATCAAAAACCTTACACACGCGCGAACACACGAACACGAAAAGAAAGAAAAGATAGAAAAACGATAAATAATAATAATAATATAAATATAAATTCAAGACAGACATACAGTATCAATATTGACGAATATTATCAAACATTGTCTTTTTTTCTTTTCTAAAATCGTGCTCTTCTCTTATGTGTAATAATAATAATAATAATAGCGAAGAGATTTATCTATGTAAAATAATGTAATAATAATGACATGAAATAATGTAATAATGATAATAATAATAAGGAAGAGCTTATCTTTGTAAAATAATATAATAATAATAATAATAATAATAATAATGTGTTGCACCCGAAGGTTTTTCTCGTCTGAGTCTATCATTCAAATCTACAAATCTACCATTCGCCCTTGCATTGAATACTGTTGCCATATATAGTCTGGTACCCCTGCTGTTCTCGACAAAATCCAAAGACGGATACGCAATGTGATAGGTTCTGACCTGGTATGTTGACTGCAGTCACTTTCTCACAGACGTGATGTTTGCTTCCCTTTGGTTTTCTACAAATATTTTCATGGCAACTGCTCTACCGAGCTATTTATCACTGGTGCCCCAACTGCACGACTATGACCGTGCTATTAGGCTGGCACTTTGTCTCACTTTTTTGTTACTGCCGAAACAGTTAAATGTAGCCATCTCTTCTACTCTAAAAGCTTCTTCTCTCGCACTTCCCAACAGTGGAACTCCCTTCCTCTTACTTGTTTCCCTGATAACTATAATCTTCAAAAATTTAAACGTAATGTCAATCGACATCTTCTGATGCCTTGATCGTGATCCCCGTCCTTCTCTTTATCCCTTCTTTAAACACGCCTCTTACTTTCATTCTCTGTAAACCCTTGATTACTTGTGGCATTCACGCCTGGCTTGGGGTGAAATGCTTTTAAAAAAAAGGAAAAACGTGCTTTATCTATGTAAAATATGTATGCGATATTAGTTTTTTTTTTGTTGTTGTTTGTTTTCTGATCTGTGGAAAATGTAAGCCATTTGTGACATTAGGTTTCTGTTTGGAAACCAGAAGGAAATTTGTATGCAACAGAAATCAAAAGAATTAATAATAAAAATACTACTACTACTACTAATAATAATAATAATAACATTATCTGTGGTTATACCGGGGAAAGTTTTGAAGTATTAAATAATAATAATAATAATAATAATAATAATAATAATAATACTAAAAAAATATGGGCTTCATCTGTTCAGGTCGAGACTCCGTTGCATCTAAGGAAATAAAAATCTTTTTTTCATGTTGTAGAAACGGCGGGAAGAATTAATAACCACGAAACCATGTATTTTTATTCTCGCATTGCGCATTAGAATAACTCCCCCAAGAAGAGTAAATTTAGAACGTACGAACAACAAAGATGTAATAGACAGACAGACAGACAGCACGATAAAGGGTTATATAAATAGACAGAAACAAAAATTGCTAAGCGAAAATTTTGAATGGCAAATGAGTTTACGTTTGGAACGAACGCGCCTAAATTCGTCCTTCGATTCCTTTGTTTTTCGTTCCTTTCTCTCGCCGCCTTCTCCTCTCCGAATACAAAGCAGTTCGGCGAAGAATTATCTCGGCCCATAACTACAGTAGAACTGTATGAGTGCTGGTTTACGTATGTGTTTCATTGTCGATCATCAACAAGGTCTAGAAAAACGCCTAGCAATGATTTACGGAGATACCGATCAGATAATCTATTTGACTCTAACTTCATTCTCGATTAGGATGAATCATATTGATTAAACCAACGATCGAAACCATTTTAAATACATTTTTATGGTGCATATTATCATATCATAATTGTGCATCCTCCAACCTTCAGACGTCCGTTACACCCTGCCATTAGCCCAGATAAATAATAGACCATTCCTTGTCAGGAAAGATATATAAAATATATATATAAGATATATATCAGCGATGCCGTTTGATGTGAGTGAGAAAATGAAAGGATAAATAATAAGAAAGAATGGACGATTATTTTGATAACTAATATTGTTAGAATTGTATTTATAAAAAAAAGATATCAATTAGCATTTCTTTAATAAAATAAGTGTTGTGGTGTCCTCACTCTAATGAATCTAATGTGGTTCTCTTCCACTTACTGTAACATTAATAGGAGAGGAAGCCTCGGATGAACAGTGATATAGACTGAACGCTGGTCAACCGACACACACTCCCAAGTCGTGTAACACTCTCTGTGGTATTTACTGTTCAATACACGATTTATCTGCAACCTCTTGTTTTGTTATTTCTTAACCATTTACTTGGTCACAACAATAATAAGAACTCTTATTGCTATATAAAAGTAAGTGTCATTGTCGACACTGTGATTTGAAACTAGGGCGCCGATGAGTAACACGGGCGATTCTATTATTAAGTAGATCACGTGATCATAAAGGAAGTGAATAAATAGGAAGTAGCGTGATGACTATACGTTCACTGTTCACTCTTGGATTCACCGTGGTGTTCCACAATGTGTTTGTCAAACTCTCTGCCTCTGGAAATAGAGGAACCCAGAAGAGGGCAGAGTGTCGTCTGGGGTAGCTAGACAGTTACCCAACTCCGCGTATACGGGGGACTACGGAGAATTTTTACCCGAGCCTACAGTTACTCGGTTCACCTCACATTCGATTTGGCTTTGTACCACATCTGACTGAGTGGGGAGATTAGTGAATATCTTTACTGTGGTCTTCCAGTTCACGGTGAATTCCTTTTTTTTTTTTGCAGACCGCTTACGACTGATGATTATCACCAGACGTGTTTTCTGCTACACCTTGACTTGTTTCTGATTTACAACACTTCGTTACGTTAAGTTGTTTTTAATTTACATTTTCTTACGTTCGTTTTTTTACTGATTGTTTTTGCCGAAAGTTTGATTTGTTTTCTTTTTTCATTTTTACCGTCCTGCATTTTTTTTTTTTTTTTACTTTGCCCTTTGTTGTTGTTGTTCTTTTATTATAACTTTTTATTTTTTGTTATTTTATAGTTATTTTTTTAATATATTTTTTCTGCTTTATTTTTCTGTAACGAACTCCGCAAGACTTTATTTTTTCTTTGTTTATTCTACTTCTGTCTTACTTAGTTCTTTGTTTTTCTTCGTAAATATATGTTTAATTCTTCTGTGTTTTATTTGTTAAATCTTTTGTGTGTTTGTTTTCTCTAATTTTTCGTGCTTATTTTGTTTAATCTGTCTGTTTTTCTTAATCTTTCTTAATTTCTTAATAATTTCTTTATTTTTCGTGCTTCCTTCGTTTTTAACGGCGGCCATCTGATATTTGTAAAATTTCTTATTTTTACGTATTTCTTGTTTCGTATCTATTTTTGTAGTATATCGTTTTAAAGTATTATTTTAAAGAAAGTGAAACTTATTGTGTAGACGTTTTTTGTGTATTTCCTTATTTATGATTTGTCTTCAAGGTTCATTTAACGTTTATTTAATTTTTCATTTCTTGTTCTATATTCAAAGTGTAACTTTTATTTCTCGTCTGTCTTATGCGTTTTCCTTTTTGCACGTCTAACTGTTTTTTGTGTTTTCATTTTGTTTCGTTTAATCTGTTTTTATTGTGATTTATTCGTATTCATCTTTTGTTTATTTGTCTTTTAATTTTCTGTTTCCGTTTTATGCATAAAACGGGCTTGTTTGAAAAGGATAAAAGATGTGTGCCAAGAAGGTGGTTAAAATATCTGTTTGGGGACCAAAAAAAGTATTTCCTGATAAGCAACCTGAAAATGAGCAAGATAAGGAATTTGTGATGGATACCGAAAAGGGTAAAAAATTGGAAATTATCGGCAAAATTCAGGAAAAAATGTGGGCTCTTAACAAAATCCTGAGGAACTACAGAAGAATTATGTCAGTCTTTGTGGTCGACAAGCGTTCGCACAAAATTTCTCGCTCCACAAAAGACACCGTTATTAAAGCGTTGACATCCCTGCGAGTCAAACCACAGAGAGACATCAAAGGAAAAAGTTTTTTATGCGTGACATACTGTTACCCACACCTGCCGACAGCGAAGCTGTCAGCCGTCGAGATTTCATTTTGAGGACTAAATATCAGGTCAAGCGTAGGACCATCGTTTCTGTATATGAAGTCCCTCCTCAGATTATCGGGTATCACTTGGCCTCTTATCTATGCAAATTTGGGCAGATACTCAGTGCTTCCTCTGACGATCTGCCTGGGGGATGGAGCATCAAGATAATGATAGACCGTAAGGGCTTCGCCTCCATCCCCAACTGCCTGATCACCTCCCCTCTACCTCCCAGAGAAGAAGGCTTCTGGAGTACTGGGCCACGCCGACCCAAATGACCCTCTGGCTGATTCTGTCGTTACCGTCTCGCCTGGAATGGGGATGCAAGCAACCGATCCTGTAAGGTGAAAGCCCCGGTTTGGTCCATCTCACGGCCCCCATTCTCCAAAAAGCCTTTCCCCGCCGCTTGTGCGGTTGCGGAGAAGGAAAATGGTAAATGTCAGCTTGTTGGTAGGGATAGAGGGAAGCTCCAGGCAGCGGATCCTCATCCCACAGAAGCCCCTACGACAAAAGGCGCAAACAACTCCATTCCCTCTACCAGGTCTAAGGGCGAATCTTCGACCAACTACTCGGACAGACTTCGGCAACAACAACTGTAATTTGAACCATCTTTTGAAAAGAAAGACAAACTACAACAATTAAAAGACTCCCTTACACAACAACGTCTCCAGGCTAGAAAACTAATAGGCCCTTCTTTCGCACCATCATCTCCATCTTCAAAACAGCAGCACATGGCTCCACCTCCTATAACAAAATCATTGTTTCCCGCCCCTTCCAAAATGACTACCCTTAAGTACGCTCACAGACCCATATTCTTAGCCTAGAAAAATCATACCATGCACATGACCCCAATCCTATCCTCTGTCCAAACTCCCATCTGCTCCCAACAAATAACGGAAAAGCAAATATGACAGAAGTCCGTCAGCGGACGCGATAGAATCTGCAAACAAAAAAAAAGTCTCCAATCCAAATTTTAATACTGGACAAGATGTTTGCTGTACGGCAAAAGTGCAAGAGGGAAAATTAGCTATATAGTCAAAAAATTTCCAAAAATTAAAACATTAAATAAAATGAAAAAACAAAATCAATAATTTAGATGTTGAAAATCCTACAAACTTTCCTAACGCTAAAGGAATCTTAATTGTGGTGAGGACTGATGTTCCTGGTCAACAGATTTGGGCAATGATACAAGAGGCAAATCATGTATTTGGTATGTTTCCACCATTAGCGTGTTTTGACAACGATAATGTTAGAAAATTAAGTCAATTTTGTTCAGGGAGGCTCTCAATTCTCGTTCACCCCTACCTGTATAGATCTTTAAAACTTACATTCCCCTTGGACATTGGCGGTCTGTCTCCTGATGGCACTATCAAGAGTGAGTTGGGCACGGGATCACTGGGAGAGCCCGTCGGTGTCCTAAGCCAGGATATGTCCAATGCAGGAGAGCAACCATAATCGGTTTCAATATGTCTCTCTGGTTAGTTACTACTTTACCGACTATCTGGAATTCTACTTCTGCCTATCATACTAATTGCATTAGTAAAGCTCTGGTTCTCCTTCTTGTGGTGCCACAAGGCTGCTATGGTACCTCGGGAGAACTTTTGCCTTCACCCTTCTGAAGGCTGTGTGGGTATGCCTAGCACTGAGATTCGTCAATATATGCTACGCCTCGCGTTCCTAGTTCGGATGTGTCGCAATTCGGATGAGGAGGGGTCCTTCTGGAAGGAAGAAGCCCGTAAGAACATTCCATCCCTGAGAAGTGTGCACACGTGCGAGGAGGAAGCCGTCCGTTTACCCCGAGGCGAATGCTCCTTCTACCGAGAATGTCGTATTGCTCTGAAGCGCCTATATATAGTTCGTGACGAGCTGATTGACGAGTTCGGTCTCACGAAACAGGAGGCTCGCTAAATATAGCCATGTGCGCCCGGGTTGAATTTCCTCAATAACGATGAGACATCACTCACTTGGCTGGGGATTCGTGGGGCCCTCAGAGTCGTCCAAAGACATCGTTGAAGGCCTCTTGGTTCGCATCCTGCACCGAAATTTCTTTATCATTGAGGCCAGTTCCGTTTGTAGCAACGTGGCGCCACCGTTGAGGAAGGCTGAACATTACGTGTTCTTTTGCTTTCTAGAAGTTATGAGAGTTGTGATTTGGACGACATGTCAGAAGGGATACTATAAAGGCAAGAAATTCACTTCTTCCCAACTAATCTTGTACATTAGGCATCAGCTTAAAGTCAAGATTCGGACGGAAAATCGTCGGCTATCTTCATCAGAATTTGGCAAAACGTGGATGAATCTTGCGCACTTGGGTCGAGTGAGAGTGTCTGAGTTGAAGTTACAATTTGATGCCGGTTAGACAACAGGATATTGTTATTTAGTTTCTTCGTTCCAGTTAACTTTTCTAGGGAATGTATGCTTATAGGCCCCTTTTATTTCTGTCCCCATTTTTCTTTAGTAAGAAAGATAAGTAAGAATGCGTTGTTTTGGTGTAAGGAATATTGTTGTGTGTTTGGGTCAATGTTTGTGGCTAGCTAAGTTTAACGTTAAGACAGAAAAAACCGTCTTTTTCTCCATTCTCCTTTTTGGCCGTGTACCACATTTTGTATTTTATGAATAAATATTACTACTGTTCACTCTTCTTGTCTATGCACTATTGCTATACGTTCACTCTCTCTACTACTAGAGACTGATTACGATTCTCTTATGATCATTATACTATTTGGCGATTACTACTTGAACAAGTATTATTAGTGATGATATTATTGGAAAGTGTTACTACTAGTATCGGCGTCTACGAAGTCTCGAATATAACGAGCATTTTGGAAGTGATAACGAGACTTCGCTTGACATGGCAAAATCACAAATCTTATGTAAATTGAAAGTAAATTAATAAAAATTGAATTATTTTTTTTTAAATAAATTAAAAAATCTTAATTAAATTAAAGTTAAAAATGTTATTAAAGGCACTCGAATAAACAATCGATTATCCCGTTTTAACTGCGAGGAAAGGCGAGAGAAAATGAAATATCAGAAATGCTGTCTAATTTTAGTGAGAAAAAAATTATTTATTTTTTGAATTATCTAAAGCCGAAACATATTCTGGATAGATAGAATTTTTTTTCTCCTGAATATTGCATTAAGAATTTTTTGAGACAGAGAAAATAACAATGTTTTTTCTCCATATAAGTCTTAGTCTTTATCCCATATGTCGGGGGAGAGATGAATTTTTCCCTTTTCAACGTGTATTTGCTTAAGAGAATGTGGAAATCAGGATTGGAATTCGAACTCGCTTCTCCGATTTCTCATTCCTCGCCGCTCTCCATTGCAAACACACACACACAAACACACACAAACACACACACACACACACACACACACACATTCTATAACAATAAGGAGGGGAAAAACGATGAGAAAGCTAAACTAACAAACAAAAAACTAAAAAGAGAGAGAACTATGACTTAGAATAGTGTATGCAAAAATTTGGTAACTTTACGATGTTAATTTTATTATTTCTATTTTTGCCTCATGTGTATATACAGAGTGCGATGGGTAAATTGTCTAAACAACGCAAAAATGGCAATAACACTGACATCTCATTTTAACAGATATATTTACCAAAATTATACAACAAATATCTTGAAATACTAAAGAGTAAATATATTCAATAAAATCATCATTGCCATCAATCACGGCCTCCAGGCGACTTCAGAATCTCCTGCAACTCTTCTGGACGGTCTTCCTGATTAAATAGGTAAATGCTGCCCTAATCCTTGCCTTCTGTTCATCTTTGGTGTTACAACAAGTTCTGTTGGTCTCTCATTCAACTTTACCAAACATAATAATCAAGGGTTTGAAGTCTGGGGAGGTAGGTGGGAAGATGTAAAGGGTGATATGGTCACAGAAATTGTCTGGCAGCCATGACTGGGTTCTCTTGCTTGTCTAGCATAATGCAAAATTCTGTTACCAGACATAGGGTCATCCAGCAGCCACCTCTTGACCTAGGGCATCACGACCTCCCCAAGGTACTTGATGTACGCCTCCGTATTAAGTCTGACGACCTCATAAACAAATTAAGGAGTTCTTTGCTTATCAGAACTATCAGAGTGTGTTTTCCAAGCGGCCATCCCTTCGTGATCACGATTAGACTCATCCAACTCTTTCCGAATCCTCTGCACTGTCCACACATTGACATCCAAACACTCAGATATTCGGACTGGAGATTCGGGCGCGAATGCCAAGCTGTACAGCATGACGTTTTCAAACTTCTGGCAGAGTAAATTGTTGTCATAGTGCTCTTTTTCTCACAGACGATGCCCAACTAACCCTACGATACCGTGCAAAAGACAAAATACAAAAATGGAAACAACGCGCATGCGCTGAATAAAAATATAATATGACGACAATTTGCCCATCGTACACTATTTTTATTGTCGCTTTTGGATTAAAGTATTTTTGTTTATTTTATTTACATACAAACTATGTTCATCTTTTTTTATTATCACAAGGTTTATGCCGATTTTATTAGAGATATTTAATGATTCTTTTTTGTCATTTTACAGCGAGTTTCCCCTATGTACGAGGCCCGGGAGACACTGGAGGTAGAGGTATACACATTAAGGGACAGAGTTGATGCTAATATGTGGGAAAGATAACGGTTTATCCTAGACTAAAACAGGCTAAAATTGTAGTGATCGAGAAAACATCTTATTGGGAACCGGTTCCACAGTGTAGTGGATCGCGAGATTAAGTTGCTCGAGTGGATCTTACTTCTCACAAATGGAAAACGTATGGAATTAGGGCGGTTCGCTACAAAGTGCGTAGCATGGTGGGTCCTATCCGGGACTGCTCGAACTGGCAGAACCAAAATATGCAGTTCGTCTGAATGGATGTAACAACAGAGTAAAGAGAGGCTTGCGACATCCCGTCTGCAAGAAAGGGGGTTCCAGGCTGAAAAATAATTTATCACACACAAGGACCCGGAGAAGCTTTAGGACTTTATCGAGACTGAATAGTGCGGACTTGGCAGCTCCTGCACAAATATGACAACAGTACTTCATTTTGGGCCTGGTCTGGCTCTTGTAAACGTAGAGGATAGCGCGTGGAGTCAGGTACATTCTGTAGCGGTACAGGGAGTCGAACATTTTTTTTTCTGCGTCCTTGGCGATGGATCTTAAGTACAAGTTGAGTTTCAGAGCTCGGCCGTTGTGTCCTTCGATATTAGTCATGTGCTTATGAGTCCAGGTAATCTTCAAGGATTTTCGAACTGAACCCTTTATTTAATCTACAGGGTTAGATTGTTCTCGGTGTATTTGTTTGCTCTTTTTTTTAATCATTTCACCCAAACTAAAATAGGAATGTCAATAGTAGGCAGGGCGTTGCATGGAGTGAAAGTGAAAGAGGAGACTGAGAATAGTGAGGATTGAGGAAAGGACAAAAAGCAAAAAAGGGATTAAAGATGACATAAGATGGAGATTGACGTTGCATTTAAATTTTTGAAGATTGTATTTATTAGGGAACCAAATAAACGAAAGGCAATTCCACAGAGAGGACGCGAGAGAAATAAAACTGTTGGAGTAGTAGCGGCGTGTGAATTTAACTATTTCAGCTGCAAACGGGTGGTACCTTGATGGCAATATAGTAGTACGATTAAATTCATGTATTTGGGGCACCAGGGAAAAGACAGAGGGAAGGCATGCCACGTCGGTGAGAAATTGACTGAAGCCAAGATACTAGGTCAGGATTGATTGCATAACAGATCCATCTTTGGACATTGTCAAGAACCTTGAGATGTCGAGCAGCATTCAGTGAACATACGAATGGTAGATGTGCAAATGTACAAGATGGATTCTGACGAGAAAATTTTCCAGCACGACACAGTGGGTCAACTTTCCTTGCAGTAGATGTAGCTATGTATTTATTCCCCTTCAAATCACTTGAAAATATGAGGCCAAGAAGGCGCCGTGTGTTGCTCTCCAAGAGTCTAGCGTTAGCCATGCTGGAGGCAGGCAGAAAAAGGTTCTCTTTGGTGGTTAAATGAAAACATTTTAATT
>OZ038492.1:60906278-60921278 GCA_964036315.1 Acanthosepion esculentum | reverse complement strand
GTTATTGGGGAGGCCTCCTCTCGATCATTTGTTCCAGGAAATGGGAGCGTAGAATATGTTTGAATGTAACTTCAATTTTACCAATAGAATACCAAGGGAATGGAGACGATTCCTTCCATTGTAATTGGCATGGTGGAGATGTGAAGGTCTAAACTGTTGGAATATATGAATGTAATTCTTCAGAATATTTGCCATTTTGCTTCCGATATTCCGTCTGTGATAAAGGCGTTGTAGGTGTAGTTGTTGTCAGGAGAAAAATAATTAATTGCCCAGTAGGCCGTGTAGAGAATTTTGAAGTATTAAAAATTATCAACAAAGATACTGCGTATCAAATATGGAAAGTTAGAACCAAATGTATGCAAAAATTGGACAAATTAAAAGATTTGTAAAAATGATAAATAAAAATAAAGATAAAATAAGATAAGAAACAGAGAGAAAAAGATAAGAATGTTGTATTAAATGAAAAAAGATACCTTAACAGCAAATTAAAAAAAAGAAGAAGTGGTGGGAAAACGAAATAAAGTTAAAATAAATAAATAAAAATGTTTAAATCTGAAAGAAAGTGAGAGAGAAAAAAAAACATCAAAAAGCATGAGCGTAAATACATGAAGTTTCAGCCGACCCTGTGGAAGACTGAGTGGTTGAGTGCAAAGCCGGACGCAGATGTTAACAACCGGATAACGTGTGAACCTGTGTGATTTGTAAAAGGCGGGAAACCCCAAAGAGGCGGTGTCGGCTGTACAAGAGAAACGAGCAGGTGACGAGGACAGGCGAAAAGAGGGTCGGAAAAGGCACTTGATCATTTACAAGCGCAGAACAAGGAAATAAGTACACTGTAAGGTTGGGAATAAAGAAGATTACATATATATTGCGTAACAAAAGAGAGGAGGAAGGAAGCTGCGCCTGGAAAATTACCAGGAACGCTTGTGTAATGGTCGAATATAGTAAAACTGTCTTTCCTCAGTTATTTCTGTAGTTCTCTTAGTTTTTGAAGATTAATATTTCTTTTCTTTCAGTGATGTCAGCCTTTATCTCTTAACAGTAAGTATACATTATTTTCAATGGTTTTATTTCGTATATATATATATATATATATATATATATATATATTTCAAACATGTAGTGTTGAATGTTAAAGACAACATAGTCTTACATATTTTCTTTTGAATTTTCTCATATTCTCTAATGAGACTTTTTATTTGAAAATAGTTCCGAAATATGTATTTTCCATACGATGACCTAGCGCTTTCGAACATCATTGTTCATCTTCAGGGTCAATATTTTAGTCAAAAATTTTTTTTTTTTTTTTTTTTTTTTTTAAACAAACATTTGCCAATTATCTTGTAGCGTAATCATGTTGCTACTTTTTTACAAACTAAAAACGTTAAATTCCTTTTAAATTCAAAAGACGCGATGATGTTATATCACGTGCATGGCGTAGATTTTTATCATGTGACAGCGTGAAAAAGATTCCCAATACACAAGCCAAAAGATCGAAGAATACGCTACAAAATTTAAATATATTATAAACATTGCAATATATTACCAGATATATTATAATCTATACGATTAATAAGAGGTCTTTTTCTTTTAATATGTAATGCCTCTAAGATTTTAAGGCGTCTAATGTCTGTATGTTTATCTATAATTTTATACTAAAATTATAGATAAACATACAGACATTTTTTCACGCTGTCACATGATAAAAATCTACGCCATGCACGTGATATAACATCATCGCGTCTTTTGAATTTAAAAGGAATTTAACGTTTTTAGTTTGTAAAGAAGTAGCAACATGATTACGCTACAAGATAATTGGCAAATGTTTGTTTAAAAAAAAAAAAAAAAAAATTTTGACTAAAATATTGACCCTGAAGATGAACAATGATGTTCGAAAGCGCTAGGTCATCGTATGGAAAATACATATTTCGGAACTATTTTCAAATAAAAAGTCTCATTAGAGAATATGAGAAAATTCAAAAGAAAATATGTAAGACTATGTTGTCTTTAACATTCAACACTACATGTTTGAAAGAAAAGTTGCTGCCAAATTACACATATATATATATATATATATATATAGTTTTTCAAGCGTTCTTACATTCATCCATTTTGGGGCACAAAAATTGTCCATTGTCCCAAGCACTTTCTCCCACTGCTTTAGCCATTTCCAAGACGGTTTGTTTTAGGGGTTGTTAATTTTACTTTTTTTTTGACAAGCTGTATTTTTTTCGTTTTTTTTATACTAGTAGCAGTTTTTATTCTAGAGCCTAAATAATGTAACGAAATAATAATACAAAATCGCTACTCACAGTTTCATGCTGATGATCGCCATTGCCAGAACCTTATAGTAGCGGATTTGCTATCATATATATATATATATAGGTATATATATAATCAGTAAAGAAAATTCTTAAAAATCCATTTGAATATATTTAACTATATTAATGAAATAAATTATAACCGAAATGGATTTGTAAGGATTGTTTTTACTTATTATTATTATTATTCGATTGCGCTGTTACTTACATTGTGGTCTCTTTGGATCAATGCCCTCCTTGGAATTATCCCTACTAATTGGTATCATATATATATATATATATATATATATATATATATATATATATATATATATATATAGAGAGAGAGAGAGAGAGAGATAGATAGATAGATAATATCAAATCCGTAAGTAGAACGGATAATCCAAGTAGTTTTTTTTATATAAAATATTAAAAAAAGAAAAATACACGAAGAAAGCTCAATACATTGTATACAAAGCAATATGCCATACATTAAAGGAAAAAAAATAAAACATCATCGAAAAATCCTGTAATATATTTTATTTCAGCAGATAGTTTTTTAATATCTGCCTAATCAGACGAAATTTTATACGTATGTATATATATATATATATATATATATATATATATATATATATATATATATATACACGAGATACAGAAAGATATACGCAACACAGAAACAGAGAAAGTTATACACAACATGGAAATCATTATTGAAAAGTTCAGGGTGGGATGGGTAGATTTTCGCCATTTTGAGCGTTGCTTGTTTTTGATATTGTCGACTGCCTGAGATATATATATCATTAATTCCTAACCTTAATTCCTAACTACTAAAATTTCTTTCTTCCTGCTTCCCAATTACATCTTCCGTAGTATCGTTAGAAATAACATTGGTTACATTTTACATAGGATCGTTAATGGTATAGCCATGCTCAGACTGTAAACTTAAATGTTCACGTCCGATGTATATCGACATTGACATTGTCTTGCTATTTTTACATTTCTCTATTTTTATTGTAATTGTCATCAGATATACCCTATTCTATTAAATTATTATTGTCATTATTATTATTAAATATATTTCAATCTGTTTCGCTCTGCTCCCGCAGCTACTTCGGCGCGGGCTAAAGATCAACGATTAATCCAAGTTCTACTTATATTTTATGGAAATGTAAATGTTAATCTTTAGTAAAACATAAATGATCTCTTTCTGACGACACAGAATAATAAGAGAGACAAGAACAATTTTACCAACTATAATCATTGCAAACAATGCTTCTGCCTCCCTCTCACAGATCGAACAGAGAATTCGATCCGATAACACATATGGCTTTCAAGGTACCGCTGTATTCCAACTGAAACATCTTTCATTTTCTCTTTTACCTTCTTATTTTTTATTCCTCGTTAATCCACGCAGTTTAAGTTTACAAGTTTGTCTCGCTAAATCAATTACGACTGAATAGATCGCTAGATCCTCACTGAGTGTTCTATACTTGCGGCTTCGTGCCATCTACGCTATGCTTAGTAAATCATCATAATTTTTTTGTTTTCGAACTGATAATGTTCATCGAAAGCTGCCTCACCTAAGGTTGCTTCTTCTCAGCAGATTTATTCAACGTATAAAACGAAACCATATCTAATTAAGCGAAAAGCCCGACAATGATTTAATTTTGGTGAACACGAACTAGGAAGCTAGTAACGTTTTTAATCACCACCTAATTCGTCTCCAATCCTTATGATCGGTAAAGTTTACAATGCGTCGCTTTGACTGGAACGCCTTTTGGGTCTAAAGCTCTTTCCAGGCCTGAAATGGAACTCTTGTGTTCGTTCCATTTTTAAAGATGATGAACCTATGATCGCTTCTTTGTACTCTTCCAAAAAGTACTTAACTCTTCTTCCCGGCTTGATCTTTATAAAAGTCTGATCAGACTAAAGAATTGAGTATTACTTACATTCATGGACTGGAGCTGCCTAATCCTCATTTTCCTGTTTCCACAGAGAAAAAAAAAGTTTATACTGTCTTGTCTTGTTTTCAACCCTTATTTTGTTAGGATTGTTTCATTTTTTTAAATTTTAGTTCACCCAATACAAGGTCCAAGTGCCACTCAAGGTAGAACGGGATAGTTGTAAGGGAGTGGGGAAGGAGAAATCAGGAAGTACAAATTATGAGTATATGTAGGACATATAATAGTTGGCACTGGATTTTAGAAGTTAAGATTATAGCGATCAAGAATCGCGGGATTCTGCTCCTCAAAGTGGCCGTTCTGGGTAAATAATCTTAACAAAATAAGATACGCCGATGACACCGTATTGACGGCAGATACACGAGAAAAAAAACTGCAGAAACTGAAGACAAGTTAGTAAAGGAAAGCTGGAAGAAAGAACTGTCATTTGTAAGAAGACGGAATGTCTGGTTTTAAGCAAGAGCAACTCTGTGAGATGCGAACTACGAGTTCGAGTGGCCAGAATTAAAGCAAGTGTAAAATTTAACAATTTGGAAACTGTCGTCAGACACAGAAATCTGAAGTCGCGTCAGACTAGCGAACAATGTTTTTTTTTTTAAGCATTTCACCCCAAGCAAGTCTGGATGCCACCGGTACGCAAGAGGTTACAGAATGGGAGCGAGAGTAAAGAGGCGTGACGGAAGAAATAGTGAAGAGAAGGACAGGGAATAGGCCAGGGCATTTGGAGATTTCGATTGACATTGCATATGAATAATTGGAGATTAAAGATATCAGGGAAACACGTAATAGGAAGGCAATTCCACAGACGGGAGGTGCGCGACATGAACCTAAGAGACGACCACATTTAACCGTTTCGACAGATAAAGGGTAGGACTGAGATGCCAGCCTAGTAGCACGTTTAAATTTATGCAGTTTGAGAACTAGCGAAAGTAGCTCGTCGGAGTAGTTACAGTGAATGTATTTGTAGAAAGGACAGAGGGAGGCGACTGCACGTCGGTGAGAAGAAAAGTTAAGCCACATATGAAGAAACATGAAAATTGCGTTCGAAACAAAGAAAAGAGTGATATCATTCCTCGTATTTGGAAATGAATGCTGACCAGTTCCTTCCCAGATGAACAGAATCGATGCAAGAGAGATATGATACTACAGAAGGATACTGAGAATACTATGGGAAATGAGTGTCAGTAACGAGGGAGTTTTAAGGAAAAATGGAAACAGAAAGGATAACTGTATTTAGAATCAGAAAGAGACTGTTGAAATTTCTGGGATATACTGGATGCCCCCCTCCAAAAAAATGACACCATATATTATGGTTCATTGATTCATTAATGTTTTTTACAGCTCTACAAACTTTTTCAACTTATTTTAAGCCAGTAAATATTTTTATATTCAAAAACAAATTTGAAGATAATAATGATTTACTGATGCAAGTCCTAACAATTAACCCATAGCTGGAGGAGAAAAGATGGATTTATCTCTATCTCGAGTGTATTTGCGGGTAAGTGAACATAACGAATCCGACTCGAATTGGAACTATGCTCTTTAGATTTTAAATTCTGAGGAGTCATCGATTTCATGACCAGCACGCCTAAGCTTACAGCGTCTAGTATCCCCAAGCTGTCACCCATCTAGGTACTAACGTTGTTTAACTTCAGTAATCGTATGAGGACGGGTGTGTCAACGTGATAAGTTTGTAAGCATATATATATATATATATATATATATATATATATATATATATATATATATATAATGAGGAAATGTGGCTTTGAGAATTTGACACGCACAGGGCATAAAGGATAGGCAGAGTGAAACATCAAATCTCACGAACCCGAGTAAATGGATAGCGAAACGGGGACTGGGACTGATAGTATGGGTGAGCAAATATTGCTTAGAAATACAAAGAATAGGAAGTTGTGGATAGTCATGCTCACCTCCGTTCTGAATGGAGACAGCACACAAAAGAATAATATATCACAAATTTCCCGTACATCGATATTTACACGACATCTTTATTTAGATTTAACCAGGTGAAACAACATGCCTTCAAACCGGCGCCAGTCGTGTAGATGCGAGTCTCCAGTGTTCAACCGGAATATTTTCTCTGTGCACCGACGTTCGCTTCCTGTCTGGATTTTCTTCTCCATAATTCTTGGATTTCTACCGCTCACAGAGAGATCAATAGATCGATCGCTATAGTTGGTGTCCCCTGAGTAGACCAAATTATGGAATAGCATCGAATAACGAGATTTAAAACAAATGGATTTAGTCATATATTTCTTCTTATTTAGAATTTATGGTGGATTCGAATCCACCGAACAGGAGTAAAAATAGAAAAACGATATCAAAGTATCAATCATTCTAATGAACCAGAGATCGAATTTTATAGTCATATCTATCGATTTACCTATCGACCTGGAGTCTTCAATGTATCTATGTCAGTCTGTTCATGTTTAACAATTTCGACATTTTATTCTCTATTTATTTCATTCTTTCTTTCTTCATATCTGCGTTCATGGAGTATTGGTTCACAAGCTCACTGAACAAATAAATACGACACTGTACTCATGTAGATCCTCTGTAGTTTCTCCACAACTCTGGCATTATAACGATGTGAAGTAAGGTTGGAATCTATCTATCTATCTAAGTTTGATCCTATCTATATATCTATCTATATATCTATCTAAATCTATTTATATATATATATATATATATATATATATATATATATATATATATCTGTTTCAGACTATTCCTATTTCTATCTCCCTATTGTAGTCTGTTCCTATCTACCTATTTCAGTCTGACTTTTTGCTTGACTGTTTATATATTTAGCTATCTGTCTTTCTATCTATTCAGTATTTTTCTATCTATTTATCTATTTCAGCATTTTCCTATCTATCTATCTATTTCAGCATTTTCCTATCTATCTATCTATTTCAGCATTTTCCTATCTATCTATCTATTTCAGCATTTTCCTATCTATCTATCTATTTCAGCATTTTCCTATCTATCTATCTATTTCAGCATTTTCCTATCTATCTATCTATTTCAGCATTTTCCTATCTATCTATCTATCTATCTATCTATCTATCTATCTCAGTATGTTCCTATATACCCATGAATCAGTCTGTATATTTCAGGCTATTCCTATCTATCTATCTATCTATCTCAGTCTGTTCCTACATATCCAGGAATCTATCTATCTCAGCCTGTTCCTATATACCCATGAATCAGTCTGCATATTTCAGTCTATTCATATCTATCTATCTATCTATCTATCTAAGTCTGTTCCCATATACCCATGAATCAGTCTGTATATTTCAGTCTATTCCTATCTATCTATCTATCTATATATCTATCTATATATCTATCTATCTATATATCTATCTCAGTCTGGTCCTATATATCCATGAATCTGCCTATTTCAGTCTATTCCTATCTATCTATCTATCTATATATCTATCTATCTATCTCAGTCTGGTCCTATATATCCATGAATCTGCCTATTTCAGTCTATTCCTATCTATCTATCTATCTATCTATATATCTATCTATCTATCTCAGTCTGGTCCTATATATCCATGAATCTGCCTATTTCAGTCTATTCCTATCTATCTATCTATCTATCTCAATTATTAAATAATATTGTTATTCAAATTCAGTTACTTATCCTCGTCGGTGTAGCAAATTATCTTCATAACGGAAATAGAAATAATCATTTATTTGAAATTCTCAAACAGACATTTATTTTTCAGCATAATCTCTTTCCATGTTAATGCACCGAATTCAGCAGTGAACAGTAAACACAAAATTCGAGTATTCTAATGTAAATATCAGCTCAAATTTCAATGAATGCATTCATGTCAGACGACAGAAATTTTGAGGCTCCATCCAATGAATCCATTTAATATTATATTTGCTAGATTTATTTAAATACCAGATATGCATATGTATTTATCAAGGCTTTCATCATGAGGCTAATGTCAGATATTAGAGAACGAATCGATAATATATAACCGGTTACACGTGCATGAGAAAGCCATGTTTTGAGACAAATGCAAGAACCTATTAATTTAACAGCTTGCTTCATATTTCATTGATGTATGCCACTTAGATTACGCACTGCTCACGGTTAAAAATGCTTACGTAACATGAAGCTTGTTTGAAAACAAAACAAACAAGTATATGAAATTGGTGCGTATTACGTTGGCATACGGCCTTTATTCATTTTCACACTAACTACATCAGATGCCACGGTAACACTGATGGATAGATGTAAGTTTCAGCCACAGGAAATTATTCTTTGTTACTTTTTTTTTACTCTTAGTAATGACGTTCTCAGTATAAATATTGTCAATCTTTTATCGGTTCGAACGTGGTCTGGCAAACATCATCTGGTGTCTGTTTTCTTGCCAACACTGTCAGCAACACTGCGTTTGCTAGTAGGAGCGTGAAGCACTAGTAAAACATCGTACTTAGATTGTAAGTGTGAAAGCAATCTTAAAGCTCTATAACCAGTAAATACAGGTGTCGTATGTCGCTTATCGCTTTGTGTCAACGAGGAAAGCGCTCGTTTGACAAAGAAGCGTGACAGAAACTAATGTTAATCGCCTTTGAGTTCACTCGAAATAGAAGACACACTTACACTCTGATTCTCTGAGGAAGCTTTATTAAAAGTGAAACATATTGATAAACATTTCCTATTTCTCCTTTATCCTATCATTCTGTCGAATTCAGATCTGTATTTGATCAGTATTTGATCCTAATTCATATATATATATATATATATATATATATATATATATATATATATATATATATATGAATTAGGCTCCTGAAAAATTAATTTCGGTTGAGCTCTCTGGTTTGAGGTGTGAATTTGTAAACAGTGACTATTTAAGCTAATATTGCACGACTCCTCGGCAGAATTGAGTCACTGTCAGTCACTGTGTGTTTATCTGAATCTAAAAATAAACACGCTAAAATTCACCTTCATCCCTGCCGTGCGCCGACGGCTTAGTGGGAGAAGTTCCGACTGACGCAAATTCAGTCGGGTTTCGATCCTAGCTAGAGGCAACCTGACGTCTAGCCACACTGATGAGCTGTGAAAACAGGGAGACAGTCTGTCTGTGGATGACAAAAATATTGGCTCCTGAAAAATTAATTTCGGTTGAGCTCTCTGGTTTGAGGTGTGAATTTGTAAACAGTGACTATTTAAGCTAATATTGCACGACTCTTCGGCAGAATTGAGTCACTGTCAGTCACTGTGTATTTATCAAAATCTAAAAATAAACACGCTAAAATTCACCTTCATCCCTACCGTGCGCCGACGGCTTAGTGGGAGAAGTTCCGACTGACGCAAATTCAGTCGGGTTTCGATCCTAGCTAGAGGCAACCGGACGTCTAGCCACACTGATGAGCTGTGAAACAGCGAGACAGTTTGTCTGTGGATGACATATATATATATATATATATATATATATATATATATATATATATATATATATATACCGTGTGTAGCCTCAAAATTGTCCAAATGAGGTATCATCAAAATTGCGCAATTCTTATATTAAGCGGTGAACTTAGAAATGATTAAAGATATCTTACTGGAATTCTCCGAGGTTTTCATAATACTATTGATCTCTACTTTGAAAATATATTTAGCTCTAAGTTGAAATGATGATCCCTCTTCCTGTTGTGACCACTTGGCCCAGTTTTCCTCTCTCCTGTTCCCTCTTTTTAAAACTTATTCCCCTTTCTCCTGATGGTTCCTGAATGGACATTGAAGATGGAAGTCAGAGTATGAATGTTGGTAACATTACTGAAGGCCTTAATAATCTTTTTCGTCTGACATTGCTCATTTGGGAAGTCATAGTTGGGCTGACACAAAATGATTTTAACCTTTTCTCTTTCTACCTGAATAACTCAGGGATTTTCAGTGATTCTTTCGACAGAAGGTGTCAAGAGGGTTACACGTCTTATCTGAAAATCTGGAAAAAAGTAACTCAATTTAGTGAATTTTTTTAGATATTAAACATTTTGCGATAAGGACAATTATCCTATGCTGTTCCACAATCTGGACAAGTTTTCAATTACCATTAGTATATATATCTTTTTTTGCGGTTGTATATTTTGTATTCCTTTCGCTTGGTGTTGTAGATGAAGTATAGAGAATACTGGAGGTTTTTGAAAGTGTTTCTTTTTTGTATATTTCTTTTTTAGGTAAATATTGGTACTGCAGGTTCTTAGCGCCACGATATTTCATATTTTCTTACAGTGTTACAGTGGTGAGAACAGAAATTATTAAGTCCATTCTTGTACGTAGCGTTTATGTAAACCTCTAACTGAAGGTCATTCTTATTTCTATGTAGAATGATATATAGGAAAAATATTGTTTCTCAGATTCAACGGTAAAATCTGTTGTTGGTTCAACGTTATTAACCACACTTGTTGGCACAATAAACACCTCGCATATATATATATATATATATATATATATATATATATATATATATATATATATATATAAAACTGATGATATTTTAAATAAATTTAAAAAAAAATAGACAAAAAATACATGACCAGTTGAGATATAAAACCTTTAACTGGAAATGTTCACGTTAAAAAAATGCGTAAATTTATTAAAAACACAGGAACAAAAATAAAATTAGATTTTCCTACACATAAGAACATAAAAATGTACCATTTATTCCCTAATCAATGCTTTTTCATATTCAATAAAGATTATTATAGACATGAAATAGGTTTAGTGATTTGGCCTTTCTATTTTTAGAATTTATATGAAAATATTTTGCCACAAAATTCTTCTTAATTAAGATAAATGATTTATTTATTAATATACCCATATGTTTTACACAATCTTGTTAAAAAAAAACCCATTGATTTTCTTCTGTATATTTATCGTTTGGGCAGATGACCCTAAGTTTATATATATATATATATATATATATATATATATATATATATATATGTATATATATATATATATATATATATATATATATATATGTATATATATATATATATATATATATATGTATATATATATATATATATATATATATATATATGTATATATATATATATATATGTATATATATATATATATATATATGTATATATATATATATATATATATATATATATATATATATGTGTATATATATATATATGTATATATATATATATATATGTATATATATATATGTATATATATATATATATATATATATATATATATATATATATATATGTATATATATATGTATATGTATATATATATATATATATATGTATATATATATATATATATGTATATATATATATATATATATGTATATATATATATATATATATGTATATATATATATATATATATGTATATATATATATATATATGTATATATATATATATATATATGTATATATATATATATATATATGTATATATATATATATATATATATATATATATATATATATATATGCTGGATGTAAAGGCAAAATTCTCCAAATCGTTTTACACCATAATTGTCAATCCCACAAAATGTTTAATATCTTAAAACAACTAAACTGAGTTTCTTTTTTCCAGATTTTCATATAAGACGTTTAGCCATCTTACTTAAATTATATAAAATTATTTTTCATATCAAATATAAGCATGTATATTACCAGTTCGCATTTTTTAATTTTATTCTTAAACATTATTTAAGGAAAATATTTGACAATGACGTCAAAAGATAGCTATTTCATTTCTCTCATTCAGTAAATTTTTATTTTTTATAAACTTAGTAATATATAGTTTCTTATGTCCTTTGTGCATATATATATATATATATATATATATATATATATATATATATATATATATATATATATATATATATATATATAGTATATAATTTAAGTAATTCTATTACATTTACTCGTTTAAAAATGAAATATAGTCTATTAGTAATTATGAGTAAAAATATTTTAAAATTGTAGCTAAATAAAACGTATTCTAACCTAAACATCCCCTAAAAAAATCTTTAAATATACAAGTATGAAAAAGTGCCGAAAGATTTTTTGCCGTTAATAAACAAAAAACAGACGACATGCATTTAACGTATGTCAGAATTCGTTGAAAAATACACCACTACCCTCCCTAAACTTAAACTCCTTTTCCAACGTAACTCATAATTGACACAATTTTTTTTAATGAAAATGAACACGCTATCACCCCTTGTCTGAATGATTGTATTTGTCTGTATCCGTGGAAACAGGGAATTATGAATTTATGTGTACGTTTAAAACTCAGTAAATTTAAAAATAAGTTAATTCCATATTCGCTTGAAGATGAAATGGAACTATTGCTTTTAATTTAATTCAATTACAAAATTAAATTTGATGTTTTTAGCTTCCATTTTTGGAACATGCTTATTACTGTTTAGCGAAAAACCATATTTTAAATCAGTTAATTTATAATATATATATATATATATATATATATATATATATATATAATAAATTTATTTCAATATTTCATGAGCTTCCGATCCTTAGGTATCATTGATTAATGATGAACATGTCATTTTCGTTTATGATCGATTTCATCACGATTCTTCTGTTATGATTTAAGAGTAATTATACATTCTTATTGCTCAAAGTAGAGTTTAATGGCGTTATAAAAACCTCGGAGAAGTCCAGGAAGATATCCTCAATCATTTCCATGATACACTGTTTCAGTAACAATTGCGAAATTTTGTTGTTACAGGATTTGGACAATTTTGCTGTTACACGCGGTATATATTAAATTTCCATTGAACAATGGCCGACCAAAACTAAAAGTTTTATGTTATGCATTCTCACGCAGTCATCAGCCGATCGACAACACTTATGTCTGAAAATGGACACTTTATAACCCTCAGGAAATTCCGAAAACGGGCATGGGAAGAGTTGGTTCTCAGAAAAAGAGCTTATTGCAAAAAACAAAATAGTTCTCAACAATATCGAATCTTCAAAGTCCCTCATGGCAGAACATATAATACAAATAAAATAAGTAATTACTAAGGGAGTCTGACATAGAGGCACAGCAAAGAAAGTGAGCTCAAAGCAATATTAACTGCCTGTTGATATGGCAGACACTCTTAGGAATATATATATATATATATATATATATATATATATATATATATATATATATATATATATATATATTAGTATAGGTTTTACTGACACTCCTAATAACTTTAATGGTAGATGTAGCCTATGTTTAGGAGAGATTAGAATAATAAAATTCGATAATCAATGTATACTACTAAACCAAAGGAACGTGTTAGTTTCCAAATGGCGTCACAGGAATAGGTTTAAACTGATCTAAAATACCATCGATCTTGTTTAATCTGTTATCATCTAACACATCTTTCGTTATTTTCTACTCAATTCTATCTGATAATATGTTAAATATTTTTCTCCTATTCCTTCCTTATTATGATATATATAATCATAATTTTTTATTAACAATATTTTTATCTTCAGAATTTTTTATTATCATTATTATTTTTTACATATATTATGTTTTAACTTCATGACTTTTCCTATTCTTTTATCATCTTGCTGCTTTATTATTATTATTATTATTATAATTATTATTTATCGTTGTTTTTATTACTCTTTCAATTAATTTTTTTTTAGTTATATTTTATATATTTTTGTATATATTTTTATTTATATTATTTTATTTATTATATTTATTATTATTTGTACTATATTTTTTAAATTTTATGTGCTACCGTTTTACATACATTTTCAAATTTTTTAATTTTAAAATCTTAAATTTTACATATTTTTAAGTAATTTTTCTTTATATATTGTAATATATATATATATATATATATATATATATATATATATATATATATATATATATATTACCAAATAGACTTGCACCGTTTGCGCGCGCACACACACACACATATATATATATATATATATATATATATATACTTTTTAATATTTCAAACGTTATTAGAGTGGACACTCGAAGTAATAAAAATCTAAGTTTAAAAATAAATAAATTGTTGATACATATATATATATATATATATATATATATAAACAAAATATTTATATAAATAATATATATAAATAAATATATATATATATATATATATATATATATATATATATATATAGCCGACAATTTTTCCAGTATCTTTGGCGACGTATCGTTTGTACGAGTTCTACTTGGGGAGTGGGTTGAGATTAAGTCACAATAAGTCGCACAAGGCAGGGGGACTTCTTGAGGGAACATCTATTCACCGTGATTGGTGATAACGTGCCGTTGCCTCCCTCTGTACTTTCTACAGGTACTTTCACGGTAACTTGCTACGACGACCTATTTTCGTTGGTTGCCAAACTGCATGAACTTAAACGTACCACTAGGACGGCATCTCAGCCACAGAATTTCACTCTCGAAACGGTCAAATCTTGACGTTTCTTCTTCTCCAAGTGCTTCATGTCTCGCACTTCTCGTCTGTGGAACTCCCTTCTTTTTACTTGCTTCCCTGATCGCTATAATCTCCAACTATTCACATGCAATGTCAATCGACATCTCCAGATGCCTTGATCTATTCCCCATCCCTCTCTTCTTCCTTTCCTCTTTCACGCCTCTTTACGCTTGCTCCCACTCTCTGTAACCCTTGCGTGCTAGTTGCACTCCCACCTTG
>OZ038492.1:60893778-60901278 GCA_964036315.1 Acanthosepion esculentum | reverse complement strand
TGTGTGCGGGTGCTTTGTTTTACATACGCGTTATTTTTGGATAGTTTATTAGATTCGTAATTACATGCGGATAACAGATATCGGCGCGGTTTGACACATCATCTAATCGAGTTCAAATTCTGGATTCATCTATTGTGTCCACTTTCGTACAAATATGGATGAAACATTATGGCAGACTGGGCTCTCTATCACTACAAATACACAACACGCAAGCGGCTGGTGGCCGGTGGCAACGCCAGTGGTGGGTTTCTAGCGGTCCGCCAGTGGTAACATTGCCGAGACGAACACGCCGGCGGCCCGATAGCGGGCCACCAGCCACAAAGGTTAGTGGCATGCCCCCCAGTGACAGATTGGTGGCTTCCGTGTAGGCTAATGCATGGCAAATGCCTGATAACAAAAAAAAAGTATGTGTGGAAAGACATGATTGCTTATGCCCTGATAAAACAATCAAATATGATTTTAAACAATAACAAAATATAGAGCGATACCAAATTAAAGAATATATGATAATATTGGACAATCTTTTCATAGATGAAGAGATTTGAAACGCCGCATGCTGAGAATATCATAGACAGAACATGCGACCAATGAAAAAGTCTTAATAAAGAGAGATATTAATCTTTTTTTTGAAAACCATGACTATCCTGCTGGGTCCAATACTGGCATTTTATAATCTGAGCAAATGTAGCGTGCGACTACTTATGATCCTGTCAGAAAAGCACAAGTTTATTAAAGCGAGGAGAATAATGCTGAATTGAGATGGAAAAAATGCTGAATGTTTCTTCAAAAAACGTCAGGTAAGGTTAAAAATAAACAAGCTTGAATTTATCAAATTCGAGTTTTATCAAATTTATCTCACAAAATAAAATAACGACCCTTGATGTTGAACCAAAAGCAAACGCGAGTTAGTGAAAAAAGAGATCATAATGTAATTTGGGTATGAAACGTGTTCGCCAACAGAAAATTTAACACGACAGTTTAAACAGAATAACGAGTGAAAAAACAAGTGAACCCTTTTCCCAAGACGAGGTCGTTATGATAGTAGTGTGTAAATGTGAAACGTTTCTGCGAAGATGATGCCAGGGCTTCACGATGTCCGTGCATAAACGCGATAATTTTTCTCCGACAAGACAATGACAAGTATTCATGATGACCATGCATATCTTTTTCCGCAAGACGATTACAGGGCTTCATTATGTCCGTGCATAAATGCGAACGGTGGTCACTGAGAGACGAAATGATAGTATTTCACAATATTTGTCCATAAATGCGAATCATGCTTCACTATGTATATCCGTAAATACGAAAATTTACCCCGACAAGATGAGGACAGGGCTTCAAGATGTCTTTCGATAAGTCACAAACCATGCATCTGTTAAGACAAATGATTGCTACCCTAGAGTCAAACCAAATAATATCAGCATATTTACGTGGAAAGATCAGTGGTTCCTATGACCTGGGTTTAAGTTTAACTTTCGGTGATTCGCGCGTTTGCCATTAGGAAATAAATTGATTTTTCATGGGTGAAAATTTGTACGGTCGACTCCAAATAAAAGAACCGTCAAAAAGTATTTCCTGCAGTCTCCCCGAACCCAGCATAGTTTCTCATAAGGTAATGTACGGTAATTATTTTTCAAGCAACTTCTTCTGTGGTACAATTATTTCATTTGAGTAAATATGCCTGTTAATAACGCATGCACTCTTATTTTAATTAGAATCGATATACTTATTTTATAGCTTGAAAAATTTTAACAGGGTTAATGGAACTTGTATTTGGTACATAAGTGGGTGTATATTTTTTAAACAGCTCCTTTCTCCCAGACGTTTCAAGCCAATCGTTACTCTATCACTATTTTCGTAGCAAATGTTCAAACAAGCTACATTCCACTAGTTCAGACTCTTAACGCTATGGCTTACCCTGCTGCATACACAGGATCGAATCACCCGCATCTCCTGCGTATTATTTTGGTAAAAGGACATAGGACTCAGAACGCCTCCTCCCGAGAATCAAAAGTTCATATAAACATATATCCGCAGACCGTTTTTGAGATAATTTTCAAGAAAAGTTTACGGTAGATGGCGCTGTATCGCTATTTAGACTAGGTTACATTTGTCATTCGTTTGCATTTATGGCTTGTCTGTCTCCAATGTTTAACGCGTGTAGTAGTGAGTTAACCGAGAAGCGTTCCGTTTAACAATGGCTGGATATTCATATCTTGAGCAGGTAGATATGATTTTTACATACGGCCGAGAATAGTAATGAATGCGAGGCCGCCCAACTCTATCAGATTGTCTTTCCATTGTTAGTGTTGCTGTTATCGTCGCGTTGCTGAGACACGATCCGTGGCATCACAAACTATGGATCGTGGAAGTATGTTTTACATCGTCTAGCGTAAACTTTAAACTTAATAAGTCAAAAACGAAGTATTTACGGACTTATATTTATGTGGACTTTTGTTCCCTTTTGATGTGAGGAAGTTCGACAAAGTATTTTTGATTCACCTTGTATATCGTTCGTCATATCCACAGCCCATATTGATTGTAATGAGTATGAAATTCAAGAGAACCTCAAGGCTAGTCAGGGAAAGATAGATCCCCGCACAAAGATGCACGTTTTGTTTTCTGAAGAGAATAATGAAATTCTGTCATATTGTTGGTGCGTACACCGAGTAGGGAGTCATTACAGGATTTTGACGCAAGCTAAAGGTGACGAGGATTTCAATTAGTAATATCTGATATATTGATAGAATAAATACCGCTATCTTTCTCGGTGTTATTGAAATATGTCATTCGGCAGAAGGAATCGGTGAATCGTGGAAAATGGTATTTCTCTGTTGTATGCAACACATGTGAAAGGCAAACAAAAATCGTAGGAAATGAAAGCTAAATAATGCACGTCACGAATCCGGGATGTTTGCATCAACGGCCGTAAATGGCGCTAAATTAAGAAATGCTCTAGCTGATGTAGTTATTCATTTGTCAGCTGCACGAGAGGTCGGTGTTCGAATCCCTGTGAAAGTTGCATTTTTAAATGCCGATACAGAAGGGTACACATGGCAATTGTACGAGGATTTGATTAGTAATTTTTTATTTTATATTACCGAAAGATTAAACTTACACATAGACACACACACTGCCTCTCATATGCACACAATCCCACAAACACACACACACATATATATATATATATATATATATATATATATATATAGTATAACCCGGATATAAGAGAGTTGACGGGACCGGAGAAAATGTCTCTTATATCCGGGTTTCTCTTATATCCAGTTTGGTCTATTTTGTTTAGGTAAGTATGGCTCTAATTTGGGACCAGAGAAAATCTCTCTTATATTCGGGTTTCTCTTTTATACATGTCTCTTTTATCCGGGTTACTATATATATATATATATATATATATATATATATATATATATATATATATATATATATATACTTTGGTTAGATGAAACTGGTCTGTCCGGAAGGGTAGTCCATTTAAGAGAAGGGAGACACACACACAAAAATATATATATGCGATGGATAAATTATCTTCTAAATTACGCAAGTATGTAAATAAAACTAACATGTCATTTTAACATATATACGTTTACCAAATTACACAAACATATCTTGAAATACTAAAGAGTAAATTTAATCAACAAAATCGTCATTGACTTCAACCATTGCACCCAGACGACCCCAGAATCTCCTCAATCCTTTCTGGACGATCTCCTTGTTTAAGTTGGTGAATGCTACCTTAATCATTGCTTTCAGTTCAAATTTGGTGTTACAAGGAGTTTTCTTTGTCTCTCGCTAAAACTGCGCTCCACACATAATAATTAAGGAGGTTGCAGTCTGGTGAGTTGTTGGCCAGATATAAGGGGTGATATGGTTGCAGAAAATGACAGACAGCCATGATTGTGTTTATCCTACGTGTGGCATGATGCAGAGTCCTATTGTCTGTCACATGGTCTGCCAGCAGCCACCCTCTTAACCCAGGGCATCAGTACCTCCTTAAGGTACGTGTCGAGTCTGAGGACCTGTAGGAAGATGATTGCAGGCATACTGTCGCCATCATTATTGATCAATCCAAACAGCATTGATGTTGATTGGATATATCATCCAAATGTTTCCGAATCCTCTGCACATCTAAACACTCTGAGATGTTCGTATTGGAGCTTTGGGGTGAATGCCAAACAGTACAGCATGCCGTTTCCAAATTTCTGGCGGAGTGAATTGAATCATGGTGCTCTTTTTCACATAGACGGTGCTCAACTGACTCTGTATACATGATAAAAATTTGATATAACTATATTTTTATAATATATATATATATATATATATATATATATATATATATATATATATGAGGAAATATACACTTAAGGTGTGCTATATTTATGGGATAAACTGCTCAATATCAGAGATAAAGCGTGCGTAAATATAAAAGTGAACATTGAAGTCAACACTTAGATGCGACAGGCTGTTTCAGGCTAGACCCAATCGTCAGGCCACCTGATGATTGCTTCTAGCATGAAAACAACCTGTCACCTCTCAGTGTTGACTTTAATGTTCACTTATATATATATATATATATATATATAAAACTAAACAGTTTGTTGCCGCTTGATGTTGACCTCATTATCCAATTTAACATTTTTCACACACATTTTTGAGATATCTCGTTTGCATTTCCTGCTGCATATCTCGAAATTCTTGTCAAAATCCTAAGAACAGCTTGTAATGTAATCGATCCTGACTTGGCATTTCGCCTTCAGTCACTTTCTTACTGACAAGACGTGCCTTCACTCTGTCTTTCCTACAAATATTTTAATGGTAACAAGCTCTGACGAGGTTTCATCCTTGGTGACGCGACTACATGAATTTAAACGTGCTACTAGATTGGCAACTAGGTCGCATAGTTTTACTGTTTAAATTGCTAGATACAGCCTCTATTTCTACCCTTCATTTTATTTGCTTGCCTGATCAGTACAACCTTGAAACATTTAAATGCAGCGTCAATCGCTATCTTATGTCCTCTTGAAGCATATAACTTTTTGTCGTTTCCTCACTATTCTCACTCTTCTCATTCTCTTTTGAATTTGACTCCCACTACCCAGCACGTTCTAGTGACATTACCGCATTGCTCGTGGTGAAATAATTTACAAGACAATACATTGAATGCATTAGTCGCTCACCGTCTGACTTTAGTGAGACTCATTACCGTGAGTGACTCATTTCGATTGAAAAACGTTGCTTTTATTAAAAGAGAAAACAATTTACTAAGACGAATGTTTATTGAAAGTGCTTCCATCGCTAGATAGCCCACGGTAAATTTGCGTCCAGATTCTTACAACATTTCATCTTTCTTGAGATATATTATATTAACGAAATGTGGGTTGCCTAAAAGTGATAATTTTTTTTTAAAAAATGCATAAGGAAACTGAATGAAAACGGTTAGACAAGAAGTTCCCCAAATAGTTTCCAATGAACCCAAGGGTTCTGCAAAGGAGTGTCTGGGGTTTCGTGACAAAAGTTCAAAAGTTATAAATGTTTAACTTAACACATTATCAAAGTTGATAAATAGTTTCTAAAAAAAAAATTGCTAAGAGATTTAGATTGTTCTATAATGTTGTGATGTATCTTGTAATACTTTTTATATCGTATATCAGTGAATGATAATAATATTGTATCTTGCTACTGTTGAATTAAAATATTTATTCATTGTTATATAATCTGTGTACTGTTTCTTAAAGCAATTCACCCCAAGCAAAGCGGGAGAGCAACTAGTACGCAAGGTGTCACAGACGATTGAGAACAAGAGTAAAGATGCATGTTTGGGGAAAGGATACAGAGAAGGACGGCGAACAAGCTCAGGGTGTCAGATGTCGATTGATATTACACATGAATATTTGAAGATTATAGTCATCGGGGAAGCAAGTAAGGGGAAGGGAGTTCCGCAGACGGGAAGTGCGGGAGAAGAAGCTGTTTGAGTAGAAGAGACGGTTAAATTTAACCGTTTTGACAGTGAAAGGGTGGGTCAACACGAACACAAGAATAGAAATCACAAAGATATATTACACGGAATAATAATACAAGATGTGGAAGGTGTTAGTATGGCTGTCAGCCTGGTAGCTCGCTTAAATTCATGCAGTCCGGGAAGCAGCGAAAGTAGATCGTCGGAACAGTTGCCGTGAAAAAGATTCAGAGGGAGGCCACGGCACGTCTGTGGGATAGCGATTGTTGAATAGATGCCAGGTCAAGACCTATCAATCTGCATATTAGGCTCTGAATTTTGTCGAGGATCTCGAGATTTACAGCGGGGGCACCAGACCATATATGACAGCAATATTCCATGCAAGGACGGATAGTTCATTTATAGATGTGAAGGATGGACACAGACGAGAAAAAAAAACCTTTCTGGAACGACACAGAGAACCAACTTTCCTTGCTGTATGACGCTACATATAACTGAAAGTTAATTTTCTCGCCATATTGGAAAAAGCTCTGGTTGTTAATCGACTCTTGTTGGTGTAACTTTCGCCTTTATACATTCCGGTTAAAGACACAACACCAGCCTACCTATGTGAAAATGTATTTTCCTATTACACTGACATAAAATCTAAATACCGAAGTAGACTTAATCCTGCTGCTGACTTGAGAACCACACTCTCAAGTGTAAAAGCCAAACATTAAAAAATATTTGCCAATATAAAACAGAAGCATTGTTCTCACTGAATGTTCAAAAAAATTCATATTATGTATGAAATAAATGTCGAGTTAACATTGTTCGTAATTCCGTTGCACGTGTTACTAGTGGGCTGTTGTTATGGTCCAGGTTAGGACCAAGGAAGAACAACACGAACACAAGAGTAGAAATAACAAAGATATATTACACGGAATAATAATACAGATGTGGAAGGTGTTAGTATGACTGTCAGTCTGGTTTGGAGTGAACTACTATCGGCTCGAATCGATTCGTCTCTCTCTCTAATGTTAGGAAGAGTTCATTCTGTAGTTATAGGTAAGGACCCATAACAGATGTATGAAAATGTTTAAAAATCACATTTTTATTTAAAAAATATCAATGCGCATTAATTTTTAATTGCTTTTGAACGTATTTATTATTTATGAAACTATATAAAAGTATTAGTATCTGCGTTTCAAAAAGTTTGAGAAAGTCTGCGTTATACTATATGCCCAGACACGTGTAAAAATTAAATTTCAGCGTTTCAACATCTTCAGTATTTCCTGTTAGTGCATAACCGACGCTTTCACTTTTATAACTCTCTCCTCTACCTATACATATATTATTCCATCAATAAAATTATTACTTTAGTCCTATGACGTCCTTCAATAGGACGAAACATGTTAGAAAGAATATTTTTCAATTTGTCATTCATTTCTTTCTTTTGTTTTTCCTCCTTGTCTTCTCCATATCCATATCGGTCTTGGGTGTTATGGAAACCAGGAGTTGACTACTACTTGGACATTCGCTGTGCA